>QVRM01005777.1:0-39196 GCA_003439945.1 Dermanyssus gallinae | reverse complement strand
CAACAGCCTACGTAGTGGCCACACTATTGTGCCAAAGGACACCGCTCGCACTGAGCGTATTAATAATATTTGCCATGCTGGCGAATAGCTCGAATATACCAAACCAAGCAGTTACCGCCTGAACAATTTGGTGTATCTTCATTGTTGTAACCTGTATCACACCCTTTTAATAAGGCGCTAGTGAAAAAAAAAAAAATTTTCTTGCGAACATTTGCCTGGTGCTGCCCGTTGATATTTGTAGACTGTTGTTTGATCTGGTTCCATTGGTGCCGATCCTGACGACGTCCATTATAGTTTTCCTGTCTCGCCCTGGCTGGTTTGCTGGCTGGGAACCCCGACAGAATGCGGTGAGGTGGACGTTGAGAGCTTGAGTTTGGACAGAGTCCTCTCGTTTCCAAGCACTTACGCTGTGCGCTGGAATCTGAGAGGTGACATTGTCTGGCAGTGATATGCAGTTGCACAAGCTTCACAGTTGTACGCAGCGGCCTGTTAAAGTTTTTGAGCTTTCCATTATAAAATCCATTATATAAAAACAAATTCTGAAAATAATTTTTTTATTTAGATTTGAACGTGTTGTCCACCAATATCTATGGAGAAGAATATGGCAAAAATCATCGTGCCAGCCGCCGGCCGTTAGTCTTCACCTTTGTGAGTAGAGGCGCTCTAACGCCCGACTACTGTCAGATCTGAGACTTTACTAGAGAATCACACAAATGTAGTCAAGTCTCATAACCAGTGACGAGCCTCGAGATTAAAGAAAACCAACTCTTGTCAAAATGTGTCAGAAATTCTCGAGCTAGGTAGACCCGCGCATATGTTCCGTTCTCCTTTCGACATATCAGCATCGTGATGATTTCGTTGGTTCGTCCGAGGTAGTCGCGCAGGATTTTATAGAGGGACGTAGCATCGAAATCCCAAATATCCCTTAGCGATGCAAAAATACGTGTTTGAGTTTTTGTCAATTGTAGGTAGGGGCCTCATCCTCCAGCCGATTGGAGACTTCAAACACTGTGTGTGTTTGTGCACTTAATCCTCGCTGCAAGTTACACCAAAGAAAATTCGTAGCTCAATTTTTAAGTACGGTAAGATGCCTGTGTTCGTCATTTTCCTCTCTGTTGCCTGTGGGCAAATCGCCTTATAATGTTCTACTCAAATAAAAACAAACACACTATCCGCCAGTGGATTCGACTATTAATATCCTTACGCAGAAATGTTCAAAAATCCTCCCAGGTCCCTACCTAAAATATGGCCAAATCCCCCCTTTCTTCTTTAGTCAGTGATTAATCGTCGCTGTAGTATTGTACATGAGAAAGGCAACGCTGCTCTCTTTCTATCTTTCTGTCTCGCTCTGATCTGATTCGATGTGTGTACATAGCCCCATAGCCGTGCAACCTAAAAACGTGACCCAGACTTCCTATGCAGACTTTATTCAACTGTAGGAGCTGTGTTGGTGCAAATAACGTGTATGTCACGTCATGTATGCGCGCACGCATCACACCAATTTGCCGATCGCGGTGTCAGTGAACTGTTCTTAATCGTGGCCCGTGAAATCGTTAAGCTTCTACTAATTGACGCTACACAATAGCGGTTGTACACCAACAACATTGAAGTAAAAGGAAAAACAATTGTAACGGGGCCTTTTATCCTGACGACGTGACGATGGCTGTTTCTATTTTCTGTTGTTCTCCTCTTTTCCGCGGCTTTCGATTGGTTGTCGTTGTTTTTCCGAATGTTCTCGCTTGTTACCTTTGCCCCAACTCGCTGGTCTTCGTTTGGTTTGTTTTTATCGACTTTTCCTAATTTTTTCCTTTTCCTCCACATGTTTTTAGTTTTTCATTTTCTAATTTTATTCTCTAGTTTGATAGACCCGTAAGTTAAATTTTTGAAAACTTTTAGTTGTTATTCTTTGCTTAGTTGTGCATATATTCGTTTCGGTTTGTTTAATCATTTAACTATTTTCTCCTGTCTTTTTTAATATATATTCTACTAAATAACAGAACAATTTGCTACGATGTTCTATCAATGTGTATGCTTATTGTTGTGTCGTTTGCATCCGTGTTTCTTCTTGTACGATTGGCTTTTGTCGCTTCCTAGCGCGGATAATAATAATAATATAATAATAATAATAATAATATGTCCCTAGCTTGGGATGCAACGGTTTCGTGCACAACCGCGGCTTCCTATTTACACCACAGCTCTGTTGAGCCGGGGTGGGTAGCAAAGCATGCAGACGCCAGAAAACGGTTAAATATGCTAGACTGGAAACAAGATATATTTTTGTGCCTATTGCCATGGAGACACTAGGACCAATCAGCAAGGGAACCGAAGCATTTCTCAAAGATTTGAGTAAGCGAATTCAGGAGGTCACGAGCGAACCGAAGAGGAGGGTCAATTCTTGAGACAAGCGTTGTCCTTGGCCGTTTGCAGAGGAAACGCGGCATCTATTTTAGGCGCCATGAAGTGAACTAATTATTTAAAAAACTTTGCAATAATACGTTCAGACCTCTCAACTGTAACATCGTTTAACATGTAATAAATAATAATAATAATTAATAACAATAACAAATCAGTTGGAATCTGCGAAAGCGGTCGAAAATTCGCGATCTTAGAGGGCAATTCGCATCATTCCCTGTTGCAAGCGGAGCCGGACTGGATGGATTGCGACCCACGTCATCTGCGCGATATGTTGGAGTCAAACTGTTCCCTCGTCAGAATGCCTGCTAAATGATCTAGCATATTCCTTGGCAGAGTGTTTAAATGGCACATTAGCTAAGTTTTGTCTACCACTATTTTATGGTGCAAATCTTACAGCTCTTAAGAAAAAAGACAACTCTATAAGGCCCATAGCTTGTGGATTGACTTTGCGTAGGATTGCTGCAAAGATAGCAAGGGCGAGAAAATAAAAAGGGCAATTTTGACAGCGATCCTGCCACATCAAGTTGGAAGTGGCTGTAGAGGCGGCGCAGAAGCACTGGTGCATGCTACACGCGCCCTTTTGAAGATTGAGGACCAAGTGAAGGTTCTGGTTAAACTAGACTTCTGCAATGCATTTAATACGCTTAGAAGAGACAAGATACTGGATGCAGTGATGAAGAAAAGCCCAGAGCTTTTGCCCATGGTCCTGGCAAAGTTACAGAGATCCTTCACTCTTAACCTGGGGCACAACTTCAAACATTGCATTCGGAAGCAGGCATTCAACAGGGTGACCCGCTAGGTCCTGCTCTATTTAGTCTCGGTATATCAGATCTAGTATCGCAACTACAGAGCCCTTTCAACGGTGTGGTATCTAGATGACGCCACGCTGCCGGCCCCGCGAGGTATCATTGCGACAGATCTGAGAAGATGTGCTGCAGTTTGAAGAGACGGGGGACTGGCACTGAATGCTTCAAAAATGTGAGATTACCGCTGTCGGGGGCTCGCTTCAGGAGAGAGAGGAAGCATCCAGGAGATCACAGAAATACTTCCTGACATCACGCGAGTAGAGGTAAACAACTTAGAAGTTCTGGGGGCTCCCGTAAAGCAAGATGGAATTCGCATATACTCTCTAGGAAGAAGAAGCCCTTACCAAAAATTCGTCCACGACTGACACGCTTGCATCCTCAGGCGCGCTGTGCATTTGGAGATATAGTCTGGGGTCTTCAAAGTTTAACTACACATGCGTTTCATGCCCTGCCATAGTGTGCTCTAAAGAATTAACCGCGTATGATGACGTTAGCAGAGATATACTTAGTGAAGTCCTAAACGTCAATTTGGAAGACAACACCTGGCAGAGAGCAAGTCTCCCAATACGTGAAGGTGGTTTGGGAATACGAAGTGCTATGACCTAGCTCCTGTCTGCTACGCTGCTTCACTGATCCGATTTGGTTCCGGTCGCAGCCTCGTTAGTGAGGAGGCAGTTCGCCACAAATAAAAAATGAAACTAGTAAAGCGCGGGATACCACTAGAACCATGCTGGACCCGGGGCCTTTGGAAGAATATCCCAGCCAATATAACCTCGATGAGCTCAAAAGCAAAAAAAGAGCAGGGAGATCTTAGAGGGGCTTGTTACCCAGAGAAGAACCGCGCCGTATTCTTAGCGGCACAAGATAACTTCAGTGGGGGTTGGCTTAAAGCCTTACCCTCACCTCAGCTCGGCACCCTGCTGGATCCCAACCATTTCCGCATGATGTCAGCACTTAGAATCGGCGCCCCCCCCGTTTGCGAGCCGTTTCAATGCAAACTCTGTGGAGAGACGGTAGATTTCCAGTGGCCTACACCCATTGAGTTGCCGAAGAGGTGCCGGTAGATCCTCCAGACATGCTGAACTAAACAAGGTCATTATAAGGTCTCTTAGGGAAAGCCGGTATACCATCTACACTTGAACCGAGAGGTTTTAGTGTCCGCTGGCGAAGAAAGACCTGATGGGGTGACCATTGCATTATGGTCTCATGGGAAGTCCCTTGCTTGGAGTGCAACGGTTCGTGCACCACCGCGGCTTCCTATTACACCACAGCTCAGTTGAGCCGGGGTGGGTGGCAAAGCATGCGGAAGCCAGAAAACGGCGTTAAATACACTGGACTGGAAACAAGATATACTTTCGTGCCTATTGCCATGGAGACGCTAGGGACCAATCAGCAAGGGAACCGAAGCATTTCTCAAAGATTTGAGTAGGGCGAATTCAGGAGGTCACAAGCGACCAAAGAGAGGGTCAATTTCTTGAGGCAAGGCGTTGTCTTTGGCCGTTTACAGAGGTACCGCGGCATCTATTTTAGGCGCCATGGAGTGAAATAATTATTTAAAGAAATTTCAATAATGAGTTCAGACCTCACAATTGTAACATTAATAAATAATATAATAACAATAACAATAACAATAATAATAATAATAATAATATAATATAATAAGAATAATAATAATAATAATAATAATAATAATAATAATAATTATTATTATTATTATGATTATTATTATTATTATTATTATTATTATTATTATAACAATAATAATAATAATAATAATAATAATATTAATAATATAATAATAATACGAATATGTGAAGTATACGAATATGAAACACTGGCGTGTCAATACCTGAGGAAAAAATAAAAATAATAATAATAACAATAATAATATTTGTAGAACGACCGCTTCCTCTGACTTCCACATGTGCTACTAAAGCAACCCAGTCGGTGCGTGGATGCCGACCGGGTAAAGTCTACGGAAAAGAATAGCGGCGCGGTCAACGTCCATCGAGAAATAGACGTCAATGAGTAGGACGCACGCAACGACACGGGGGCAGGCGTGCGGCATGGGCGCACACACAAGGGCCACTAATAGGAGAGATTGTCTAGTCCTGTCTTGTTATATTATTATTATTATTATTATAGCTTGTATTAAAGCGTGCGAGTTGGATGTGGACAACATTAAGGCACTGAAAGTAGCCTCGTCCGACGTCGCTGGAGCGTGGCTCGACGTGTCTCCGTCCCTAGAGCTCACGGACAGTAAGCTGGCGACGACCAATTCCGCGTGCCGTCAGTGGCCTCAGACATAGCATTGCCATGCTTGCGAGAGAGGGGGGGGGTAAGAAAGAGATAGAGAGAGGGGGGTAAGAGAAAGAGAGAAATGTCCATGAAGAAGAATGGCCTACACCGGTTTTGTTGCACTTGGCTGGCCGGGCTCACGCAGGGCCGCGGCAGCACCATCAATGACATCCTCGGGCGCGCCTTCAGACAGACTGGCTATTGCGTTTCACTCGACCCAGTGGGGTGCAGAGGACGGCAGGGGCGTCGACCGGAGGGTTTTAACTAGCCGGGACGGGGGCTATAATCGGCCGCTGGCGTGGGACGCCGCTGTCTCTGACATTTACGCTCTCGGCTATCGTGGATTAGACAGCCAACGCTAACCACACAGCGGCCACAGCACTCACCTACGGAAGATGCACAAACGGCGCGTATACACGCATCTCATTGAAGACCAAGGCGTCTGGCGTTTGGATCAAGGATGTACTCAAACACTGACAAAATTGCTTCAGAAAAAAAAGGCTCTTTGGTGCTACAGCGGAGCCATGATCGATTGCGTTCCTCCGACAGAGGATGTCGTTGGATTTACAGAGCGGCAACGCCAAGGTGATGTTGCCGGTCGGTCGTCAACACTAAAGCAATAACAATAATATAAACAATATTGTAAATATTAGAAAATTAATATACTTGTAATTGTGAAACCTGTGCATATTAACAATAATGAGCCTCGTTACAAAAACAAATTATTATTATTATTATTTCCGCTCATGATAATTTATTTTTTATGTATGGCTACAAACCAAGCGTAGTTATTGGTGGAGAATCTTGCATAATATTATCCTTCGCATACTATGAAGCATGGAAAAAGCACAACTAGGGGTTATAGCCTCACCTAACACGTTTGGCACCGCGTCCTTATATTGTATGTGAATTTAGTCCATCCATTTAGTCGACGGCAACCCAATTATTGGAGGTGTCTCATGTTTGTGCCCTGGCGAGAAATCACAGATCTCCCCTCCACACCGTGTACTTTGACTCTTCGCGTGCATTCGACCGAATTGACTACCTAAAACTTGTCCTTGGCAAACTTGATGTGATTTACAAGTCTTACGACGACATAATGATATACGTTGAAGTCAAAGGCGACAAAAACAAGGCCAAGTTACAAAAGGCAATTCATTCCGTGCTACGATGACCTCACTTGAATAGAATGGAATTCTCCACTTCTTAATGTGCCGTGTTGAAAACAATCAAAGGCGATACTGCATATTTTTTGAGCGGCCATAGTGTACCCGAAATGTCAACATACAAATACCTAGGTGTTGTTACGTTTGACTGTCAAATGAAAATAAACAACTCATGTCGCCGAAGTTCTAAAATCTGCGTCTCGTCTGTGCAATCTCATTCTTAGAGCGTTTATTGGGCATGACTCAGCAATGTACCTAAAACTGTATAATACGCTTGTCGTACCAAAGTGGATATACTGCTCACACGTGTGGGCACATTTCTATAGAAAATATGTAGAACTGCTTCAGCGAGGGCATGATAAATTCGTCAAATGAGTCGCATGGCGTTGCAATGTAAGATGTAAAAGCCTCGTACTCCCAAACGTGAGCGAGTACCAGATGCCGGTTGACGTGAGACATTTTAAACAACTAATCCGGAGTAATAACTTTAGTACCTTTTTACAGTACGTCCAAATAATCTTCGTAGTGGGTGTGACAATTACTCCACCAGAAGTTGTTAATGTCGAAGTGGTTAATAATGCGTTTGCATGGAGTGTTCCGCGACGCGCCCATGTGTGTAAAGACACTACAATGTGATTTCAACACCCCTTTTTCAATAAAGGAGACTTTGTATTGTATTGTATAGAGCTGCGCGGTTCAGGGGCACATCTAAATATGATTATTCAAGTCCGCGCATTTGGGAAAGCTTCGATTTCACCGAGCTTTTCTATTTCCTCAATATTGAAAACACGCGTAGAGAGCAGCTCGGTAGGGAGTTTCCGAGGTAGAGAAGTTTCGTAGTGAAGCCTCTGGACGCCATTGAGAATCCGTTAAGTGCCCTACTCGGTGTGTATGCATGTATAATATACATTTGCTACGCATCGTTCACATGCTTACAACGTGTTCTCCTCTGGTTCGGTTCATTCGCTCATTCTTTACGACTCATTCTAGGTCACAGGCTTTAACTTAACTCATCTTGGAGCAACAAGTGTATGCCTCAGGAAAATTTGCAAATGATAATTCAGAGAAGGATTCAAGGCTGTCGCGTCCATCTTGTCGTCACAGTCACGCAGCGGGGCGCGGGTTGTGTTGTTTAACCAAGTGCGTCTGTTTCCCACGCCGCTGAATGACGTCGCACTGAAGCAGCCTCTATGCAGACGTTTCTGCGCTTGTGTGTGTGTCTGTATACATGAGGCAATGTGCACTCAGCCCTCCCTCTGCGTCCTCCGTCACTCTTCGAAGAAGCAGACCGGCGACGGCAAGCAAAGAAAGGGCTAAGGGAAAAAGAAAGGCATAGAACGAAAGCAGCTGAATACTAAGTCCTGAAACGGGACATTGTACTGCTTGGAACTGACTACGATATGATGGAGGGCCGCCTGGGGAAGCGAGGTGATGTTCGTCTTCATTTGCGGTCTTCTTAACGCTACGACACGCGATAAAAGTGCGAATTCCTAGCCTTTTAGGAAGACGACAAAGGCTCCTCTTTGATGGTTCTTCGCTCCGGCCCTTCCCCTTAGAGTCTTCGCAGCTTTACCCTGGTGGTATTCTGGTGGTTGAAGCCGGGGTGGCGGCCGGGGGACGCCTGAACTGTTCCTCGTACGAACACGCGTAATGTCGTCTGGACAGGTTTTTGTGCTCTCAGGCACACACACACATTTTTGCGTTAACGCAGAGCGGCTGCATACTTCTCCGGATGACCGATGCCTCTTTTGCGCATAACTAGGAATCGCTGCAGAATCACTGTAGCCGTCCTACCTGCAACGACTGTAACGACGACTACCTAGCACAATAAATGTCAGCAAGCGCCATACCAATAATCCCTTTATGATCCACATGCATACAAACAAAGGTATTGGTAGTCTATACTGATATAAATAATAATAAAAATAACGAGATAGAGTAATATTCCCAGTGCACAACTTCTCAGGAGACAATTGTCGCTCCATCTGCATTCTTAATGAATAATAATGTCTAATAAAAAATAACAGATACATATGATTAAACAATATTTAAATATAACTTTTAAAAAACTTAATAAATGTGACTGATTGTAAGGTGTTACTCAACGACGTTACATATGTTGTTTGCTAAACAAAGATTTATGTATTATTAATATATTATTTATCAAATTGTGGCTGCTCAGCGACCTATACAGCTTTCGTATATTTCGTATTTCGTGCCTATCCCGTCAGCATCTTGCTGTCCGTTGCTCATAGGGTTGTATCATACATACTGGACTAATACGATTCTCCGTTAGGCACATTACGGCATACTAACAAAGCGACTCGCTCTAAGCAATCATTTCTATATGTTGCTGGGCGCCGCCCACATCTCGAAGAAGTTAGCTCGATCGAGTTTGCTTCTGTAGGAATTCCTATAGGCCAACTTACTTCTATTGGCTTAGTGTTTTACTTGACAGAGAAACGGACTAGTATCGATTGCCTGGTCACATACTACTATCATTTCGCTTGGACAGAGCTGCCGGCTCATATATTCCAACCATGTTCAAGTGAGAGACTCCTCACACTTGCTTGTGTGCGCCTGACAGAGGAGACATCAACGCGTCGTGACATCGTGATCTCGTCGATAAAAGCTGAGATAGTATGACAGGCAGGTTCTAAATCTGCGTATCTTTTACGTTTAGCTAAGTAATGTACTTGATAAGAATATGCGTGGTGCGTGTTGTGGCTGAAGTCTGTCAACTATTTTCAACTGTACACACTGACTGTATAAATAGATCGTCGACTATTTTCGATTTCGTTGCTTATGTAGACCGAATTGAATCTACAGCTCCGGCGGAGGCTCACTCTGGTGAGCATATATGCTGGTGACATTCGGTCAGCCTATGTGATGATGAAAATTTTTTGGTGTAACACCTCAATTATATTTCACCCCGTTTGTTATTTTCAGCTCCAGGCCCTCTTAAAAGCCCTCCTCTAGCTTCGATCTACACCTTGGTTTTAGACATATGAACCCGGTTAAGAACGCACAGGCCATTGAGAAGCCATGCGACGTAAATAGCGAGCACCAGCAACAATACGCTCCACTAATATTGCTTCTTAGCTGATGCTCGGTTTTACGATTGAGATCGCACAAATTGCCATGTCTTAAGTGTGTGCAATAGGCTTTAGTGAAACCCAAATATCTTCATGAAGTTGCATAACCTTTACCCTGTGTTGCCGTTAAAGTTGCAAATGCAGGTGATGTCGATACGTGGCCTAATTAGGCCACGTATCGACGTACCGTGGCTATCTCACAAAGAAACAATTCCTATTAAAAAAATATATATATATATATATATACTTTTAGACGACAAATTTATTTACATTCAGTGATGCCTCATTGAGCATTAAATTTTCATACTTACACGATTTCAACAATTGTAACAATTAAGGGCAATTTGCAGAAAAGACTATCGCCCGCGTCTGCTTGCTATTGTGAGCGTGTCAACATCCTACACATTAAATAATAATTATTTTTTATTCATATTTAAAATAAACAAGTATTAACAAAATTACCACCAGCATTTAGAATCCCAGCGTCAACACACTCGATTCCCTTTCTTAAACTTTGTATATTTAATACAATTAATTTTAGTGGATGGTAACACACCGATCAACATTTACACTGTCCAGGTCAGTTGTTCACCTGCCATTGGTTCCCTAACACGCCTTCCTTTTGTTTACATTGAGTTCTGGAATGCGTTGGTGCGCTCTAATCCATTTTCTATTTGATCTTAACTGATACGGCAAAGCTGGAGGTAGGTTGTCTCGGATATAATCCTTACTGATCAATTCATTTTAGAGTTGTATGGGGGTATCATCTTCACAACTAATTAGTTTGGGCTCTGATTTGTAATCCCTTTGCATGATGTTTTCTAATTCAGTTCAAAACCATACACGGGCATTAGCTTGACGAAAAACAAATAAAGTGACGATCGTTGCACATGCTATTAATAAAACGCACGTATAAAATTAAATTATGATGGTCAAGTTTTTTGTTCTTTGTTTGGCATATTGGCACGACTTCTTTTTTAAGGGTTATTTGCTTTTTCAAGTAATTCACTCGGGTAATCAGACAGATGCACCCTAACTTCGACTAGGGTTGGTCCGTCCTTGAATCCAAGATCGCTAATTTTTATAGATAATTTCCAATTATCCAGAATGCCTCCCAAGCGAAGTGGCTCGAGTGAAACTGAGCAATTATGCAGGCATTCAAATTTCTATTTAACCAGTGAGCAAGAACAGAATTAACGTCACATTTGGCTAGTTGTAGAAGCTTTTTAATTACACTTTGGGTTTTGCCGACATTTCCTTTCTCCTTTCCTGGAATTCCGTAGAATTTGATATCCCATGATTTTGAAGAATGCTCCAAACTATAAATTATATGCTCGAGTATATTGTTTTTTGCTTGAGATCTTGATTTTTTTTCCTTAACTACCGAAGCTTTTCTTCCTTCGCTGTAATTCTCTTCGTATCCACAAGTATGGCCTCCAATATTTGTTTTATGTATTTCATGTCTTATCCTCCAGCCATGTTGACAAGACGAACGTCCTCCTTCAGTGAGCTGATTGTTTATTGTGGGCTGATGCGTCTATTCGTGCAGAGAGCGTGCGTATCGTATCGAACGCCGGCACAGCCCAGAACAGCATACGTTCACGGCGAAGGTGTAGACATTTGACCTTCAGTGCGGTTCACTAAGAAGAGAATCGCAGCCGTTTTATACTAAATTAATCTTACCGTCACTACTAAATACGCCTCAGGGGTCCCAAAAACGATTAAAAACAAGTATCACAACTGCAAACACAGTGTTAGCTCAGAGGTCACGGTACAGCCCATATAAATCATCACTCCTACGTATGCAGATCTGACTGCCGGCACGGATCGGATATATTACGAAAAGCTGAGGAGGTGTTTGCGCAGTCGGTTGAGGACGGTTTACGGATCTATCCTGCACAGTATCAACACAGAGAACTGCTGGTTTTATCACTTATTTGTTAGGGAGCCGAGATGGAAGCAGTTTACTCGTCAGCGGCTATGTTGATAATATATATATATATATATATATATATATATATATGTATATGTGTATATATATATATATATATATATATATATACTGCACTTTTTAGAAGCTTTGATATTAGTGCCATGAATACTCTGGCTTGTTCCGTTGTTTCAAGGCTCAAAAGAGCGAGAGTCCCCCGTTGCGTTATATACTGCAGCCCGCGGCAAATGCGGCAAACTGGGCCGTTATGAGCGGCCCAACTGCCTCTTGGTGTGCCACTTTGCAAATGACTGTAATGAGCCCACGATCAACCAGCTAGCTCGTCTAGAATGCACAATCGTGTAGAGGAAACCCAGCGAGCACATTTCTGACCACGTCATACCTCCGCTTGTGCTCATAAACTCGACGAGAACCCGCCGTTCCCTCCGTCTTTCTCTCCGGAATTCCCTTCCTCCTCTCTTTTTCTCTCTCTCGCACGCTCTCTCTCTCTCTCTCTCTCTCTCTCTCTTTATCCCTCTCCCCGTTTTCCTCGTTTTGCTCTGCTAGCTGATGGAACTTGACGTCAATTTTGCGTGGCCGCCGACCAAGCAGTATGCAAGATGATAGCGGTGAGTGTACAGCGCCTCCACAAACAGGTCGTTGCGCTGCAACGGAAAAGACTATCGCCACACAGTAGTATAGCGTCTCGATGACTCTCACTCGAGTCTGGACAAGCGCTGGAGAACGAAAGACGAGATGTGAACAGAAACTGTACCCGTGGGAGCAATGATGTAGGCACGTGCATATCTGCCTGCTTTCTGATGACGCTTCATAAATGCGTGCGATACGTCTTGCACGCACACAAACTAGAAGGAAAGACGCACAGGTGTAGGTAGGTATCCAGCATCATTGTCTCAAATTTCCAAATTGAGCCGTCACAATATAAGCGTATTTAAAAAAAAGAGTGAAGCTTGATCGTCTATTCGCCTGTACATATTCTAGAGACAGGAAGAACATATGGGTATATAGGGTATACCATATATGTATACAATATGTAGTGTATGTATCTCTACCTGTATATAGATATACAAAATGTTGTGGCCGGCGTATTTAGGAGGCAGGCGTTGAGCTTATAGGTAACTTGTTTCCGTGGTGGGGCACATGTATACGCAGATGTTTGCGTTGACGGGTTCTTGTGCTCGTCTATGTCGTGGATTTGAGCCAAGCCAAGCGAGAGTCTGGGCTGAACATTTCTCGTGTGGAGCAAAAAAATTAGAAACAAAACAAAAAGAAAGAACTACCAGCTAAGTTTTCTTCGTGCAGAATATGTTCAGTTCTGTGTGTCTTAAGTTATGCCAGCCACTTGTGATACTTGAGGAGAGTGCTTCTCTGGGTACATCCACATCGGGCGAGGCTTAACAATTCTGGGTGCATCCACATGCTGGCTCTGTTGACAAGGGGGATTTGTTGACCGTCACTCCTGGATGCGTCATTGGGCACTGCAACAGGCAAGTGCCAGAACGCTACGATAATGATGACAACCGCCCCATTCAGAATAGGCCGTCCCGTTGTCGAAAAGCGTCGTGCCTATGAACGTTTCTCAAGTAGCTTCACGTAGGCTCTGTCTGACTTGGTTCGTACCCCGTCCCTTCCGCACATGGCTAATCCAATGGAGAGAATAATAAACGTCGTCACCAATAAGCGTACGTTCGAGCCGCTTTGATGGGCTGGCAGTGGTAGCGTCGTTATATTCCTAGTCGCGTTCGCGGCGTTGCCGTCATTATATTTCTAGGCGTCCTCGCGGCGCGGCCGCTTTGCAGAGCGTCAACTATGCAGAGCGTGCGCGTTCCTGTCGCAGTTCCTGTCGGCGGAGAGACATCGGGGAGAGATTGTCGGTCGTTTCCTTGGAGGACGGGGTGGGGGGAGGATGAGGACTATCTGCGTTCGAACGTCGCCGATTCAACACTACTCATGAGTTTTGTTTCGATTCTAGGAACATAGTCTTCCTCCGGGTTGGCGTTTGCCATTGAGGGCACTTACCAAGCGGTATTCCTGGTCCTTTGTTTTCAAAGCAGCGGAGAACAAGGAACTTCTCGTCCTTCGTCACCAGCGAGGTTCTCAAGCAGTGTTCCTGTGCCACATTCTCTTTTTCGGCGCAGCATACGCATGACCTACGTGCGTTTATATTGTGCTAGTAGTAGTAGTAGCAGTATTAGTAGTAGCACTTACGTAATATTTTCTTCCTCTTTCTACTTCTGTGCTTCTTACCCCATCTATAGCTAACCCAAGTCAACTTTTATACCAGCTGGTCTAATGCAATATTCATCTCTTGCTTGTTTGTATTCTCCATTAGTATCTACCAGACTGTAGCGGCAGTAGGAAAAGACACACGGGCTTTCTTCTTCTACCTGCTGCAGCTGCTCCACCTTCTTCCACCCGTGAGCTACTATCCCGAAAGGTACATGATTCCATGAACGTACAAACTACGAATGCTACTACTGCAACAACATACTGCTACTACTACAACTAATAGAATTACTAAAATTGCTACAATTCTTATAACAACAACAAATCGTGTTACAGCTCTGTTTTATTGACATAACTAATGGTCTCTACCGTTAAGCTCACACGACGAAGTCAAGATATGTCAGAACCGTTTGCGATCGGACAGTTTTTGTACATTTCGCAGAAAAAGAGAGCTGGACAGCGGTACAGGAGATTATTATGCTGATTGATCATCCATAAGATGATCAAATCAGTTATACGAGCCATCGGATAATTGGCGTGAATCTGCTAGTTTGATACGTACAAATTATATCCGAATATCTATACCGTACATGCTTTTCTTTTTCGCAGCTCAAACATGACCATTATGGATCTACGAGTACTGGGTCAGTCGGTCTGCTACCTCTTTCTGCAACTTGTATTTTTTTTTTACGTATCGCACGCTTTTTGTCAGAGAACAATCAGTTGTATTACTATTACTATGACTATTGCTTCTGCGCATATTACTGAGGCACTACGGTCGCCACGAATTATTAAGAGCTTTAGAAGTATACAAATAGGCCAGATGTTGATCCGTACGAATATCGCAGGTTTCGTTTTTGCAAGGGGTGGGCATATAACAGAAAGGCTCATGTTCCACGTTGCTATTTATTTATTACCTGGAGACGGTTGAAGAAGACCGTCTGCATTTCTTTTGTGCAAAGTCCGGCTTAGTTAGTTAAGAATGCAAGTGAATTGCAACCCGCGTTGAACATTTGTACAGAGACAGCAACGAATTTCAGGCAGGAATTCGATGAACGACGAGGTTATGAGTATACGGGCATAGAGTTGCGAAACAGAGATGCTACATGCCAGAGCAATGGAAGGCACTATAGCAGAACAAAGGCAAAATTTATTACAAATCCAAGCCCATCGGATGCACAGATGTTTCTGAAAAAAAAACATCCAAGCAAAAGTATGCTTTTTTCAAACCGTCCAGTTCAATTTGCGGCTGTAAAGTTTCCTGTCTGCATTCTAGGCTAGAGAGATAGATGATATGCTTCATAAATTGTGTAGAAGGACGAACTTTCTGAGCAAAAATAAATACCAGTGCAATATTTTTGTAAATGATTGCAGTACAAACAACATCATTTATTTAACGCATCGTATATATATATATATATATATATATATATATATATATATATATATATATATATATATATATATATATATATATATAAGAACACATTATGTTGATAAGTCATAAAATATAATTGAGCTACCTGCGTAAGAGTAAATAGTTCTCTGACAGGTATAGAGATGGTAGATAGAACACGGCTCATGCAACGGACGTAAGGATTGCGGAAGTCTCTTTTCTAACAGAGCTCATGGTAGAATCCATGAAGTGAGCAGCTGGTTACAAGGTGTCGATTGGGTTGTAGCGGTGTCAGCCAGTTTTATGTGACGATTGCTGGCGATTTTTCCGGGAACTGTTTGAACTTTATTTATAAAGTGTTTTCTAAACTGAAGAAGAGCAGGGGTTTCCGAGAGACTAAGTCTACTAACTTGATTTTCGACAGTGGTCGAGTAGAAGTCATAAGGCCCGTTTTTCGCATTCCGCGGCTAGCCTAAAGTTAGTTTTACAACGCGGGCTCTTTACCTAACGTAGTTTTTCTGCCTATGATGTGCTAAGATGCTTCCGTATGATTTGGATGCCGTAGCCAGAGTATTGTTGGGGATTTTCAATCAACGACTAGTTTGATTTAGACTTCTCCTCACCCTATCGGCGATGTGCTGTCCGAAAGCTGTTTCCATCATCAAAAAGCCCAACCCAAAAAAGCAGAACGTGTTAACGAGCTTAACTGCGCCAGTACTAAATATTAAGCGATCAGAACCAGCAAACGGTCCTCTGGGTCTAACGTTTGTGGCTTTCGTTTTCCCTGCGTTCATCTGCGGACCGTTGTTTTGCAATACACCTTCAGGGGGCGTGCGCTTTGCCTCAAGTCGAACTTTACACGACTGTTCCTGACGATATCGTCAGCATACAGCACAATGCCGATCGTATCAAACGTAAAAAAAACGCACATTAATATAAATATGTGTATAGATGCAATCGCCTTTTTCCATGCGTTGCTTGTTGTTCTGTCATCTCGTTAACCCAACTTTTACCTCATTTGGCCTAAATGGCCAAATGAGGTAATAGTTGGTAATAATAAAAAAGCGTGGATATATGTACTTGCCACGATATAACCTAGTTTAAGTTCTGCGTCAAGAATCACTGGACGTTTGCTCGATTAGTCACCTCGTAAACCTGCCCGTCTAAGGCATCCGCACCGACCCCCCAGACGAATTATTTTTCTCCGCTTGCTTCTTGGACATTGGCTAGATAGTCCTGTTAAGGCGTCCTGTTCTATCAACGTGAATTAATACACTCACAACTCACTCACCCACCCACCTATATGCATGCAGGCCATAAAAGGCGGCAATGATTTTCATCGCGGACCGTCTGAAAGCCTTGACAGCTGTACCTGACATCTCTCGTTTGGTCATTGAACTGTCTTTTTTTTGGCAGTATCTGCTTGAATATGCATACACCGCGTCCTATACATTTGCAGAATAGATGTTCTCTTCTGTCCGTCTTTGCTTCGTACAACTTGCGATTACTGCAGTAATTTTTTTTATCATCACCAAGCAAGTTTTCTAGTATCTTTCTTCTTAATCATTAACAAGTTATATCAAGTGTAAGAAGGCAAACGCATTTGTCGTGTCATATAGCGTTACCTTACGTAACAAGAGCCGTACGCAACAAGAGTTTTTCTTATGGACAGCTTATGAAGGAAATACTACGGCCTTTTTGCACAATACATTTGCTTTTCACTAAATCGTGCCTACATGGACATGTGGGTTGGCGGTAAAATACGTCTCGTGGAGAGTACGTGTCTTGTGGCGGTAAAATAGAGCTTGTGCGCGGCAAGGCGCGGTGGGTACTGTATTTTTGACAGACATTTGCACAATGGGTACGTAGTTATCATAAAAAAGGGTCACCTTAAAGGAAAACGCACCTATCTGGAAAGAAAAAAAGATGAAGCAAAATATATTACAGTGCACAACCATACTCTAGAATTATGTGTTAAATTCTGCAAACATAGTCATGAATGATAGAGCATCATATTTTGGATCAAGAGACTCTTGGATCGAGAAGGACTTCTAATTATCCAATTAGCAAAACTTCATGGTAACATAAATTCATAGTATTATTCCATTTCCGAGACACTGTAGATATCGCAAATGTAACTGCATAGGACCCTTTTTTTAGTAAGACAGTGCGGCAACAAATTCTAGTGTCCAAGAAGCACAAACTGTGGTATAGACGTCGGATGTTTTTTACGTTTTGATAACCACCATGACACGTGCCCATGACACGAGAGTGCCTAAATGCGCCCATGTCATCGCGTTTTTCGTTACTGGACTTATATGGGCTTTCTCAAGCCAAGAAGGAATGCAGCAGCAGGACAAAGACAACTATGTCCAACAACATCGGCCAGCTAGACCGGGGCCCAACCTTGCGATAGCTTGTCTACCGTTCATGGCTGCGCCATGGCAACACCCGGTCTCGAACGGTGCGTTAACAGCCCAAGCCGCACTCGGCCGCTAGGGTGTACTAAACGCACGTTGAGTAAGCAATCTAGTGCAAAGCAAGATAGTAAATAGGAAAGCCAATCTAGTAAGTACACAGGCAGAGCATACAGTATATGAAGCCAACATCGGCAACCAGACATAACGTAGCTCGTGGGAACAAGAAACAATTATCGAGATACTAACGAACTATAAACTTCTGACGCTGACTTCTACGCTTTACCCGATATGATTTATAACTACGACAAACGGATTTGATTGCTAGATTAAAGTCAAACAATCGTTTTAGAGGTGAGCATGCAGTTTACTTTCTAAACATGGTTAGAAACTCTTTCTTTTGATGTATTGTTAACAAGGGGCGGCCTTCTTTCACTAACGACACTTATTGTTTGTTCCAAGCAATAAGCTGGACGCGTCTAAGCGCTGCAGCAGGACTGACGCGCTCAGTCGGTGCAGGTGTAACCCCTGCGCCATGGTTAGGTTAGGTTAGCCGGTGTTCTAAGATGTACCGAAACGTCTGCGTGTAACGCGCTGCCAATTTTCTGCATTTTCGGAGCTATCAGATGCGACTTTGCTTCCACCCGTGTCTTAATTTCCTGTTTCGCGGTTGCAGGAAACCCACGCCCGCAGCTTCATTAGCGCTTAACTTTCTGCATAAAGCCGCGCCAGCCCTTTTCAAGAAAAACACCACCTTTTTAGGACTTCGGAGCCATAAGCTGCCTAAACTTACGTGCACGGTGCATGTGTGCAAGAACGTCGTTGGTAGCATGCCGCAATATCTTTTCGTAGTGGCTGTGTGTGTGTGTGTGTGTGGCTTTCGTACGCTGTGTGGCTATCATGCGCAGTCACATTAACAATTCACCAGCACACAAAATGTAAATCTTCGTCGCATAAAATGTAAATTGGGAGCCACCTTAATTCTGGCCAAGTATTACTGAAAGATGGCATTTCGGTGGCTTGCTTATAATTAACCGGAGTGTCAATGTGCTTTTTACACAACTCGCGAGAATATATAAACACAATATTCTTTGAAACTGCAACATTTTTTGAAGGAAATAAACAAGCTTTATATGAAAATGGTAGTACTGTGAAAACGTTTTGAAATTCAAATATTTGTACTTAAATTAGGCTGTTAATACGTGAGCACCAAACATTTGTACTATGGAGGGCCCGCCACCAGGTGAGTCTCACCAAACGGTAAAAGGTCGTTATCGTAAGAGCTCAACATACTAGAAATTGTTTATCGCCTGTAAGAATCATGATTAGATAAGGGTAGCGGAGCCGTTTGAAGATGGCCTGTGACTCTGACGTCCTGATTGCTGGGTTTGAGTCTAACATGACGCAAATAGATCGAAATAAAGACCTCTGCCATATGGAACCATGTGATTTCTAATAAACATACGAATATATATATATATATATATATATATACAGGGTGTTTCTATTTGTGTGTCCAAAACGCTAGGGTATGGTCAAACTCGGTGAGAAATCATTTTTGCCAATGGGTGGAAGCCGGGAAAACGTTTTGTTTAGGAGTGAGGATGAAATTTATAAAAGCAGTTATTCTGTTTTTTTTCTCCTACATAGTTGTGCAAAATCTACGTTTGCGGGAGAACCAGTCAGCGCACAAAGGAACCGATCATACCGGCGTGTTTGGAAAATTCTGCACAATAAAGTATACATTACTAGCTTGCGTAGCAAAAAGCGAATAGCCAGATTAAGGAAAGTCATCAAAAGTCAAAATGTTACGTTAACGCTTTTTTGTGCAACATCGTAATTTTTTCCATTACGACCAAAAATGCACGTCCAAAAGACTACTCTCAGGCAATAGCAGATTTAATGCCCACTACATTCGTACCAAAGTGATGGTGCTGCGTTGCGTAGTTGCCAAGTAACTAAGCTTTTTCGACAGTCATATCGAAAGCGAAGGCATGCAAACTTGCATAGGGTGTATGAGAAAGTTAGGTACATATTTTGAGGTTTGGTAGAACTCAGCAAGAGAATAATTTTTTCTAATGGAAAGAGGGGGCGGAAACGTCTTGGCAAAATGCTACGGTTCTGGACGTGAAAACTTCAACGTGAAACATAACAACTATGACTGTCGAAAAAGCTTAGTCACTTGGCAACTACGTAACGCAGCACCATCACTTGGTACGAATGTAGTGGGCATTAAATCTGCTATTGCCTGAGAGTAGTCTTTTGGACGTGCATTTTTGGTCGTAATGGAAAAAATTATGATGTTGCACAAAAAAGCGTTAACGTAACATTTTGACTTTTTATGACTTTCCTTAATCTGGCTATTCGTTTTTTGCTACGCAAGCTAGTAATGTATACTTTATTGTGCAGAATTTTCCGCCAAACACGCCGGTATGATCGGTTCCTTTGTGCGCTGGTTCTCCCGCAAACGTAGATTTTGCACAACTATGTAGGAGAAAAAAGACAGAATAACTGCTTTTATAAATTTCATCCTCACTCCTAAACAAAACGTTTTCCCGGCTTCCACCCATTGGCAAAAATGATTTTCTCACCGAGTTTGACCATACCCTAGCGTTTTGGACACACAAATAGGAACACCCTGTATATATATATATATATATATATATATATATATATATATATATATATATAGATATATATATATATATATATCTCCAAAGTGCTAACATAAAAACAGTTATATAAATAAATGATTTCTAACTGTTACCTATATATATATATATATATATATATATCCCTAAGTTCTAGAAAACAGTAGTATCGTCTTCCTGTCTGAAGAGGACTGTAGTGCCATTTGAGTGGAGAGTGCCTAGACGGATCCATGGTTGAGACTGGTTAAAAATTATATATACAATTTTTAACCAGTCTCAACCATGGCTCTGTCGAGGCTTATATACTCGTATATATATATATATAAAGAAAGAGAGAGAGAGAGAGGGCCGTACGGTAGAAATGGGAAATAGGTCACATGGAGCTGCATCTGTTCTAGTTAGCAGTGTTCCTTCCAGTCCATTGTCTCATGCCATAATTTGTTTTATCTTCATAATAACAATAATAACATGCTGCTGCACTGGATTAGGTCCCTGTGGAGCCGTTCGACGGCTTCAGTGTGAGTGGCCTAGGCTGGCAGCTGTCCGTCGCTGTCAGTGAGAGCTTGTTAGTGACGCCCTCACTGCGGCTGTCGTCACTGAAATGACGGCAGGCAAAACCTTGAAGCGGAGCCCTTGAACTAGAAATGGGCCGCCATCGCCGCTTCCTCCTACTCCTGCGTGTAATGGCGACCGAAATGGGTCGTACGATGTCGAGTAGATCTCCATCGAGAGACACGCACGTCCTCTATCTACGCGATTCTACGCACGTCGGTTGCAGTAGTGCCAACGTATGAAAAGGCAGCAGAGTGAGTGCAAAGTTCGGAGAATGTCTTCATAAACTTTGCATGGCCTACTCATAGTGATGTCCTTACGTACGTTATGCATAACGTTCTCCATTCACACTTCGAACTCGGGAGGCGCACAAAATAGGATATACACGCGTCTGCCGGGTTAACCTTCATAGTAATAATAACTGTAGAGGCCCAGGGGGGTGATCACCGAATGTAAGTGTAAAGCAGCGCTCAGCAGCATTGCGAGATGTGGAGAGAGAGAGAGAGAGAAAAAGAAAGAGAGGACACGTAGGATTTAATTACCAAAAAAAATGCAAACATCACAACTACGGCTCTATTTGTATTCGTGTATGTAACGTATATAATAAATACTTGTTTGCCAATTATGCACACTGTTTCTGCAGTTGTAACTTGACGTTCCCTGTCACTGCCTCACCTACGGGAGCTAATGCAAGTTTAATGTCCTTATTGCTAGTGCACGCCTTTGCAGACGTGATTTCAAAAATTCGAAGAGCGTCTGTTTGATTTTTCAATACACAGGTTCAGTCAGGACATCTTACAGCGGTGCATATGCTTCAACGACTTCCATCTAATGAAAACATACTCCGCATTATGAAGGAAATGCTGATAGTATAGTTATTATTCCTGTGCTCACAGCGGTGAGAGACATCGTTATTTCCTTTACCCTTTAGCAATAAAGGAGTTATTACCTACACGCGACAAATGTTTTCCCATCTCTACAACATATGTCACTCTACGACGTCTCTATTGAATACTGACTGTCTTCATACTCAACGACGGGCCTTAAGACAAAGTCACACAAATCAACGCGATAATGTGTAGATCGTGCAATCAGAATCAAAGAAGTTGTGAGGGCACTTGAAAGGACGTCTAAAAAGTACCTTACGCTTTTTTTTACACAACAGGCAGCGGCTCGAACGCGCCTCAAACAGTCTATTCTATCTGACACAAAGCAGTCGTCGACAGGCGCTCGACTCTGTCTCGGGTCTCTTTTGCAGCTGCCGTAGTATGATATTGCGCTTTCTAATGTAGGCAACGTGTGTGCGTATGCATTTGCACGTAGGCAAACCCATATGCTCTGGCCGTTTCAATATCTGACTGGATGCATTGCTTTTGGTCACGTTAGCAACTGCATTGCGTTGCGTAGTAGTATTGTGACGTTCAGCCTCGATATTATCGTACGGCGTTGCCATATATTCAGACGTTCCGCCTCAGTATCATCGTACAAAGGTTGCCATACAAAACTTTGTCATAATTAATGGTAGTTGGGGAGGCTTTGCTAGCGTGTGCCTTGGTACCGATGACCTACTAGCAAAATTTGTTGATTTCCCTTGCTTTTGCTGCTTGACGCTGCTGCTTTTCACGTTTGCCGTTAGGACTGTGGCACGACTACTGGCTATAATGTTACTACTGGCGCGGTTAATGGATGATGGTAAAGCTTCAATTTCTCTGGGTAATTTGCACGTCAGTTAAATTATTTTGAGGTCACCCGGTGAGGACTATAGGGAGGATATTGAGAAGACCCTAGATACTTCAACATGTCGGGCCCTCTGTGCACTGAAGATATGCCTCACGGCTTATTCAAGCCCGTAAGGGACGGAGGATAGTCTAGATTACTCAGTAGCGCTAATAAATTGAGTCGCTGCCATGGTTTAATGGCTATTATATTTGAAAGCAGGATCTAAAATCGTATACATACAAACATTATATATGCCGGTGCTTTAACATACGAAAAAAATATAAATATATATATATATATATATATATATATATATATATACACGAGGGCGGATCGAAGTTCTGATAAACATTTATAAAAAGCAAAATATTTGTATAATTTATCAAAGTGTTTATTCCTTTCAAAATAACTCCCGCCCGCTGCAATGCAGTTGTACCACGTTCTTTTCACGTCATTAGCAATCGAAATGAGTTGGTTCTTGCAAACTATTCGTTATCTCCTTTAGAGTCGCGAAACGTTGCCTCTTCAACTTGCAATCCATTGGAACAGGAAAAAGTAGCAACAAGTCCGGTATGGCGAATAAAGAGGTTGCGGAAATATAGAAAGTTAATTTTTTTAAGCAATCCAAAATCAGTAATGACCTGTGCTGATGGAGAGTCCAGGAGTTGTTTGTACAGAGTTTAGGCTTCATGCGTCAATTGATTCTTTCCTTAGAAGCACCACTGGGAATATTTGGCAATGGTTTTGATATCATAACCATATACACATGACTCGTCTCTTGTAATCACTATCCATATGAAACACTATGAAACAATCCAGGGTCACCTGCTCTTGCCTGAAAGTTCAGTTCGAGCATTCATTGCTGGAAAATCAAAGCAACGGGCGTTGATTTGCTGGAAGTTTAACTTTTTTTGCATAAATTTCGCCGCTGAATAAAATATCGGTCGAGCCTCTTACAACTCGTCTATAGGATATCTTTAATTTCTCAACAATCTGCCTGATAGTATTTTGGTGATTGGTGAATATGATATCACGCAGTTGTATATCTACTCCGTTATACGCTTGACCTGTCTGGGCCGACCTTGCCCTCCGGGCAAAGCGTAACGGGCAAGATTTTCGTGCCTTACAAAGAGGCATGGCCATGACAGTTTGTCCAACTTACAGGATGGTCAGTACATTTACTCGGCGGGGGAAAGGGGTGACAGAAGATTAAAGAGGATCTGACGTGGGCAGTAGCACGCGAATACACCCTTTACGCGTGGGCTTTCAAACGAGTCAACCCCTTCGCTGACGATCACAACGAGAAATAGACTCGATCTCTCATCCCAATCTCCAGTCCCAGCCCAGTTCGCGAGGTTCCCGTAGACTCAGGAGAAGATTGATTCCTTGAGGCTCTCCATAATTCCGAACTAGGAGTGTCCGTTTATGAAGACAACGCATTTGGCTTAGAAAGTAAGAGAGCCAACTTCTAATAGAAAACAGGCGGCATCTCCTCTGGAGTAAAACTCAAATCTACTTAATAGGGCACCACTGGCGAGTACAACTGCGCCCTACCATTTAAAAAACGGCAACTGCCTGCATTAAAAAAAATGCATAAATAACTTAAGGTTTTATCATTAAAAAGTATTTTCTAAGCTTTAATTATTAAATAATACTTATCCTTATAAAAAATATTATTTTATTTCATAAAAAGAGCATTTTCCATTCGTTCTTTCACAAAAATCTCATTGATGTATACAGGTGTGTTAAAAAAATAAACTGGATTAGGGATAATTACATGTTTACATCATGCCATTCTTATCATTACTATGGAAATAATAAACTTAAAATTTAATTTGGCGATACACGTCTTATAATACCGTACTCACCATTATGCGGTAAAGGGTTGAAACGGACACCTGTTACATGTAGAGGATCGCTGACGGGTTTATTGCGAGTCAGATAATGATAAAGACACGCGAACTGATATGCTAAAAGGTTAGGTTTCTCCAAGGTATTTGTGGCGCATCTAGAGTCGGATTCAATCATAGGAAGCGACTCTAGGCCGCTTACTCGAGAGTTCGCCTAGCAAAAAAACACGAGGTCAATTTAAGCTCAGTTAGCGCTCTATACCGTCTCTACCGTCATGCTATAGTTTTGATACGGTGAGGGACTTGGGGACTTCAGCGACAAGACGACTTTCTAAGCGTGCGATGTAGTTCAGAATCTCCTGTCTGAGTTGAGACGCGCCAATAAGTGGAGTGTACGTGGTTATAATGTAATGATAGATAATCTGAGTTCATGCCATTCACGGGTTTATGCGTATGAAAAAGATAAACCAATCAATTATGTCAATGTGGGCAGTTCCAAGTCAATATGTTTGTAGTTAAGCCTCTTCGGACAAGCTCTTTAACAAGAATTAATTACACCGAGAAGCCCACAGTTTGTGATCAGATTCAACAGGACCAGGTACGGTTAGGTAAGGTTCTCAATTCTGTCACGGTCAGCAGCAAGTGCAAGGACATGTATTGATGTAGCATCATGTGTTGGCATCGTAACATGTTAAAAAAGGCTATAATAGAAACAACAGAGGGATGTTATGGCGTCAGAATCCGACGGACCGGCAGTTGGCCAGTCAACGTTGGAGAGATTGTAGTCCTCAACAAGTATTGCCGGGGAATCGGTAGTGCAACAATAGTTATTTGCATTCTACACACCGCGTACACGGTCATTACGAGCAACAGAGATCCCTGCATTCGTTGTGACACTCTGACAATAGCAAACAAAACAAAGTTTGGTTTTCGTTGTCAGAGTAACAATTGCAGTGTGTTCTCCGGAAACATCAAAGTTAACTTCAGCTGCGCAAACACTTTGTTCTGACTAGAACACAGACGCGGGTGGGTGTATGCAATCTAGGAATTTTTACGATAAAACGTTTTCCACTGTTAATTCCGCATCACAGGCACATTCATCAAACCGGGAACATTCACATACGAATATAAGATCAACTTTATCTAGCAGGCTATAAGTCCGTACAGCATCCAAGGCACCTGGGGTTGCTGCAGAGCTTAGGTTCATAAAAATCCAGTTCGAGTGTTCGACATTTTTTCTCCCGCGAGTTTGGGACGCTCAGGGACGAATGCGGTGGAAGCGATACAGTGGGCGAGTCGAGAAATGCAATCAAACTTAGAGTGCACTATCAGGTGATAGTCGACCAAAGAAGGTCTTTATGGCCGTGCCAGCCGACCAGAAACTAGAACCGAGTAGGACATTTTCATCCGTTTCGTTCACAAACAGACAGACAGAATAAGAGTCATGTAATTGTAATTGCCATAATCAGCGTAATTGTCGGTGAGCCACATAACTGTGACTTAACTGCAGTGTAGGTAGCAGAGGCAGTGTGATTGGGCGCTATATGAAGGATGACAGTGTACTTCTTAATTATCCCCGATGTCGGTTGGTAAATGCTGCACTATATATATATATATATATATATATATATATATAGTTAATTTACCCCACGTCATTTGGGAGTCATTTAGGGACTGCAATATGCCGCCTGGCTTCGAATCATAAGACGTCTTTTTCTGGCTTCCAGTATGTGATGTCGTATTGTTTTGTGATCTCACGAAAGATGAGATCTCGTGTAGATCTCACCTTTGGTGAGATCACAAAACAATACGAAGGTGAGACCTTGTGCCGTAAAATAAATCTGTGCCTTTCAGCTCTGAAAATCCTCAACAGATTGTCAGATGTCAGAGTTTTGGGTAACACTACAGGTGGCCCAGACAGTTATTCTTACAACGCCACAACAGTTTATAATACAATACAACTCCATGCCGCTTATGCTTCTAGCTCAAAATAATGCCCTTCATTGCCAACAATGCGTTAGTTCTTAGGAATTTCGCTTTTACGCGTCGAGTCGCTCCTGTACCTCCAAACGGCCAATGTTGCGATATATTTTGCTCATTCCAAGAAAGAAGGTCGAACGCTTAACCGTAAATCTCCGCGGCCTTTTACCGTGGATCATGTTTCACATAATCTTAAGGGTTCAATGTTCTAGATGGTCAAAAGTAATATTTACCCTGAATTAATAGATGCGGGGCGACTTAAACAGAGTCCATATACTACACTGATGTATCTACGTAACACGTGGCGGCGCTATATATTGTTAGAAACACGCTTTATTGGACGATATATACAATACCTGTTCTTACGTATCTGCTTGGCTCGCGTAAGGACCCTAGGGCACGGATATACGAGGATTGTAGGTGCAGCTGGCAATTACCTCCAGAGACTATGATCTAATTACAACTACTGCGCAACAGAGTGTTGCGCTGTCGTCTTTCCTCACGAGGCCAGGCCAGGCAAGGCAATGCTATTATTATCATGATTGCTTATGTGGGGTAGTTTCCTTTTAGCTTCTCAGGGTTCGGTTCGGCGTGCCCGAGGTAAACTCCCGCTGCCCTAGGCAGATGAGTATAGTAGAATCGAGCAAACTGTGCCAAAGTTGACTGAACTGACTGTTAACCTTTCGCTATAGTGCAAGGTTGACCGTCGATAGCATACTCACGAGTTGACTAAATCCGATATTTAATAAGCCAATGATCGTGTTTCACTTAGCCGTTTACAACCTCGCTCCCCTTCTACGGAAAACAATGCTAGCAGCTAGGAAGTCAGAAGCGATCGTGATCTAATAACTATTCAGTGCACACGTATTAACACTGGGGCTAAATTAAGAACTATATAGTTTTTTTGGTGAGAGGGAAAAATGCTTTTACACACACCCAAAGCGGGTAGTGTGGGACTCGATGCCGATGTTGTTAGCATAATACCTACTAAAAACCTCTCACCTAAACGGCCTCAGGAAGAGGCGAGGAGCTGGAATCATTATTTAATACTATTTCAGCCCCTACTTCTATTAATTATTCTAAGAACTATATACTACATCTGCTACTACTACTACTACTACTACTACTACTACTAGAAAAACTGTGTTAGAGATGGGTCATGCTCTTATATACATAGTGATCGTCCATAGCCGTGAATTCAGACTCTCTGCTGATGACGTGAAAACACGTCGGGATATAACGCACGAAAGGTGCAGGCACTTACGGCTTTAGACACAACTACCCCACTATAACTATGTTGGTCTTGTGTCAGGCGGCTCCTATATAGTGTCAGCCTACTGTGGCGACTGTGGATATTCTGCAAAGGAGGCAAAGAAGGCGACGACGGGCTGTATTGTACGGGACGCGCGGGAATGGCTCTTAACACTACACACTAAATAAACAAGAGTTTCGCTTGGGAGCACTCGGTTAGGCCAGCTTATGGGAACAACACGAGCGACACGAGAACAAGTCCCGTAAGAGTGGAACTGCAGGGAGCTGCCGCTGGACGGGCTTTTCGTCGCCACGTTATGGGTACTGGCTTTTGCAGTTTGTAGCTATCCAAGGTACCAAACGGGGACGTAACGTCGTTAATACCTTAGCTTTAATTACAAAAGTTTACATAGTGTGCGTAGAGGAACGCACGCACGCGCTCACATATGTGTGTATTCGTCACGGACAGATCCAATTGACGGGTCAACGAAATGGGCCCTATCGCTTCGTTAGAGATGATATAAAACACACTGCGGTCGTCCGCAGAGATTACACAATTACACTAAAGAGATTGGATGGAACTTCTCTCCTAATTGAAGCTCGTGCACGAACTAGACGTCTTTGCCTGAGTTTCATAATGGCAGGTCAATGTCTGCCATCTTATTCTCTCATTTAGACGTGTGTTCGTTAAAAGTTACGGGGTAGAGTTTTAGTAGAGTGTGCATCTTCTGTAAGTCCTCAACTAATAGGAGAGACGACACTAGTAAATAAACTAACCTGTTGAGGCTAGTGCGGTGGACTCTTAGGCGCTAACCTTCAGAAAACTGGTTTTATTTGGTCAAATGCCCTAAGGTGAAACTGACCCCGTGACTAACACGACCCATATTATCATTACTGACAATATTAATATTTTTCAAAGACAAAATTTAGTAACGGCTAGAAAATGTCAAGACACTCAGCCATCTGCGGCTACTGTCAGCTATCTTAATCTGCCCTAGTGCAAGAAGCAGCCTAAAAAGGATGCAAACTGCGGCATAATAAAACAGAAGGTTAACATGATGATTATGATGAAAACTATTGAGAGTCGTCCAGGTTATCCGGTGTCTAGTTAATCGTCATAGATAAATGCTGCCGGGAATTTAGCAAACCATTTTCGGCAGGTCCGTTCGATGATTAAATCGTCTCCAACGATGCTGGAGATGCTTCGAGCTACAACAACGTTGGAATCTATTCGGAATTTGTACAGCAAAACACTTAGAATGTGTACTTTTACATCCACCATTCTTCCACCTTTTTAGAGTAACCCACCATTCTTCTACCTTTTTAGCGCAAAAATGAAGCCTACCGATTGATGCAGTACTGGCTGCTTTATCATACCACGTGTCACCCTTTTTACGCTGCTGTTGCCCGGACGGTGCTGCATGTTTTCAAAACGGGTGGATATCAAAACGGTAAGACGTTTTTTTTTACCAACATCATCATCCGTATTATTGAAGGGTTTTTAGGCGATGATACAAACACACTATATACAAACACTTAATCAGAATTTTTCCAAGGCTGTCAGACACGTTGTGACCATGACCTTATGTTCCTTATTATTGCACCAAGCTGGGTAAATATTGGAGAGATACAACTAGAGATACAAATGTGTAGCGTCACAGTGCCTTAAAATACATTATGTTATAAGCCGGCCTCCAAGATAGATAATGAGGCACAAAATGTTTGCACCGTCTGGCGTGATACCTAGGGCGGGAATTACTTCGCTGTTTGCAGACGTATGCTTCATTTAGTTCATGAGAACCCCTTTGAGCCGCAAACTATACGGAGAGGAGTCCATACAAAACCATTCATATGTTTCGTGTCATTAAACGGGCAGTTCAACTATATGGATATGCACGTGTATGTTGAGGCGAATAGACGTTTCAGTGGTATCCAAATCTGTCTAGAAGCTGAGTCAACAGCAGACTACAGCAAAACAAAATGAAAACGGCAAAGCATGGCTTCTGCGGCCTTCGGTACACCGGTACTCGACGCGGTGTAATGTCGCCTACAGTCGCCTACATTCGTCACTAGACGCGCTAGATAAAACGAGCTCTGTACCACGATCGGACGACCAGCAACACTCGGAACACTGGGCACAATTTGTAATTGCTGATCTCAGGACATGGTACGCAAGGCGACACGGCCCGTTGCCCTACCCTGTCTTTCAACTACTTACCGGTCACGGCACTTTTGGCGCGACCGGCAGTGCAGAGACTTCGTAGTGAGTTATGTGCGATGCCGGTAAAATCGACAACGGCAAAACGTTCTTTTCCACCAGATAAACGTGCCCTTTAGAGCTGAACCTGCTGTGTCTGACATTGGCTCTAGGTTTGGCTGACGGCGCAGGCAACCTGCGCTGAGATTGAAACGATTAATTAAAGCGCTGAAAAACGCTGCAAGTATTATTCAAATGTATGTATCGCTTGGCCTGCTAGACGACTTTGGAATCTTACAGATTCCACTTAACGTAGAGGACAGCGTTGTCGTCGTTACGACACTAAGTTCGCGCGGTACGGCTGACGGTCTGCCGTTAAAGAACCAACGGAAAATCGTTTTTTTTTCTACTTTCACCTCATCGCGTATATTTAATCTAGGCTAACAGCTGAGTTTTTCTACTGGGATTGCACAGATAACATGTCGAGAACGGAAATTCGAGTCGATTTCGTTTTTTTCCATTGGCCCGTCGTGTATCCTTAGCGCTCTAAAATGGCCACTATATTTCCGTCCGGTAGAGAGCTAGTCCGTCATGAAAATATCCCAATCAATATACCTTTTTAGGGAGAAATTCCGTTAGCTTGAATCGCACGGTATGATAATCGTGCAGTACGTAGGGGCCGAACTACAGTCGGTACCTCTCATGTAGGCATTTGTGGCAACGAGGTGGCTGATGGACTAGCAAAACGGGGTCTAAGAAGTAGCTACACTCCTCAGTAAAACCAGCAAAAAGATGCACTAGAGTTGTGTTTTGTTGACTTGAAGTAAGCAAATAACTGCAACTAAAAAGGGGACACCATGCAAATTGCACTACGCCAAAAAGGGCTGATTGCTATTTCCTGTTCGAGAAGGAAAACGGTCACTATTCATAGACTACAATGCGCCAAGGAGCACCATGTTCTACATTAAATTTGCTCATACTCTACTATGTAATATATGTCTGATACATAACGTTATTTTGCATATTTTAAATAAATGTATGAAAAACGCTGTGGCTGTTGAATATGTTGATGCGAGCCAACTTGCCGTTCGTCTGAAAGATAAATATGCGTACGTAGATAAAATCCCAGCGTTTGTTAGAAATGTTCAACTAATTATCTAACTGAACGATCAAGAAACACTCTAAACTTCTTCGGGCTGACCCTCAGCCAACACTTAACGTCCACGGGACGCTGCTTTCGCATTGCTTCAACGGACGGTCCCTATAAATACAAATATGCAACGGTGTGGCCCGTACACCTGTGTGTCTCCTCCGGCCGCGAATGCACCACGCCAGCGGGTTCGACGGTCTAGATATACTCTAAGTAACTACGGTTGACCGACAATTATATTCGACGTGCGTTTGGTTTCTAAGGCAAAGCCTACAATTGTACTTTTAGTTCAAATAAACTCTAAGGTAAACAAAGGAATACAGCTGTTGTACGCCTCCATTGGAAAAAAAACGCAAACGCTGGCCCTATATATCTGAGTAGCACACATACGTGTAACAGCAACCTTCTGAAGATTATGACCTCGCCATGTGAGGTTCTTAGGTCACCGCCAGGAACCGCATAGTCTACTGACGCTAACCCTTCTTCTCTCTGCCCTAGCCTAGCCAACGCCTGCAAAGTTGATAGTCAATTAAAGAGGGTAATAAAGGGCATCTGCAATAAACGATCGAGCCCCGCTGACCAAATGCCTCCACAGCTGCAGCGTGCTTTATATCTTAGCCCACTTACAGTTGGAGAGGAGCCCCGCAACGAGCAATTTGTGTAGTTCACGCTGCTTTTCGCCGTAAATTCTGCGGCGGAATTCTCTACGCGACAAGACGAGGTTTGACTTTTTTATTGCTAATCAAGCTTTTAGGGGAGAAGATTTGACCCGTCTGCGTCGGGACGCGTTGCTTTTAAACAAATCTCGAATAATTCATAGCATATCAACTGCTCGTTTCTGAAGAGTATCGTATGTGGTGTCCTATAGTTTTCCTTATAATCTCTTCTGTATAGCATCTCCTTGTGCCTCGAGCAAGTGCAGTTTTAAAGGAGCTTGCCTTCCTCGCTGTCTACCTCTCAAGCCTGGTGCCATGAAGCCTAACGTCATATGATCCTTATCTTTGGCCTGGATATTGTGATGAGTTGCCCTTGCCGAGCTCACTATAGAAGATCCCGGCCGACAGAACTGCGGAACGGCAGCCCGACCTTCTAGACGGGAGATTGCCAGAGGCCACAACGGGTATTAGGAATACGCCTAATGTTCGATTAGTAAATTGTAATTACCTGAATATATATATATATATATAGGGTGTTGCAGAAATGTTTCATAATAGATATAGGGAATTGTAGAGCTCGTTAAAGCAAATATTTTTTCCAATGGAACATGGTCTCTGAGAAGTCTTGTTTCGGAGTGAGAGTGAAATTACGACAATTTGTGACACTAGTGTTTTTGCCCGACATAGGAGCATAAAATGTGCTGTTACGAGATAACCAGTCCTCCTATACAGAAACTAACTACGAGAAAATTCTGCTTCTTCCGAAGAATATACACGGCCGGTCAGAAGATGCGACACGGTCATTTAGAAGAGAATTCGTCAAAAATGAAGTTCTCTATTAGCTTTCACGCCAAATACCTCAAAATCATATTCATACGACCACCCACGTGTTCAAAGCTAACATATTCAGCAAATGCGCATTTCATGACGATCATTTTGGTACCAAACTTATGGCAATGCGAGCTGTGGTTGCGGAGCAACATGTCGAGATTGGATGCATGCATAAACGACGCTGGAAGACCTAGGACAGCAAGAACACCAGCTACGGGAGAACGCATCCTTCAAGCAGTAGCCGATCGTTCTTCAGCAAGCACGAGGGAAGTGGCCCGAAACGTTGGTGCAAGTTACAGTACCGTCCACAGGGTACTAAGAGCCGAACGACTACACCGGTGCCGACGGTAGCAGGTTCAAGCTTAGCAAAATCCAGACTACAAACAACGATTTGACTTCTGTAGCTGGTTTCTGCAGAAAGTAGAAGCCAATGCGGTGTTCCCTGCCCTTGTGCTTTTCACCGATGAAGCTCGCTTTACACAAGGCGGTGTGTTTAATAGGCACAACATCCATGATTGGGCAAGCGTGAACCCGCGTGTGACTCGCCAGCATGGACGCCAGAGTCAATTCTCTGTGAATGTGTGGGCTAACATGGTGAACAACTACCTCATAGGGCCACACATACTTCCTAACAGGTTGGGTGGAGAAGCATACCGTACGTTCCTGCGTGAAATTTTATCAGGACTGTTGGAAGGCGTTCCAGAAGGTGTTCGCGAGAGGATGTGATTCCAGCACGACGGAGCGCCACCGCACTCCACCACTGCGGTGCGCGATTATCTCAACGAGGCCTTCGAGAATCGGTTGATTGGCCGGGGCGGGCCGATTGCTTGGCCACCGCAATCGCCTGATTTAACAAGTCTCGATTTTTTTTCTTTGGGGCCATTTAAAGAATCTAGTCTACAGGACTCCCGTCGAATCATGTGAGGAGCTGGTCGCCAGGATAAACCTCGCCGCTGATGCCGTTCGAGCAACGCCTGACATATTTAAAAACGTTCAACAAAATATCTGCAGGCGCTACCGAAAGTGTATAGAGGCTGGCGAAGACACGTTTGAGCAGTTGCTGTAAGATAATAAATAGTGGTGTGTTTTTTTTCTAGAGCGCTGACGAGTGGTGTATCTCAGTAGGTAATTTATGCATGCATCCAATCTCGACATGTTCGCCAAAAAATAATAATTGCTCCGCAACCACAGCTCGCATTGCCATAAGTTTGGTACCAAAATGATCGTCATGAAATGCGCATTTGCTGAATATGTTAGCTCTGAACACGTGGGTGGTCGTAGGGTTATGATTTTGAGGTATTTGGCGTGAAAGCTAATAAAGAACTTCATTTTTGACAAATTCTCTTCTAAACGACCGTGTCGCATCTTCTGACCGGCCTTGTATATTCTTTGGAAGAAGCAGAATTTTCTCATGAACACGGCAGTGTGTTTAGTTCCTGTATAGGTTGTCTCGCAACAGCACATTGTATGATCCTATGTCGGGCAAAAACACTACTGTCACAAATTGTCGTAATTTCACACTCACTCCTAAACAAGACTTCTCAGAGAACATGTTCCATTGGAAAAAAATATTTGCTTTAACGAGCTCTACAATTCCCTATATACGAGGTATGTTCAAAAAGTATCGCGACTTTTGAATTTTTGCGGGTTACGTATATTCGAATTTCGATTTTTTGTGGCGTTATGTTGGTACTCATATCTCTCACTTATGCCGACAAGCTCGGCCATTTTGAATGTTCACTTAATTGTTGACAGCTGCTTTGCTTGCACGTGTTTTGGATCGTCTTCGATTTTTACCTATTCAAAAAAATGGATCAAAGAACCTGTATCAAATTTTGTGTGAAAAAACGAAATTAAGTGCGCGGATGCATTCCGAATGTTGACTGTGGCATACGGAGAAGCTACCTTGGACCGAAGCAACGTTTATCGGTGGTACAAAATGTTCTCAGAAGGCCGAGAAGAATGTGAACGACGAAGAGCGTGCCGGACGCCCGAGCACTTCAACAACAGACGAAAAAATTAATGAAGTGGAGAAAATGGTATTGGCCAATCGTCGAATCACCGTTAGAGAAGTTGCTGATTACCTAAACATATCGATTGGCTCGTGCCATTCGATTTTTATCAATGATTTGGGCATGAGACGGGTCGCCGCGAAATTCGTACCAAAATTGCTCATTGCGACCAAAAACAGCATCGCATGAACATTGCTAATGAGATGCTGGACTCTGTCCGCGACGACCCAAATTTGCTCCAGAGGGTCATAACTGGTGACGAATCGTGGGTTTATGGTTATGACGTGGAAACCAAAGCTCAATCATCTCAATGGAAGCTATCGCACGAACCAAGACCGAAAAAAGCGCGCCAAGTTCGGTCGAATGTGAAAGTTTTGCTGACAGTTTTCTTCGATTGCAGGGGCGTGGTGCATCATTAGTTCTTGCCCACAGGGTAGAACGGTCAATAAGAAATATTACCTGCAAGTTATGCGCAATTTGCGCGAAGCAATCCGCCAGAAACGCCCGGATTTGTGGAAGAACAAAAATTGGCTTTTTGCACCACGATAACGCCCCTGCTCACACATCGTTGCTTGTGCGCGAGTTTTTGGCCAAAAACAACACACTAATGATGCCGCAGCCACCGTATTCCCAGATCTGGCCCCCTGTGACTTTTTCTAAGATAAAGACGGCATCGAAGGAGGAGCTGAACAAGATAAAAAAAATGGTTTTTTGAAGTGCTTCGAAGATTGGAAAAAACCGTTGGCACAAGTGTATAATATCTCATGGGGATTACTTTAAAGGGGACAAAATAGATATTCATGAAGAAATGAATAATTTTTGAAAAAACACAAAAGTCGCGATACTTTGAACACACCTCGTATATTATGAAAAAATTCTGCAACACCTTGTATATATATATATATATATATATATATATATAGTTAGTACGCGTGCAGAGAAAGCATACATTTACATATACGTACATTCATCACGATCCCGAAAGTCGAGTCCAACGAAACTGCTCGATGGCACTGTTGGAGGTGATGTAAGTACAATGTGCCCTGCAGAGTTTGCACAAGCATACCGAGAAAGTTTCATGGAACTTCTCTCGAATACAGATCTTCCTTTAAAAGCCATGTACAGCAAATCGGGCGATTAGGTGGCTATTCTCATAATTGCAGCGCTTCCACGAACTACACGGCATTGCCTGGGCTTCCTAAAAGAACGAGTTAATGTCTGCCGTCTTATTCTCCCATTCAGACATGGATTCGCTGAAAGCTGCCGTTGTCGGTAAATGTGTATTTTTTGTAAATCTTCAAAGAACAGCGGGGACGACGCCAGTAAATAGACTAATCTATTGAGACTAGTGTGGTGAACTCTTAGCGCCGTCTTCAGGAAAGTGGCCTTAATTTGGTCAAGCGCCTTAAAGTTTACTTCGATAGATATGACATATCACCTGTGTACCCTAAGAAAGAGTGGACGCGATCTTCAGGTTGATGAAATTAACGGCAACGTCTATTGATAGTTTACGAGGGTCTCAGATACGATGAAAGGATTGTAGTCCTTTCCGAATTAATTTATCAATGTGCCTCGAGAAGTTCGTACCTCGAGACGAGGACATGGCCCCTAGGTTGGAGAAGTATGACACAGATTCTATAAATTTTGAACCTAAGCGAGTTCGTCGATTCCAGCCAACTCTCCTCCACGTCTAACTTCATTGCCTTTGTTTTATTTATTCTTCAATTGTTTCGGTAGACGTAATGCTGCAAGGTCGCAAAAAACATGTTGCAAATAAAATCGGCTGCGAGAGTATAGCACCAAGTCATCTGCATGCATAAGGTAGTCTACCTGTGAGTGCCGACTCTGTATCTATTTAGGCAGGTCACTAACACCGAAAACAACAGGGCGCTAAGATTATCACATTGGGCAATACCAGTGTTCCCAACCACCAGTTTCTGTTCGATCGTCATGTGTTTAGCTTCCTGCAAAATGCCTTTAATGAGTTCCAATATATTTAAACGAAACCCCGCAAAGAGCCAGCTTGTAAAGTATAATCGTTCGTGCTGGCCGCTTTAAAGCCTACGAATACAGCAAAGAGATAAGCCCCTTTAGTTCGAAGCGCGCGTTGTGTCGAATTTAAAAGTCCAGCACGTGCTGTCATTGTTGACCGGTCTCTTATGAAGCCACATTGTTGCACCGGCAGCTCTCTGTTAACTTCAAGAATATGTTCGAATCAACGAACTAGGATAGCCGACAAAAGTTTGTAGATTGCGCTCTTCTTTGCGATACCTCGGTAAGACGTTGAAGCAAACGACCCTTTTTTTTCTTTATAATATGATAATGCAAAGGAAGCTGTTTTTTATTCCAAGAACAGTTAAGCCATTTTCATTACCTCGTTTTACTAAGCTTTACGAGATGCTCTCCTAGCCCGTTTTGACCAGAATATCATTCGGGGAATCGCCAGCACAGCGTCCGTGATCACCGTTCTGTACGCTCTTGTGACCTTTATGCTTGAACCGTAGAGAAGAATCAAATCAATCAGCGACAAGACGCTAGAAGTTGACGAGGACGTTATTTTCCGATGGTCTTGGAGCGTTTTGGGCTGTGGCGTAAACAACGTGGGCTGTGTGTTTTTAGCGCCTGTTTTCCTGTGACCACTGCTTTTATTGCCAAAGTTCCTTTATTGAATGAATTCACTTATATGTGTGTCTGTTATATACCGATTGTTGGTTGAAGCTTTTAATAATAATAATAATATAATAATATAATAATAATAAGGTCAACGTCATTTTTGCACAATTTTAAAGCCTCGTTCTAGTCTTTCAGGTTACTTTTGTATCAATGTTTTTCCAATTCTCTAAAAATCATTATTCAGTCACAATGAGCAAGTGTTTAGCATATAACCGCTGTACTTCTTATCGGAAATCAAACCACGAACATCAAGCAATTTCTATCAAGGATATTAACTATCGAAATTACAGGACTGCAGAACACCAAGTACCAGGAAAAAGTCACGCGCCGACTGAATGAGCAAAGCCTTTTTAATTTACCTCTTTTCAAATTTCAAAGCTCTTTTGGATGGCAGTGGCGACACCAGGGCTTTTCTCGAAAACATTACTAACATGTTTGCACAAGTGACATGAATGGTTCAGTAACCGTTATATCGGGGTCTCTTATGAACAAGCAAATGATAGCTCAATATGCGGTATAGATAAAAAGGCTGTAAAATTAATCGAAATGAGGGATATATTGTATCACTAGCAGCAGCGTTATGCGTCTATGGTATGAAAGGGAAATTTGTGTACACACTCATTTCAGGCGAATGAAAAGTCAATAATAGAAGACAAAATCGTACGCTTATATACGGATGGCAAAATTGATGAAGGAGTATGTGTCCGAGGACATCATACCACCGCCAATTCGGCTTAAGGGCGTGGGGCGTAGCGGAAACACAAAATGCTAAGACAGAATTGGGTGACTTCAATAAAGGCAGTTCTCACTCGGTACGGAGAGCGGAGCTCCGGAGTGTCTATGGGACAATACTCACCATTCAATAACTGGAAATCATCAAGCTACGCTCGTCTCTACAAAGAAGGAGTGACTGTAGTATCGGAACAAACAAGTCTCATACGTGATTTCAAACAAACAATAGCTACTAAACGGCCACATGATAAAGGTAGTTTTTAATAAAAGAAGCGTCAAAAAGATTATAATTTAATTAATTCAAGGCTTAACTTAGAGTTCTTTTTGCCCCTTAATATATATATATATATATATATATATATATATTTAAGCAATCGCTTTATACACTGTACACAGATTTATTATCCTATGTGATGTGCATATCTTGTACGTTCGACTACCGAATCTGCCATTCTAATATTAACATGGAATAAATTGCACTTTACTTCACGATCATATGTTATCTGCATATATGTCGTAAGCTTATCTGCGTCCTGAGAAAATAAAACGCAGAAAGATTATCTCTGACGCAATGTACTATTTATGTGCATAATTTTCAAACAGTTACGACCACAGATGAAGTAACTTGACCTTATGAGGTTTATAAGAATGTCAATTCTTCTTATTACGTCGATGACGCCCTAATCGAGTTAGATCGGAGGCAATCGGGTTTACGCTGTTGGATTTTTTAAAATATGCCATCGTAGCTGGTATCGGCTCAAAGTTTCAAATTGTTTAGGAACTGTAAATATTAGATACGCTATTACTTAGTAGCATTCTCCCTAATCAGCAACTGCCATTACAAAACTAACAATGTAATTATGCTAACCTCAATTTTATCATGTGTTAATATCGCTGGTCAATGTGTTAATATCGCTGGTCAATCATCGAATGGCGGGCACAGCAACCATCTGCTTGTAAGTTCGACCAACATACTACAATTCGGAAACGTTAGCATTCAATTTATCGCAAATTTTGCTCAGAGAAATGTTAGAAAATGCAATAAATGCCCCGAAATTGCGCACACATGCTATAGTCAGTCTATGTATACCGATTTTTTTTGGACAGAATACAATATCGTAAATCATACTGATATGATCAATTTTATAAGTAAAAGTACATGCTCACAACCA
>QVRM01005776.1:82500-119341 GCA_003439945.1 Dermanyssus gallinae | reverse complement strand
ACAGGATATATTGCGATGCATATGTACGCATGTGTGTATAGATAAGTATATGAATGCATTAATTCTGTTTGTTCTCGTATGGTGGTACGTAGACAATAGTTGTTCCGCAACCAATTAGTTCGTTAGTTAGTTGCCTTGTTTGTGTCGTGGTCGTTATTGTCGTCGCTCAACAGGACCTGTATCTGCAACAAGTGCTCGTGCTTCATTCGAAAGTTGGCACAGAGAAGCAGAGATGGCCGGAATTAGATTGTCAATATATTCTTACAGCTGTTGCAATCCTTACAGAGAGCGACATATAGTAGGTAGTTAAAACAGTGTACGCGCAAACGAGAACGCCAAACTAAAGCGCATTTCATAGATATATATATATATATATATATATATATATATATATATATATATACGTTTGTATGTATATATATATATATATATATATATATAGATATATGCATACTTGGCCGTACACACATATGTACACGTATTTATACCTAATATGGGCAAAACATCAAATCGATCAGCATTATCGCCTAGTTATCGTCGCCACGAATTTGTCGTATTCGTGTTCACGCATTTGTCGTATTCATCATTGACACCACCAGGCGATCGCCGCTGTCTCTGTTGTCCTCATCACTATCTACCTCTCTCTGTCTCTCTCTCTCTCTCTCGCTCGTCGGTCGTGTATAGAGACGCCGCCGTAAGATTATCGCCGGGGGCGGTTTCGACTTGTACTACGGGAGAATCGACAAAGCCTGCCGCCGCTGCTGCTGCTGCTGCTGCTGAATCGGGAAAGAATGGCCGCGCTCGCGATGACCACGTGAAGTCTTGTGTCGTGAAGTCTTGTGAAGTGAAGTCTTGTATCGCGTTGTTGGCCGTGTCATCCCGGCCGCACATGTGTCTCTGGTCGCGGCCACGCAATCGTAGTGGCCTTGTTAACGCTATGCGCTATCAGCAGCAGCAGCATCAGCAGCATCAGCAGAAGCAGTAGAAACGGTAGATCATCTTGTTCGATGACATACAGTGAAGTGACGCTTACTGATCGCGCCGCGCAAAGCCCGCGTCGACACATCGTACTGCGCGAATCAATCGATCGATAGAAACCTAGATCAATGCATGGATATCGGCACCGGTCGGCTAACTTTCAAACATCGACGTTTGTGCTTGCATCGTTGCGTTTCCTCCGCCTCCTCTACAACTTTCTGCGTGTGTGTGTGTGCGCAGTTCTATGTCTTTGTGTCATGGGGAAAAGCAAAAGGAAAGGAAAACCCATGGTTTCGCTATCAACGAGCCAAAAATATGCCCATTTGTCTTGGCTGTTGTTGTTGTTGTTGCCGCTCTTGTTGTTGTTGCCCTTCGTCTTTTTCGTTTTCGTGCTCATCTTGTCCACATTCTCGCTGTTGTTGTTGTTGTTGTTGTTGTTGTCGTTGTTGTTGTTGTTGCTGCCCCTGCCCTCATCCTGTTCGTGGTCGCCGTCGTATGTGGAGAGCTGCGCAGCCATAAGCTAATGTGGCGCAAATGGCAGGCGCGCGTCAATCGCGTTCCCTTACCGTGCCGCTGGTTCTGTTGCTGATGCTGCTGCTGCTACCGCAAATAGCTACCGTCATCATGTACATACAGCATGCCATACAAATACATACGTATACGTACAAACACACATCCACATATAAATATATATATAAACATAAATACATACACTCGCACAGATATACACAAGAACACATATGTACATCCCCGAACTGCACGATCCGCGCGCATACACACACAAACAGGCACACCCGGAAGAAAACCGACGGAAAGAAACGACAACGACAACGACGACGACGAGGAAAGAGCAGCGGCAGAAGAAGAAGTAGAAAAAGAAGGAGAACAAGACGAAGCGAAAGAAAAATGACAACACGATGAAATGCTGCTACCAATCGCACTACAACACCGCATTGGCTATTTGTTGAATGTATTAGTACTTCGTTCAACGGAACTTTCTGACACAACGGCCCACGATATATATATATATATATATATATATATATAAATGAATGGTTTATTGACCAGTATTTGGTCTATACACATATGTGCTACAGCTTTCCTGCACCGTTTTTGTTAGCAATATCGCTCATATATATATATATATATATATATATATATATATATGCAAATACATATGTTTTATGTTTATATGCTCGTACGTATACACATATAATGTGTAATGGTATATATATATATATACCACCTGGCATAACTGATCTCAAGAATATGTACAGAATAAACACACGCTGCTACATCAGACGAGTCACGACTAGGGAGCTGGTGCGCTTTTTTTTAAAGTCATGGTTGTCATGTACCGGGGTTCGGTTCACCGTTGTAGAAGGATTTTTCTTTGGACGATGCTCATTGAGAATGGGTGATAACCTAGACACCGCCGAGAGTCAACGGCCATGCTGCTGCTGCTACCACAAGAACTGTTGGGGAAAGTCTAGACACATCTCTACTTTGCTGTCCGGGCCTCGGTGCATTGAGAAAAACACTCAATATGCCTCACAGTAAGTCCCAAGTCCGTAGCACCCGGGAACCGGGGAGGCATACCGGGGTGGTGGACCGGGGAGACAGACCGGGGAAAATAGTCTAGAATTAAAAACAGCCCCCTTAAAAACATTTAATTCTAGTTGTCGTTGTCACTATGATTGATCATTTCTAGCCACCAGACAGACAGACATACAAACGGACAGACAAAGGAACAGAGAATCATAACAGTGCTTTATTATCCTATCACCAAGCACATTATCGCCATCAGCGACATTATCATCATCATCATAATCCTCAGCAGCACCGCCGTGATCGCCGTGAGGGTCTTCGTTGCGTCGTTCGTCTTTCTCGTTGGCTTTTTCCGCCATTTCAATCGCGCAGTTCGTGAGGGTCTCATTCCGTCGTAGCACTGCTTCTACTATTACTGCCACAATCGCCACTATGATGTAGTATTCTTGACACCAACTATTTTCATCGGAAGTGCTCGCGTTTTGCTTCGCTATACTTACTTAAAAACAACAACAACAACAACTACTACTACCACTACTACTGCCACTACGCCAAAAACTAGAAATTTCGTAGTTTTTGGATTTCATTTTCACAGCAACTGCCACACAGGAAGCTCGTGGTGCAACCAAAGGGTGCCGGTAGTGTCGCTCTACCAAAAACACGTCTTCTTATCGCTCGCTTTCAACCCGACATTGCTTGCGGATAGTTACTTCATCCATATGCGTCTTCGCCCGAGGGCCGCAGAAAAAATGCAAAATCCGGTAATTGTTTGCCGTTAGAGCATGCTTTCTTATGCAGTGCCCTATGCAGCGATCGTCTTCCGCCAGCGAAAGCTAATGGATTCCATCAGCAATCTCCTTCGTAGTCGTGCCGTCTAGGCCGTACATTAGACCGTACAAACCGTTTTGTCTTGTAACTTCCAGAACTCATAAAAGTGCAGTATCTGTGCAGAATCGATAATGGTGCTTATTGGTGGTATCGTCCAGGCTAGACACTTTAGGATGTTGGGCGCTTGAGTATCCGGGGATCGATGGCCGCATTGAACGCCCATAGGACACAGGGCTATTCAGAGTCTGAACAAAGACGACTTGGAGCAGCCATGTGCTGTCCCAACACATCCAGCTAGCGCGACCGTCCCTAGCAACAGTATCCAATGGTACATTGCGCTTGATTCTGCCACGGATATGATGATACTATATCGTGACTACCCCCGGAGCCCAAAGGTGCTGGGAGGACGCATGCTTTAGCCAACCAGAAGAATTGCGTCACTCCTAGCCGGCCTCTAGCGAGAAGCGTGTGTATGTGTGTGTGAAGCCTTACGATAAAACATACCTATAGGAGGCAACGATTGTGAAAGCAGGCAGTGCATTAGCTAGTTACTGTTTGACTATGTAAATACGTTTGTAGTATGAATCAGCAGAGATAAAGCGGGCCTTCTTGCTGTTAAGATTTCTAGAAGAAGGTTCAAGATGCGACCTGCTTTTAGCTGTCCTACTACTGGAAGTCAAGAACGGTTTCCACAACCTTCAAGTCATACTTGACTCTTCTGTGGTGTCTTAAAGGAATTTAGCATAGAAAAAGTCGGCCTTCGATTGGAATCACTGTACGTATAGCGCTCAGAGTAAACTGCCCCTGCGGTATCCTCGTTCGGCGTCGGAGAGAATGTCGTTTTGCTATTCATGGTCGCCACATATATTCTAGAGGGCCTGTTGTGTTGGGTCCAAAACCGAGAAATCAATATCAGTCCTCACTACGAGTCCGTTGGCTCGCTGCTAGCCTGGCTTGTTTCTCACTTCGATCTTGTATGTATTGCATTTGAACAAGAGGAAGCACTGCGTACGTACATATTGGTGCTGTTGAAGAACACACAGGAAAGCAACGCCAAATATAGTCGCAGTTACAACAGCAAAGATACGAACAACAGTTGGTACTAAGGTGTAATATGAGTCGTAGCTGTTGTTGTTTCTGTTATTGTTGTTGTTGTTTGTGTCCTTGTTGTTTCTGTTGTGTCGGCCGTACCAACCAGTAGTCATGTTGAAACAATACAAGTAGAAAAGCTGACGGCAGGGTTTTGTTGAAACCATCGAGGGAGAGAAAGAGAGATAGAGAGAACAGAAAACAACAGCAAGAGAGGGGGGGAGAGAGAAAGAGGCAGCCAGGAGACAAGATAGGGGTAAGCCGAGACCTGTCTGACATCGGTCTCGCATCTCGAGTTCCTCGTACAAGCGCGTATCACCCGTCGTATCCGTCTCACCAACACCACCACCGCTACTTCCCCCCCCCCCCACGACTACCCAATCTCTACGACTACCCCCATCTCCACGACTACCCCACCTCCACCACTATTCCCATCATTACCACCACCACCCTCTACGGCGGTCTTCTTCACTCACCCCTACGTGTATCTATCTATCTGCGTGCTGTGGTAGGACTGCGACTCGGCAGCCTTTAGGATGGACAAGGAAGAACGCGCGTACAGAAGGGAAAAAGGGCAAAGCCGCTGCCGCCACCCACCCTCACCGCTGAGCCGGGTAGCTGACCAAATTACGAACCACGATGGGAAGTCCCCCCCATCCTCCCCACAACCCCCAGCCCGCTCCCATGGATCACCCCGCGGCCTGCTCCTAGCTGTTTATTGGCGATCGTGCCAGTAGGAGGGCTGGCGATGCTTGCGGGGTTGTCGTTGATGTTGTTGTTGATGTTGTTCAGCATCCAACTTGTGGATGTTCTTACTGCTGTTGTTGTTGTTGTTGTTGTTGCTGATGCTGTTGTTGTTGATGATGATGCTCTTGCTGTTGTTGTTGTAGATGTTATTGTTGTTGAGGTATTTGGTGATAGCGGTGTCGGATGATTAACGCCCGCCCCGATCGATTCTATGTGATCCGACGAGTTCGCTTTCTGACTGACTGTCCGACTGACCAACCGGGTTTCGTCTGGGCTAGGCAAAAACAGCGGACGAACAACGAGAGAAACCGGTAGCAGAAGACAATGAAAAGAATGAGGTGGAGGAGGAGGAGGAGAGGAAGGAGATCAAAAGGCTTTTCTGTTGGCTCTTCTTGTTTTCCTCTTCGTCTGTTGTTCTTGATGGTCCTGCTCGGGCCAGTCCAGCCCGATGGTGCTCTGTCGTTGAGCGACTTTCTCCAATGTCTCTCTACAGTCGTACTATCATACTTTAAGCACCACATATAGTGTGTATATAGCACCGTATATTTGAAAGTTTCTCAATATGCTAATATGAAAAATGTTTTCGACATGTAACTGCGCTGCTTCTGCATTTCCATCCAACTATAACAGCAATATATCTAGCGTAGCGTTGTCGTGCATAGATAGTAAAGATAGCTTCCTGTTTCCTATTGTTGCGTTCGTCGTGGCCGACCGGCTGTCAGTTTGTTTGTTTACCTGCTCACTGATTTTTAGTTCGCTCCAGTGGAGTAAAGAGAATTTCGTAAATTCCGCTTAGTAGGATACTGGCCCTTTGCCTATATATATTATATATCACTGTAGTTGGTGTGAGCTTGATTAGCGTATCGGATCTCTATAGCCTACTAGATCGATCGTTAAATGGACGGCTGAGTAGCAGAACATCAATGGCGGCAACGGATTAGGGCTGCTCTCGTCGATTATTCAAACCGCGAGGAGATGCAAACAATGACGTCTATCGTCTGCAATTGTGAGGTGCGAGTCAATGCAGCCACAACAACAACAGCAGCAGTAACAAATACCAATAGCAATAGCATTATCACGGTCATCATCATCAACAACAACAACATCATTGACAACAACAGCAACAATAACAACAACAATACCGTCTACTGTATAGTAGTCACTTCAAAAATAGATGAGCGTTTTGGTCATAAAACGTTCGAATTTCCCTGTTTGCATTTTCGACTTTATCAGTGGATGGTTACCACGATGCGACGAATCGACACACTCAATTGTGCATAATAAAGATGAAATAGATGAGATACATGTTGACGAGCTAAAAGGTGCTAGACATTTGCTTGAAACAGAGAGAGGCAAACGGGTATAAACAAACGCCAATCATAAACAAACGAAAGGTGATCGTAGAAGAGTAAATTCGTGGCAGGCATCGCTGACTGCTTATGGTGACCATGACTTCGGCCATGACCACGGACCTCACTATGACGATAGATGGTTAGGAAATTTCTTCTTGCACAGAAACTTTGATTACGGCTAGTTATTATTGCTTAGGGAGGGAGAGAGAAAGCTGCTCCAGGCTTCCCTGCGAAAGAGGATATCGGAAGTGAAGGTATCGTAATATGCAGCAATGATGTGAGACTCGGTGAAGCAATAGAATACATATAGAGTACATTCTAGCTGTTTTAGCAGTTACTCTCGTTGCATGTTTGTCGAATCTCTCAGAAAAAAATGAGCCTGGAATAGTGGCACTCTGCTGATAGAGCAAACGTCCCTGGTCCCGTTATAAAGCAATTCAAGTATTAGGCTGGTATTGCACTGCAGATATGGTTTTATATTGTGCAACCAGTAGCTCCGTAATATGTTAATATTTGTAAATCTATAAAGGTAGGTTAATAAACATTTGTCCGAATTTGACCATATTGAACACCCTGTAAAATGCTACCCAGTCAATCAGATGCTGATGTGCCGAAGGCCAAAGCGTCTATCTTAGCCCACATCATAGTTAAGCTGGACAGACGCCTTGAATATCACCTATCCTGGTCGTGCTTGCTGCCCATTGCAATAGCTGCCAATACCATATATATATATATATATATATATATATATATATATATATATATATATATATATAGATTTACATATATGAACGATGTCTTTCATTTGTTCCAGCGTGAAATAAGTTGAGCGTTCAGATTTTCGAATACATAGACACAGATAGACAGATATATAGATGATGTGAAATTCCCAGTCGTATAGATGAATTGAATATCGAAGGCATCGTATATGGTGCGGTCCACAGACAAACCAGCCGGTGTCACACTAAAGCCAATCCTTGCCAAATCTGCATTTAAAAGACTATTTATCATCGCACGCTGAACCTATTTGACAAAGAACAGTCATTAAGCATATTTATCTCGACGTTTACGTATGCACAGAAGTCAGGTGTGCAATGCCATCAAAATCAGCGCGACGGGCGCAACCAGGGCCAAGTCATGACAACAACGATACCAGCACAAACATATATAATAATCACTAAACTAACGGTAAACAACAGCAGCATAGTGCTCATACGATAGCTCGACAGCGACATTGTCGGCAACAATGGCGATGATAACGATATTGTCGGTAAAACGATATGGCCAGACCACAATGCGCCGAGAGACGGTTATTTATAGAGAGGAAGCAGCATCCTAATTAATCAGTAAAGTGATGGGTATTAACAATGAAACCACTTCGTTCTTGGCTTTGTGCTCCGTGTACTTCTACTACTACTACAACGTTTGCTATGCTGTGAGTGGTTATATATACGCGGTCTTCACTAAAACGGCTGTTGAACAAATATGAGCGTCTCAATAGCGGATAAATTACGACAAGACTTCGGGCTGTTCGGACTTTAGGCCTAAAAGAGAGAGGTGGCTTTAGAGAGAATTCGTAAATACCTTTCGAGAAAGTGGGGGGGGGTGGGTGAGAAATGCAGATATAGCGTACTCGCACCTTGATTCATCTGATTGACGTTGGCTATATCGTCTTGCCTAATCTAGAAGCAGTTTAATTACAAACAGTTCGTATTAAGCGTTTAACGTCGAGCTTATTGATTAAAAGTGTGTCTCCTCTACGACAGAGCACCACCAACGTCACCAATCATCTCCTGATGCTGCTGCTGCAGAGGAGGAGGAGGTACCGAACCGTTCTGGTGACGGGCGTTGCCTCTGAGCTGAATGGCAGGTGTGTACAACCTGTAGTGACCAAGGGCAACCGGGGGGCGTCCGCGCCCAAGACAACAGCGACAACAACAACACCAGAAATAACAACAACGACCACGAAGTATTTCTGTCTCCGAAAGGGTGTTTCTCGTACTCAGGAAGACCCTGTGGACTTGCCAGAATGAAACAAACACACTCTCGCGTAATGCGTCGATGACGATGGAGAAGATCGAGTTTGCAGTGTTCGGAAACGCCCACCCATGGGTTGGCCTGGTACCAACCGGTCGTCGGTCGGACCGCTGAAGGTCTTTTTTTTCAGAGTCGAGCGAGTGTCCAAACGCGTGGATTGAAAGAATGAAGACAATCCTCACTATTCGCACTTGACGCGGGCGGCGGTGGCCGCGCCTTTGTATGTGCGCCTATGCATTTACAGCGTCTATGCATATACGGAGACGCGCTATAGCGTGAATTCTGACTACTTGCATCGTCGCAGGTAGAAAGCATCACTTTTACTGTAACTTCTGTTGGTACCGCAATTAGCGATATCACGTCAAGTTTCACTAATGCTCCTATTACTAGTACTACTATGACGACGACTGGTTACGCACTACGCTTACGTTAATGTGTTAACACGCAGAGAGTAGCATAACGTTCATGTAATGCTGTATCTTACGCCTCTTACGCTAGCAGTTGTAGCAGCATGAACCAGCAGCTCCAACGGCTCTCGAGTAGGCGCTAGCGAACCACACAAGCATTGGTGGCATGCTTAGAGGCATATCTGACGTACAACTACAGTAGCGGGGGCAACAACATCGTCACGAGGGCACGCACCAAGCATACGTAAACCACTGTGAACAATCGACGCTAGAGTTTTTGTGGATAAAGCTTTTCCGACTCTTTCAGTTGTTTCTGTTGTTGCTGTTGCTTTCGCTCTTGGTATCGTATATTCCAACAACAACAAGCGCGACGACGACAACAACAACAGCAACAACAACAATGACAACAAACAGCAAAACCAGCAACAATGATGACGACAACAATGACAGCCACGACGACGATAACAATGACAGCCACGACGACGATAACAACAACAACGACGACGAGGCTAATCACGAATCAATCTGAGCGCGACTGGCTCGCGCAGCTTGCCTCCCCCGTTCTACTGTTGTTGTTGTTGTTGTTGTCGTCTGTCATTGTCGCAATCATGGAAATTTCACCCGTTGGTCTGAAGACGACGCGCATCAGTCAGACTCTGTGCGTTGTTCGAGCGTGCTAAGAAACGAAACACCTTTTCGGACACACACACACACATGCGTCAAAGTATGTCGCAAGCATATACTACACGCATAGACCGACGTACGACGTCGAGATGAGATAAGCGAGAAGGAGGAGGAGGAAGCGGCCAAGCTGCCAAGCAAGATAACGGTATATCGGCAGTAGACGGCGTCGCTCGTCATTTCCTCTATGCAGAATATCATGTCCATGCATATGCGTGTTGCGTGTATGCGACGTAAATGTAACGTGCGTATATATATATATATATACACATATGTATATATATGTCTGAAAACGATTCAGTGGCAATTGTGCGCGCACTCGCCAGACGTCAAGGAAGACGAACGACAAAGTGCCAATAGTAGGACGGCTACGACACTGGTGATGATGATGATGATGATGATGGTGGCGTGGCGGCGGTGGTGGTGGTGGTGGTGATGATGATGTGATTCGAATTATCAGCCAACAGCAACACCGGTAATTGAACAAGGTCAACCAGCCGAAACGAATTTATGAAGACGGCGTCGACGCAGCCGCGCCTGTGACGCTGGCGAAGGCGGCGGCGGCGGCCGCGCCAGTAGAACAGCAGCAGTAAGTGGAGGCAGGTAATAGGCTGGAGCGACCCGAGAATGAAATCCGGGAATTTTCTGTAGCCACGCGATTAGTGGTGCAGCTGCAGCAGCAGCAGCAGTCGGTGGCTGAAGCTACTACGGCTGCTGCTGCGAGGGAAGACGACGATGGGGCAGGAAGGAGACGGCCCAGACGCAGCAGAAGCAGACGCAAAAGAGACGATGCTGCCAAGTGGTCGACAACGACGTGATTGTTGTCGTTGTTGTTGTTGCTGTCGTTGTTGTTGTTGCTGTCGTTGTTGTTGTTTGGGTGTTGTTGCTATTGTTGTTGCTGTTCTTAATGTCAATGTGACTGTCTTTTTCACTGTTGTTGTTGTTGTCGTTGTTGTTCTTGTTGTTGTGGTGGTAGTTATTGTTGTGTTGTTGTTGATGCTATCGTCGTCCTTGTTTTTTTAATGGTGAGGTTTGTTCCTGCTGATGCTGCTACTGCTATCGTTGATGTATTGTCATCGTTGTTGGTACAACTGTTTGTTGTTGTTGTTGTTGTTCATGTTGCTCCCGATGATGGCAGTGGTACCGAGCACAGTGGTGCCGAACGAAGATGCTTATTGGTACCAGCCGAAGCAGCAGCAGCCGCCTCGAAATAGCGGAAGAACAAAATACAAGAAGCGCTATCTAACTTGCCGTACTGTACTTGCCCCCACCTATTACCGTCGATACATCGTTAGACATTCGACGACTGACACTAATAAACGCATGCACAACACACACACACACACAATACACACTCAGAGACAGGCGGCGGTGTAACCGGGTATTGATAGAGGACTCGAGGCACTCGAGGACTAAAGCGTGCTTTTCTTTCGTTTGAAAGACCGTTACCCGCCTCGCTGTATCGCTGTAGTGATGATCGACCGTAGGTAGTAGTTCGCGTTGTCGAGCCCGGTGGCGTGGTGGCATGCGTCTGCGCCTCGCGACCAGGAGGAGACACATGGGTGCGCGGGTTCGAGCCCCACCGTTGCACCGATTTGTATTTATGGGGGTCGTCCGTCTATGAAGCAATGTGAAAAACAGTTCCATGGACGTTAAATCTTCGCTGAGGGTCAGCCCTGAGAACTTAACTTTGTAGTAGTTCACGCAAGCCGCCGTTCGCATACATATATGAGCGTACTGAGATTCGTACCATATAAATTCTCTATGTGCACTTGTACACTGGTATGTGCTTTGTATGTGTATATATCTTATGGAGGATAGGTGCAGCATGTGTCGTTGCTTGGTTGGTTAAATGGATGATGGAGAAGTAAATGGAGCAAGGTTTTTAAGAAGTGTCGTGCTGCTGTTGTTGTTGTTGTTGTTATTGTCGTAATGCTGTTGTTGTCGTGCTGCTGTTGTTGTCGTTGTTGTCTTGTTGTTGTTATGTGTCATTAGGTTGTTGTTATTGTTGTTTTTTGTCGTTGTCTTCGCCGTCCTAATTTGTCGGTCTTCGTCGGCCAACCAGCACAAACACTGATAGACTCCGAAGCATTGGCCACCTATGCTAACGATGCCATCCGTGTGATCTCTACGACAAGCATTGACCGTAGTCACAGGACACGACAGTAACTACGAGAGCCGTCGCAGTATCAACAATCACTTTAACATGACTGCGCGGATGCGAAAACTGGGGGTGCGCGCGCAGGGGAAGGGGGGGACCAATCAATACCTCAATTTGTCAGTTCTAGTGGGGGCAGCAATCCATAGAAGATCAACAGGCAAGAGACCCACGACTATGAGCGCCATTACTTCTACTACGAGTGGTAATCACTGTTGTTGTCGCCGTTGTTGTTGCTGCTGCTATTGTTATTGCTGTTGTTGTTAACATTATTGATGTTGATGTTGACGTTGTCGCTGTTTTGGTCTGGATTTGGCTTATATTGTTGCTTATCTAGCAACCGCTGTTTTAATTTAATTCAATTCAAATTCACACTTGATGTTTATCCACGAAACCGCAATTTCACAATGCTTAAGCTCTTGTCAACAACAATATGTAAAACGTGTAAAAAGACAGCATTTTATTTTTCGTGCTTTAACCTGTCCCACTTCAAGCGAAGCCAACAATTGAGGTCGCTGGAAATTCTTTCATTCACAAGCATCACAAGCTTTCTTCAGCATATTGACATGCAATACGCTTTGACCAGACTTTGTACGTATTTTTTACCCGATGTGTACATATTTGATGATTTACACTAATAATAATTGACACTAGTAGGACACACAAATACACTTCCGGCGGTGGTGCAACCGGATAATAATAGAAGAGGTACTCGAGAACAAGTGCGTCTAACTGAAGCTGTTGTAGGAGAAGCAGCATCGTCCGGCGTAAGTCTTTTATACGTCTTAAACGCAAGCAGGCAATTTTTACCCTATATATACATATATATATATATATATATATATATATAGCGGCAAAAGCTTAAACTCATAAAAATACGGACCGAATCGATACGGCGCAAATTGAAAACTGCCCTGAGGCATCATTCTAAACGACTTCCGCCCTGTGATTTATTCCCCTATTATGAATCCCTTAAATAGAATTATCATAACAAAGAATAGCCCTAATAGCATTTTTTACTCCATAAGAAAACCCTCAAAGGCACTCCCAGTTCCCTTAATCGACGAATAAATGCAATTAAAGCATAACAATTAGGCGTAAGAGCATCTATGTGAGCATGCCATCTAAGCGTCCCATATAAAGTTAAGCCCAACCATTTAATAGTCGAGGATCAGAAGACAGTCCTTTTTTTCTATAAAATACACCCAAAACTGGACGAAACAACGTGAGTCCAGTTTTGGATGTATTTATCACCAGACCGCTCTACTACTTCCAGCGCCTTTTGTATGTGAGCCTTGCTGCAGATGGTTGAAATCGAAAAAGTGAAGTCGTATCGTCAGCATAGACAGTGGGTTTACCCCCGATTTCAAAAACACTTTTCTTTTGCCGAACAGGTTTCTCTTCGTCATAGAAGTCCACTTGGCCACTCAATTCATCGTCTTCTTCTGAGGAATCGTTGTGACTCCCGGGAGATCGATTTCTACTTTCGGACCAGCCAGCCGCGATTTCCTCAGCAACTGATCTCACGACAGACGCGTATGAGCAACTGGAACCCTGCGACGTGACAGGATGTTCAGCAGGTAATTCCGGTGCCGATGCAGGGACTTGGCCAATCACCTTAATAGCCGTGGCGGGGTGCTCCACACTGGCTTGTAGCAGTAGTCTGTGTCATTTGTAATCTTCCACACAACGCTTGTGTCTCGCTTCTTGACTAACGACCGGATTCTAGCCTCTGTGTAGCATCCAGTCCTTCTCTGTACGACGTCGGCGCCTTCAAACAAGTTTGATTGCAGCTTGTTGGCCGCCCACTATTACACTAGTCGGTCGAAAACGATCGAGTAGTACTCATGATGAAAAATATAATAGACAAACCTGTTGTTTTTACTGTTTGCTATTGCCGTTAGCTAACTGCGATCAGAAGCGAGCAAACAAAAAACCGCTACCGCAAGTCGTATACTTTGCCGCAGTTTTAGCGTCAGACAATAATACCCTTTAACGGATCCACCCCCCTGGCGCGCCTTTCGACGGGTTAGCTTCGTGGAGTATCATTCCGCGTGCGATGAAACGTCGTTACTTCAACGACTTCCCTGGCCCTCTCCCCCACGATCTTCAACTCCCCCAGCAGGTGGATCCTGGCGTCCAGAGTGCGTGCCGGTTGAGGTTGCCCGCCTTTTGCTAGCTAAGCCATGTCATTGCATTGTAAGCGTACCTTTCTCGGCGTATGGGCCGACTATCCCGCTGAGGCAGCGAGCCTCGGCGACCGCGGACGGGTGATACATCGCCGAGTTCCTTGGCCCGAGAGCGCACGGTGCCTCTCTCCAGCGACATCGCGCGGCGTCGACGTCTGGAGCGGCCCCGGCGGCCCTCGGCCCGGCACTTTCGCTCGCGATGATGACTATCCTTATGATCCTTATCCTTAAGGGCACTACACAACGCACTGTAATCCAGCGGTAGGTCCGGCACCGGTTCGGTGAGGTGGTCGCGCCAGTTGCCCGACGTGTGGCCGCCCCTCGGAAACATCTCCTGCACACACGGGCGGCTAACCTTTTTGCGCCGCCCGCGAACAACATCCTTATCTCTGTTGTGTGCCGCACATAACCGGAGCTCGTCTAGGCATCCATCGCACTTGCGTGTTTTCGCTGTAGGCGGCTTTGCGCCCGCGTTTCCTCCGCCCGTACCCTGAGACAGGGCCTGTTGTTGCTGCTGCTGCTTCTGCTGTTCTTGCTGCTGTTGTTGTTGTTTTTGTGGCTGCTTATGGTGGAGCGGCAATAAATGCTGCTGCTGCTGTGCTTGTTGTTGTGGGTGGTGTTGAATAATAGGTTGCGGCATTATCACTGTCGTGTCGTGTCCAAGCCCGAAGTCGGAATCTGAAGAGTAGTCAGGCTCAGGTGTTGTATACCCTTCAACTGCCATGCTTTGCTTCGACAGGCCAGACTGGCATGAGCCTGCTACCCACGATGAGGTGTTCCTCGTCGCCACCTAGCTATATATGATATTAGTGCTACGTTTGATCTTTTAAAGCACTACTGCTACAGCAACGACGTTAACAACAGCAACATCAGGGGCGACAATTACTCCGACGTACGTTAACTAGCTTCTCTTAGCTTATTCCTCTAGTTTCACCAAGACCGCATTTCACCATCGTCATCATAAACATCATCACTGCCACCACCACCACCATTATTATTATTGCCACAATGTACTAAAACCACAACACAATCACCTCCTAGAGCTAACCATTACCAACCCCTAAGGTAGGATCACCAAGCATAACTCTCCAGCCTGAACAGCTTCTGCCACTGTACACACGCACTCTCCACGTCTCTCTGTATGCACTCTCTACTCCGCCCTAACACACGCACGGCCGCCACGACGATTAAGCCATAAGCGGCTACAAACGCACAAATCAGCAACAACCTAGCTGGCCACAAACACACAAATCATCAGCAACTTCAAACAAATCCAAATGGGCAACAGGCAGCCATAGAAACACCAAGGTGAACAATCGGGTGGATAACCAACTGACCAATCGATCTCTCAAACGATCCACCGACCGACGAACCGATTCACAAACCTCATTCGTTCGATTGACGGTTGATTGGCCCTCCTGCAACGGCCTTTGGAAACGTTAGACAAGCAAACGCTGGTACGCGCGCACGAGCCGCCCTGGAGCCGTAGATTCGCAGTTCGCTGTCGGCGGCGAAACTAGACGCCAACTGGGCGGCGGACGTTCCGTTCCACCTTGCCACCAGTGAAATTGGCTATAGTAAGCAGCAATAGGACTGAACTGGTTGTCGAAGCAAGGCGGGGGTGCTGGCTTGCCTGCTTCTGCTACTGCTGCTGCCGCTGCTGCCACTGTCGCCGCCGCTGCTGCTGCCGTTGCTTCTACCAGTACCGTTATACTGGAGAGAGGGTAGAGCTAACGGCTCTTGCCGCAGCTCTGGCGCGCAGTTGGCCACAACAAAGCGTTCCTCCAGCGGCCGCCAGACGCAGCAGCGCCCACCGATACCACCACCACCACCAGCACCGCCGTTGTTGTTGTCAATCATTCGAAGCTGCTGGGTTGCTGCTGTGACTGCGACTGCTGGTGCTGTAGTTCGTTCGTTGCAACGGTCACATGCGCAACGGTCGCAGCGGCTCCACCGATGATCATCGGGTCGTCTGCTACAGTCGCCGGCGCGGCTGCGCCAGCTGTGCGCTTCATCGATGCTAGTGACGGTAGTGGTGAGGTTGTTGTCATGTCGGAATCGAAAGGGAACGTCTTCTCCGCGCGTGCGCTTGCGCGGTCGATCGCCCGTCCGTCCGGACGTCCGCGTAAAGCTTGTCCTTGTCTTCATCTCTTCATCGTTCAGATCAGCATCAGCAGCAGCAACAACAACAGCAACAACAATCGCAACAGCAACAGATGCAGGAGTAGTAGGCACTTTTCATCGTCTTCGGAATCTTGTGGTCGTTATTATTGTTGCTGTCGTGCTGTTATTGTTGCTCCTGGTGTTGTTGTCGTCGTTGTTGTTGTCGTCGTTGTTGTTGTCGTCGTTGTTGTTGTTGTCGTTGTTGTTGTTGTCGTCGTCGTCGTCGTCGTTGTTGTTGCTGTTGTTGTTGTTGCCGCCGTCTGTCTTCTTTCAGTGGGATTGCAAAGACAATCATGTTTGATAAAGCATCGTCCGACGTGCGGCTGAAACCTCTTAGGCTCTGCCCCTTCTATGAGGTACCTCAAAAGTTACCATTAGGGCTTGGTTTAGGCGGCGAGCGAAGCAGCATACTTCTAGACATAAATAGAACTCGTTTGTTTTCAGTTGTTGGATTGTCGGAGAGTACTATGTGCCTCCCTTACTCTCATCTCTACTCCTTAGTCCGAGCACAGCGTTCTCGAGCTGGACTTTAATTGGGTTTCTTCTACAGATTTATGTTGCTAGCAACATGATAATGCTCAACGAGATTCTCTACGTACGACTAACGAAAAAGAACGAACTCCAGTGAAGCTAAATTTGAATTCACGCGAATATATTATTCATGGTTGTCACGTTAAGACACCGTTTTTGAAACTGTGCGTTTGCCGCGCAAGCCACCTTTGCTACAACCGCATAGTTGGTGAAGAAAATTCAAACTCGTAGGGCTTTGTCACTCTGGTGCGAATGCGTTGATGATTGTAAGAATAATGCCAGATAATAACAGGTTCATTCAGCTTTACACTACTATACAAAAAGTCAGTCAAAAACAATAGGTGTGGCCACAACGACAGCAAAAACTCTGGTATGATAACCCACCAAATAATGTTTGATGTACCGACGTCGTAAACTTCGGGCCGTCGGTAGTGCCTGTATCAACTATCGATTATAGAGTAACTTTACAATATATTTGTAGATCATATTTATGCTTGTTAGCTGCCTAGTTTGGGCTTCTTTAAGAGCATTCGAATGCTTTATGCTTTTGCATGGCATCCAATTTCAAAATTGCGCAGTGCCATATTATTTTTTTAATACTAGCGGACATTAATTTTTTTATTTTTTTGAGCAAAGAGTATGCGCTGTGATTGGCATCCACTTCACTTTGTTAGGGATGCGTTTGCGTTTATCTATGGCAAAATATTTCTATAAGATTTTCGCCGGGTTGATCCTTGCAAGACAAATGCGTCTTATTAAAAGCAGTATAATTAGTTACAACGTGGCAAATAAAGTCATGACTAGAACTAATAGTGCAGTCAGCATCTTCTTCGTCCTAAATCAGTAATCAACATGCACTTGCATATTTATTATTTGTCCTTTTTAGGCTGACGTTGTGTTACATTCGTATAATTGTTTATGCATTTTATGCGTTGTGTTGTTGTTATTATTAAGAGTCTTTGTTGCAAAATGCAGCATCACAGAGGTTTCATGAACGCGCACGGCAGTCTGCCGGTAGACATGTTAGCTCAACATGTTGCTTAAGGGCGGATACAGGCGATTTCGGCTAGAATTATTACCGAACAGAAGACAATCGCAAGAGAGTAGGAGAATCAAATGAGTTGAGCTCGTAGAAGGTGCCGACTTTCGTGGATGAAGCCGCAACAGAGAGCCTAGAGTCTGATATCTACGGATATAGGCGACGACGCATAAAATTACCACCACTATGATCATCAAGTAGCATTCTCATTACGATCATGAACACCGCCATCACCATCATTATCACCGCTAACAACAAGGTTAGCATCACGATAACACCGTGAACAACAAACACAGGTCTGCCATCAGCCGCTAGCTAGCCGATAGCTAGTATAGGTATGTTTAAATATAATTAATAGGTAAATGAGATATATTAAATAGGTAATAGTAGAGGATTGAGGTTTTAGTAGGTGAAAGTGCTACACGAAGTGCTGTTGGTTGCCAGTACCGATAGTAGATCAGCGTTTCCAAACCTCCCATCTACAAACAAAAAGCTAGTATAAATAATATGCCAGTTGTATGGCTGTGATTTTACAATTATGTTTATTTTACTCAAATTGAGTATAATATACTTTTCAAATGTATCTTCATGAAGCTTTATCTTCTTGACGCTTCCGACGAGAGAAGTAGTGCAACGATTTTCGGTCCAGCGCTGGGCACTCCACTGCATGGTACTTGATGTACACTACATGTATGGCCGTGATGTAACAGTCGTACACCACCTGGTCGGTGGTGTACGACTCTTATGCTGAGGGTATTTCGCAGCTGCTGATTCTGCTTCTGCTGCAGCTATTACACCGTGTTGTTGATAACAGTGGTGACAACAACAACAGCAACAAAAACAACAGCACAAGCAAACAACAACAACAACAATACTAATTAGAACGCCGACAACGACAGCGAACACAACACCAACTACTGACAAGGATAACGACACTGATTTTTTTAGCGGACGCGACCGAACCCAATGAGAAATAGTGCCGTCTGTGCCGCTTGACTCGGCGAAGCGTTTTAGGCAACGTTGAATACGACCATCATCACGCCGACCGGTCTGTGCTGGCCGTGCGCACCAGCCAACAGAGCTCCTCACCACCAACAGTAACAAGAAACGATCGAACGCAACCAAAAAAAACACCCAGATAGATGCCCCGGTTGGTACAACTTGTGCCATTGCCAACCACAAGAGTTGTTACTGCTCTGCTGCGGTTGATGCCCGTTTGCTATTTTTTTTCCCCGTCATTTTCTCCCTTTTTTCTTTTCCTCTTCTTCTCTATCGCCCCTTCTTCTTTTTCTGCTTCTGCTTCTGCCTCGCCCCATCTTTGTGCGCTTCGACGCGTGCTCACCGAACAGCACCAAAGTCGTGGGAGATCCGGCACGTCATGATGAAGGTGGCGTCTTCGTCGTCGTCGTCGACGCAATTTCCGTTGCAGCTGTGGTCATCGTGACAATCGTCGCGGTTCTCGTAGTAGTTGTTGCTACTGTTGTTGTTGTTGTTGTTGTTGTTGCTATTGTTGATGTTGTTGTTCTTGTTGTTGTTACTGCTACCACTGCCAGAGTCTGGTAGTCCGTCTGACGAGACCCCCCCCCCGGGGGAAGTGCCGGCCTGTGCTAACGTTGTCCCCGTGTGTGTTGTGGTGCCTGTCGAGGACCGCCGTCTTTGCGCACAGTAGTCCGACCGCCGCACCACAGTGTTGCCAATTGCACAAGCAGCAACAAAAACAACAACAGCAGCAGCAGCAACAACAACAACAGCCCTAGCATCAATTGCACAAGGACTGGAAAAATAACTGCACTACTGCGGCAATGCAACCACATCCGCCCAATAGGGCAAAAAATACCCAACGCCAAGTAACGGAGAGGAGGCGGAAACTCACGAGGAACAGTACCAACGGCTCTACCACAACGGCCATCACCCTCGTCACGACCAGCAGCAGCAGCAACAGCAACAAGAAGAGTTCAAACGACAGCAACAACAACAACAAGGCTTATGGACTACCACTAATAGTGAGCTAACAGTAAAACAGTTGCAACAACAACAACAAATGCGATATAGAAACAAGCGTTTAGCAAGGAACTTACAGGTGTCCATTTTCGAATGTTATACTCGATTGCACCTATGACACTCGTACGACGGTTACATTTGCACATCTGAAGGGACAACAACAACAACAACCATAACAACAACGATGACGAGAACAACAACGAGCATAAACAAATCCCGACTCACCACATCGCACGAGCAATGATGAGCACAGCACCACACCGTCACAATGCGATAGACAATAACAACAACAACAAACCCCTACCACCAAACAGCAGTGACAATAATAACACGAGAATGCAGTGAAACGCACGAAATTCCCCGAAGGGGGTAGCGCAGCCAACGACGCAACACCGTCGCCCCATTCAGCGGGAACAGGCGGCGCCTCGCCTAACGACGAAACGGCTTTTAACCGGCCGTTCTTGCAGCGACAACGGTGGACAAACGAAGAATGTCCTGCAGCCCGGCGTAGCCCCATCGCATGCGCCACCATAGCCTGTCATGACAACGACAACAAACGTGAACTAACCGGAACTAATTACTTCCATCACAACTGCCACCACTACCTCTACAACCACCAGTTATGTAGCCTAGTGTACAAAAGGTGTATGTATGTAAAGGACTACACAGACGATTGTAGCAGCGTCAATTTGAGAAAGTCTAAGAAACAGACGAACAAATATGTCGCTTTATCACGCTAGCGGTAGGCGCTCAATCTAGCTGTGTTACTCGAATTCTACTCTAGAAGATTTGCTTCTGATGATCTATGGTTGCTTTCTGAAAAATAGAGTACTTATACGCTAACATATAACATGCATACACACATTGTCACTCTGGTTTACTGGTTGAACCCTTTAGCAAACATCGGCGTGAACAATATACTTTTTTTTAACATAGATATACTAGGACGTTAGAAAATCTTCGCCGTCTGACGGTGACGTTAGAAGAACTAGCTAAAACACAACAACAATTGCGTTGCCGAGCATAGCCGTTGCAGATGTTCAAACGGGTGACCACCTATCGAGTGCAAACTATTCGTATACATATATTTCTACGGTGAGCCGCCTGCCTAATGCAAAGGTAGACAGAACAAAGAAAGACCAACCAGACATCTGAAATCGGAAAATACGAGCGGCAGATTCTCGCTGTGTTCGCCTTTGAGTTCGATACAGCAACAGCATGACCGTCGTGCGCGTCGACCGTGATCGGTTATACTGGTCACGTGTGTGTCCAGTATTCCTCACACCAAATATCGGCCAGTTAGTAGAAGGAAGCCAAAGAGGGAAAGCAGGAAGGACCCAGTTTGGGTGAGAACGTACTTGAACCGTATGTACAGTTTTGGTAAATGTCACAGTTCAAACGAAAGCAAGTCTCATGAAACTCAAACAAGTTCAATTTACATGCCGCCAAAAAAAACTCGTCTACCCATCCACCCACCCCATATGTCTACACATACACACTCACTCACCCGCACACTCATACAATCGTACAGACATCCATCCTGACGTATCATCATCGATCGAATGCGAGCACACAATAAATCATCCAAGATTGCAATAAAGTCGAGACGACTTTCTCTGTCACCGGCAGCCCGGGCTGCCAACAGGCCAACAGGGAGGCCAGAGGGGCCAACAAGCATCGTGCGGCAACAGCCGCGTCATAGCCATGTCTCGTGCCCGTGGCCGGTGGACGGTTGCCGTTGGCCTTCGATTCAGATACGACGATATCTGTTCGAATTTGAGCTCGCCGAAGCGCTCCCAGCTCGTCATTGACGTCGCTGGGCTTAGCAGGGAGAGCTGCTATCTGGGGCCGGCTGACTGAGGAGGGGGAGGTGATTGTGTGGGTTGCCGATGACTGAGGATGGATGAGAGTCTCCAAAAAGTTTCTAAGTAAATAAAGCGCTCGCGGAGGAACGGCACCACCGTTGTTCGTCGTCATGCCGTCATCACATCAAGAACCAACTCGGCCGCCTCGTAGAAATGGGGTTATCCGCGTATCACTACTACTAAAAAAAGTTTTCGGGCTGAACCTTAGCCAAGACTTAACGTCTACGGAACTGTTTTTCACAGATTGCTTCATAGACGGACGGCCCCCATAAATACAAATGTGCAACGGTGGGACTTGAACCCGTGCACATATGTGTCTCCTTTGGTTGCGAGGCGCAGACTTAATCCACCACGCCACCGGGCTCGACATACTATTACTACTACGATGACGAATACTACTGCCTCTACCGTCAATACCCCCCCCCCTCCACGGGTAAGGCCTTCTTGTAGAAGGGCAATTCGGTTCGGTTGTTCGAAGGCAGAGAGAAGACTCTGTTTGGGTGGGCAGCGTCGGCAGAGTAAACGACGTTTGATCTCCAGATACATGTATTTGCTAGGACAGAAGGCACCGGTATATGGCGATGACGCGTGCAACATTTGGCCTGGACGCGCGAGAGAGAGAGAGAGAGACGACGCCCCTCGAGCTCACGCAAAAGATGTGGATGCCAAATTGTGGGGAGAAGGCAAGAAACAGTAGGCAGCGCTTATGTATAACGTTGAAGCATCGAGCAGCAACACATCGAGCGTGGCCACTACTAAGTGCCCAAGTAAGTAAAGCACGGTTCGGTGGTACCTGGTGCACGAGCCGGGGGTCGACGAGCCTCAAGTTCACTCGCCGCTCGTCTATCAAAACCGCTTGTTGGATAGCCCCGGTCAGGCCGAACACATGGGCCTCACGCACAGACCAGGCAGGCCATCGGATGGAGTCTCGGCAGGGGCGGTGGCAAAGAGGGAATGGGGGGGGATATATAGGAAAGATCAACTTGGGTGGCAACAGCTGTGACGAACTGCGGAGAAAAATCGGTAAACGCTAGACCGGGTGGAAGGGTAGAGAAAAAAAGAGCAGACAAAGCGTCCTGAATAGAGTAAAGCGGGGCGGGGAGACATGGACGAGCGTAGTTATGCATACACACATACACACAAAAAGCGGATTATGTATATAAATATATATATATATATATACACACAATTATGTTTCTTTAAATTGCAATTCGTTTACGCATTTATATTCCTCGTAAACATTACAATTCTGTGCGCAATCTTTAAATATACAAGAAGTAATGACAAATAAATAACTAAATATATATATATATATACATCAGTACTGCTTGCATGTCTAGTATATATATATGTCTAGTATATATATATATATAGAGAGAGAGAGAAGAGAGAGAGAGATGAGTCTTTTAGGTATTTTCCTTATAACGCAATTTGCCCAACTTAATTGAAAACGCGAGGTCACACAATACCGAAAAACCGACGAACGAATCTACCCAAACATGTACTTAGCGTAAAAAATAACAATGACGATAATCTAGAAGTAATCAAAATGATAATTATGACCCTTTTCTTTTGAAGCAAGTGATATCATTGGCACTACTCCGGAAGCATCCCTCAACCGCGTCGTACGGTAGACGAATGACTCGCTGACGAATTACCACTTCGAAAAACCACGCTCCGATTCCCCGGCTGCTTGTATGTACCCGCATAGATATTAATTGTAGCAGAACCAACTGCTATAGTAGGATTACAATGAGTCGCAGCCACAGATGTAACAGCAGTAACGTCTTCGCTGTGTAATTATCGTTGTAACGGTAGTGGCTACCCCCCGGAGAGCAGCTTCGCGAAGTCGTTGGTCACCCTTTGACAAGGACGAGGGTATACGCACCACTCGCAGTTGGCCTCATTAGAACAAACAAACGCCGGGCACGCTTACCTTATGTGGGTCCACTACCACCGACGGGCCCCACGGCGGCTCTGCATTGGGGTGAACGACTTTGTAGGAGCCTCCCCAGATATATATATATATATATATATCAATTTCCCTACAGCATAGATTACTTTGCTTACCGCCGCAAACAGCGCAGATCTTCTGCCGGAATGTGCTATCATCACTAGCCGATAATAGTTTGGTCATACTAGATGGAAGCTTGGTGTTTCTTAGCAGACAGTGACAGAGTTCCACTATGTGCTGGCAAGTGGGCGGTCACCATAAGCGTGCCTTTTGCGACAATAACAACAACTGCAGCAGCAGCAAAACAAAGCAAAAGACGAAAATTAGAGCGGGATAATAACAATAATATTTCAACTCTCGCGGTAAAGAGCGCGAGGTAATACTTATATATAAGAATAAACTATGCAGGCCACAAAAACGGCAATAACAAAAACGACTGTAATAAAAACAAGACGAACAGAGAAAAATGGTAAGCGCACATACACTGTCGAAGCCAGCCAAGATAAATTTAGAGGCCGATGGTTTAAGAAAGCAAAAACGAAGAGCGAGACAGGCGGTATGGGAAAGAAAGGGTATTTCATATTTGCAAGTAAACAAAACTGTAGGCATACACGAATGGTGTGTGAATAGCGTGTGCTAGAGTAGGAAAACGTTCCACGAGAAACGGAAAATCTGGATAAGAACCAACGATGAAAGGTCTGCGTGATAACGCTGCCAAGTGTCTCATAGACCGACGAGCAAACTACTGACAAAACTGTAGGCTGTTTTCCTCTATGGTGACAAATAATTTTAGGACTCAATGAAATCGACCTTACTAATACTGGGACCTCAACTGTCTTAACACCGCTGGCCTGACGGCCTTGCCAATCTACTACGTGGGATGAATTGGAGTAAAAACTGTCCTGACCAGTCCAAAATGCTTCTCTGAAATGGGTATTCTGGTTTTAGTTCTCCTGGGATCCGCCATAACTACGTTGAGGCCTGTGGCGTTGTTCCGAATATTTGTGTATTTTAGTAACGTACCAAAGAATGACGAAGTGTTATCGTAAACAACTGATATATAAAATTCGATTTGTAAAAACTTTCTGCACGCTTAGCCTAATTTTGCTTACACATTAAAAACATTATGTTACTGATTCGCTAAAGACAAAATAATTGTGTCAATAATTCATTTTGTGCGAAGCGCCACCCTGACAAACATAAATAAATATCTTCTTCTCCTAATTAGGATACGTGACGTGTAAGGAGAATGAACAAGGTTGCATTCGTTGCGTAGAGGCTGCCAAAGCACCAGTCAAAGATTTTAAATTAAGGCCATAGGTTCGCCATTGTCTCATGTATATGTTTCACCTATTCTTATAATGCCATCAAGCTGCCAGACGTATGATATTCGTAGAATTTCACACATAATCAGCAAACCGCTGGGGCGAGCGCAACGGAGGCTGTAGAGAACACGCAGAGACGACATGGCCCCACTAGAAAATTCTGCGCTTTTTCCACAATCAGAAACATTGATTATCAGAGAACACCTAATACAAAAACGTAGAGACTTACTTATATCTAGCTAACAAAGCCTCTAAGTCCTAAAATATGATTAGTCTGGCTATTATTGTAGTAGACAATTATACAGCATGCGCATAATGAAAACACGCTTTTATTTACATGACGTCAAATAAATTTCACATTGGAGAGCATAGCCGCAGCACCGACTTAACTCATACAATGCATGTAGTGTCAATTGTAAAAGTAAGGCAACGTTGTTGACTATCTCATAATTCAGAGACACACATATAAAGAAAAGGGAGAACTAAACGATCTGACTCTACGCTGCAAAACAGACCAGACCCTACGACAATTGCGTTCCTGTCGGCGATGAGGTACAACCTTCTCCATATAATGATATGCTATCACACGATATCAGAGTGAGGATATTTCGAGCAACACGCAAATGATCATTCAATGGAATAGTTTTTGTTCTCTTTGCTCTTTGCCCTAAACTCGTCGAACGATCGCGCATCTTGGAACGTCTTCATCCATTCACGGGATTGTAGTGACTTCGCCGCGACCTCATCGTAATGGCGGCGGCGGCGGGTGGCGGCGATGATGATGATGATGATGATGCTATTTGCGATGAAGTCGACGAGGAAATCACCGAATTGGCGACCGGTAAAAGGCGACGCGCGGATCTGGACGACACGTCAACAGGGATAAAAACAAACGGTAACAACAACGACAATAATAACAACAGTCATCGACAACGGGAACGACACGCCCCGATGAAGTTGCTAGCCGTTACTCACCTGAAAACGAAAACAAAAAACACGGTTAAAAACAGAATGAACAAACACACATACAACAGGTACAACAACTGCAATAACGAATCTACATTAGCAGAAGCAGCAGCAGCAACAACAGCCACAGCAGCAGAAACACCAGTTAGAAAGTTTACCAAGTGCAGGTGGACTGAACATGGGCACGATAGGAAAATCGATAGGCAACTTGACTTGACTCTAGCCAGCTGCGCCAGACGAAAGTAGGGCAATAGCTATATGAACCACATGCATATATATATATATATATATATGTATAACATAGCTTAGTTGATTCACCAGGATGAGACTGGAAGATAGCAATTACTCGAATGATTATTGCAATCTTTAATGCTGTTATGCAGTTATAGTGCTCTCGCTGACGACGGTCGCTGTTACGAGTCAGCTTGGCTGGAGGCCTCAATCCACGTTAAGTTCGTAGAGCGTCGGCAGTGGAGTGATCGACGTTGCCGCGAACGTGGCAACCGCGGGCCGTTCTGGGACAACAATTGCAACAACAGAGGAAGAAGTGGTATTTAGTCTTCCCTAAGAAGCGTTGTGAGGCGATGACAGCGACTCGACTCCCTGTGCCCAGGAAATCAGCATTGTGCTTTTCCCATTTGCCTGTCTCGTCCACAGCTCTATAGCAGCTCAATCAGAGGCGGCGTCAGCGGCGACGGCATCTACAGCAACAATCACAACAACAATAATAGAAATAATATTGCCAACAACAAAAACAACAGCAGCAGCAGCAGCAAAACCTGTCCGATTTACAACAAACTAGAGCTCTACTTACTGAGCCCTGGGAATCGTCTGAAAGACGTAGCTAAAAGCTGCCGGTATGACAACAACAGCAACAACAACAACAACAGTAGCTATTCGTTGTTGTTGGTTGTTGTTTGTCGTAGTCGTTGTTCGATTCCCACCATTCCAAACAATGTTGTGGCAGTAATCAGAAAACTTTAGCGCTACCTTTTCCTCTTCTTCGCTTTGGTCTTTCATCTGTTTGGTATTTACGGCGGGAAGGAAGGGGGGAAGCACGTCGAGACAGGCGCACACTAATACCCTTTTCCATTTCCACTCGATCCTAGCCCGGCCCCTGCTGGCTTCCGCGCGCATACAGAGCCACATCAAGTGACACAAATATGCCAATGAAGTCTTACGGTAATCCTACGAAATCCGCCGACCCGCCCGCACAGCCTAATGGCCGCAATCTCGCGTTCTGAACGCAAGCTGACTGGCCAATCAGCATAGAAGTACCATCATCACTCGTGGCACTGCCCATTGTTAATTCACGCACACGTGTATATATATATATATATATATAGATTTGGCATATTTTGCATCTCTCTTCCACTTGCGTCCCTACTAAATAACTAAAGCGGATTCAATAAGCGTTGTTACCTCGCTGATACACAGGCAGCAGGTTTAACTGTATGTAACATGTCTGCAAAATGGTTAGCTAACGGTGATACGCTGGTATTTGTGTGCACGCTGAATTCCGACAACTGGCTACCGTAAATACTATAGATCATCATGGTCTGCGGTTCTGATGACCCGTTCGCAGGTACCCCTGATGATTGTACGGTACCTTGTCGGGTAGACCGGCCAGGACGATGCCTCTCTAATAAAGCCCTGAAAATAAGCTCTTTAAAAAAAGAAAAGTACCTACTGCTATAACGCACGTTCTGTGGGCGACGACAATCGCAGCCGATGATGCGGCAAAGCGTCATAATCGATTTTCAATTGAACAGTTCATATGAGTGGGCGCATTGTTGTTGTTTCTATCGGTTTTGTTGTTTGACTGTCGTTGTTGTTGTTGTTCTCATCGCTACCGTATTGTTGTTGTTGTTATTATTGTTGTGATTGTTGCTGTCGTCGTCATCGTCGTACTCGTCGCCTACGTTGTTGTTGTTGTTGTTGCTGTTGATGCCGTAATCGTTGTGATTATTTTTATTGTTGTTGCTTCGGTCACGCTGTGGTATGTATAATTCCTGTAATGCTACATTGCAGCACGTGTCCCACCATCGCCGCTGCTGCTGCTGCCGCTGCCGCCTTGACTATTGTCGTCTGTTGTAGGACAGTGCTCGGAACGGAACAATCTGTACCGCGGCGCGCGAATCGATTCGGGCGAGTGATTTCCGAACTGAATTGATGAGTGGATCAATGAAATTAATGAATCGGTAATTGACACTGATTAATGCATCAAGTACCAACATAGAGAGCAACACATCAACAAACGACGGTGTCAACAATATGCAACAATAACAACAACGGGTTCAGTTACGCCCCCACATACACACACACACACATGTGTATATAGACCGACCGAAATAAACAGGACAGCCGATACACAGCACACAGATAGAAGACACACACATGAGACTATTGTGAGCTAAGTGGACGAAGGGCTTCATCGGTCCATCGGGCAGATGTACTGCCTCACACTGATTAGAATTACATATGGTTGAGTAATAACAGTAGTTGACGATGAATTAATTGGATCAGCTATCCGATAGCTAAGGGTCAACGGGCCAGGTCAACGAAACGGGTGTTTATACTTTCTCTCCTGCATTCCATTTATCTCCCATATTTGCCCTTTCGTAATGTTCTTCCCTCTTTCCATAAATTCCTGTTCTTTCTTTTTCTTCTTCTTCCGCTATTGGCCTTTCTGTTGATCGGCAGTTAGCACTGCTACCGCTGATACCGCCACGTGCCCCCCCCCCCTTGCATGATTGCACAGTGCGACGACGACACGGTCGCGGCGAAACGACGAATCAATGTTTACTTTTAATATGAATAAACATAATATTTATTGACGATATAACAGTGATAGAGTGAATAGTTTCGTTTGCTCATGCCAATCGATTGCTGTTGATGCACAGGCCATGTCTATTTCCGTGCAGTGCAGTACGTGATATCGGTTTACAGTTACTTCCTTCCACATCATGCCTACACACACACACAATCGTCTACAGCAGAACATGGCGCCTTTAAGCAGCCACATTGGTGTTATCCATGTGTCATACAATCCTCCATAGTAGGGCCCCTGTTTCTCTCTGCCTCATGGCCACCGCTCTATCGCTCAGCCCTGGACGCAGATTTATTGGTAGAGATACTGAAAGCAAAGGTCGTGTTGCGTTTCTCTCGGTAATTCTGGTAATTAATTTCAAAATTGCCCCGCTAAACGTGTGTTCGGTTCCACTAAATCCCTGACAAATGTGTTTTCTCTGTAAAATAACAACAAGAATAATCATAACATGACAAATAATAATTTATAACATCGGATGAGCGTAGCAACAGTCTGTGGGACAGCGTCGGGAGACAACGAGGTCGGTGCCAGCAACAAGATGTACTTCGTTGCTATTTTCCAGCACGAGAAAAAATTGCAGTCGGTTAGATTGATGAACGGACAGCGACGAATAGATAAATACCGGCGAAGAAGCGATCAAAAAGCAAACTACGGGCGCGTCAAACATGAATCGCAGTTATACAGGAACGCGACTAGCGTGTGACGAACTATATCAACCTCTACTAACAAGTAAAATGGCAAAATTTGAAAGCAAAGAACGCCATATAAGCTTTTAGCAACAATATCGACATAAAGAGCTATAGCGCCGCCGCGGTAAAATAAACCGAAACAAAGCCAACAACCACAACAAGAGCAGAGCAGCAACAACAACAACAGCAACAACAGCAGCAACAACAACAACATTAACAACAACAACAACAACAACAGCAACAACAACAACAACAACAACAGTGGTGTATCGGCGTTACTCCTCTCCCGACACGCAATCAATCATAAGGCGTACCATAATATCGACATTGCAGACACTGGTTCGGTCACTAAAGCAAGCGCAACATTTGCTACGGCGAGGGCAACTTAAGGGGCATCAACACATCAAACAGCTTTTAAAAGCATCAACATCAGCAGGCCAGCAATAGCAGCAAAAAACAACAACAACAACAACAACAGCATTATGAAATCATTAGCATCAATCACTAGAAACATCGACGTCATTGGAACAGCAATGTTGCCCAACATCAGAAACCACCTATCGAAGAAGATAAACTCTTTTGCCCCACCGGATGAGGCAGCGTTCATGGCCTAATACATCAGCTAGTATGCATTTCATTCGTGTATGCAAATTACGGCAATAACTTTGGCATATGACGACGGATGGTGACCTATGCTTATGAGGGCCCTGGCAGAGGGGCAAATACCACAAACTGCTGGAACAATAAAATGCTTTAAACATATATGAGCACACACACACATGTGCTTGTGTGGCAAAATGTGTACACTACATCGAACGCGTATCGAATACGCCACAACAACAGTAGTTTATTCTTATTTGTATAAAGGTGAAGAGATGTCGCACCACCCAGCATGCATTTTGTGTTCATTGTTTTCGTTAGATACAATCGCCGCGTAAACGTGACAGCAAACAGTGCCATCAGAGTCGCCCGTTTGACAGTTCTAACAAGGACAATCGAAAAACAAACAAATTGTGGTATAAACCTGTTTTGTTACAACGGTTTGACACATATATATATATATATATATATATATATATATATATATTCCAGTATTGAAAGTAACAGGAATGGCCAGGTGTGTTTTTAAATGCCAGTCACATCGCTAAGAAATTTGCTATGTCTACAAAATATATCTGTGCACATTCGACATTTTTGCTGTACAAACTCTGTCGAAATGTACAGCCAAAAAAATCCTGTTACGGGCGGCAATCTTGTGTAAGTTCAAAAAGCGCCTTATTTTTTTTTGAGGGTGAGAGGGAAAAATACTTTTACGCACACCCAAAGCGGGTAGTGTGGGACTCGATGCCGATGCTGTTGGCATAATACCCACTAAAAACTTGCTCACCTAAATGGCCTCAAGAAGAGGCGAGGAGCTGGAACCATTCTTTAATATTACTTCAACCGATTCAATTAAATCAACTTCAACTACTTTGAAAAAGCGCCTTACTGCTGCAGGAAATGGTTCCAAATATTGGGACATGCATTCAGACGGACCGCATTTCAAGGATCCGATCGTACTACAATGGTTCACCAAGTTCTGTTCTGGCAACTTAAATCTTCTAGATAAACCCCACTCAAGGAAGACCGCTTGTGCAACAGCATTCCCGAGTGATTTCGAGTGAATAAGCCATGGACTTCAGGGTGTGTCACACAACCGTCGTCACTCGCTTTCGCGCGCAAAGTTGTTCAAAGTTGAACAAAACATCATTTGAGTTGAACGATCCATGGGGGAACCACATGATTTGAGCTGGAGCAACAAGATAGAACGTCTAGCAATATGCTTTTCTTGGCCTGCCAGACATAACGAGGGCCTGTTCTTGACCGAGTTTGTTATCTGTAACGGAAAATAATGCGCTGCTTCCTACGGTGAATACGCGTTGATTGCCATCAACGTCACCGAACCACCAGACACAGGCTTTAGGGGAAATAGTAATTTTTTTTTTTTTTTAAAATAACATACATATTTATTTAACATATATTAAGTACAAAAACATGTCTCGACGCTCGCAATGGGCCTTAAGGCCTGTGGCACGGACAATAATCACTTTAACTCTATACGGCCGTATTCGCAATCGATCTAATTGAAAAGCAGCCGTTTTTAGAACAAACACGATTGGGACCAGTCCACGCGAGCAACCTACGTTGCCCGTTGTGGTATCTAGTCGTTGTAAACTTTGTACGTAGTGATTGTTGTCCGTTGTGTACTGCAATAATGACTAGAAAACGATTGTGTATACAAATGTGTACGAGCTGGTTAGAGTAGAGATTAAACGCTGACACAACGGAACACTAGAATCAAGTTCTCACCAGGCCATTCCATGTTCAGATCCTCGTGGAGAACACTCCTAAGCGGCGGCAGCGTCAGTACACCTTAATAAAGATTATTAGAACAAATGGAATGATCGCCAATACCGCTGGCAAGAGCTATCGCGTGCCTTCGTAACAGTGATAGAAACTATTCGTGTTGTCACGTTTGCCCACCGCCTACAGTCACGAACATATCTAGTGGTGACAAAAAATACGGCTCGTTATCCTGCGTTTTGCTATTTCTTCCTGTATTTTGTGTAGTTGAATATATCCAACGGTTGCCGGCGCTGATTTTTCCCCTATATATATATATATATATATATATATATATATATATATATATATATATATATTTATAAACAGACAGAGAAAGCGTGTTGTCTGTCAGACAATGCGTGCTGGCCTATAGACGGAAACTGTCGTCGTTGTTGTTGCCTTTGTCGACGGGTCTGTGTAATCCCTGATTAAATCCACGATTCCATCTCATGTTGTATGTGTGTAGTTGTTAACCAGGGTTCGGAGGGAGAGAGGCGGGGTGTGGAATCCGTGCTCGACTAGTCCTGGCTGTTGATCACGTCTCGTTGCATCTAAGCGGCTCGCTATGACGGACGTCGCACGTAGTAGCAGTAGTAGTAGTCGTCGTCGTCGTTGTTGTTGTTGTTGTTGTTGTTGTTGTTGTTGTTGTTGTTGTTGTTGTTGTTGTTGTCTTTGTTGTTGTTGTTGTTGTTGGTGTTGTCATTGGCGTTGCTGGCGCTGGCTTTCCCGGTTTTGTTGATCACAAGGAATAAATGAGATCGACAACAACAACAATGACGACGGCAACAACAACAACAACAACAATAAACAACATAGGCTGGATGCTTTTGCCGACACACGAGCTTCCAATGCTTCATCTATCCATCCATCCATGGTGATTTGAATAGGTACGCACCCGTACATATACACACACTTGCATGGGACCTCACGCCGAAAGCCTCAAGACCGCGCGCTCGTATGTGAAACCACAACACTGGGCTGTTTGTTGGAAGCGGGCTACGCAATCGAAGACTCAAACAACGACGGCGCGACAGCGTGAATGCGACAATGCGGCGAACGGCACCAACAGCAGCAGCAACAACAACGACAGCAACACCTTGGCAGAACCTTGGTCATATGGTACCAAGGCACCAATCAATGATGACTTCTAATAGTAGACACGTGTAACTATAATGATAACAGAAAAATCATTATCGTCGTCGCTGTCATCGAGTATTGCTGTTACAAGACAATGAAGTGAGAACTTCTAGCAGTAAGTAAACACACCTCAATTCGAAGTATCACAAAGTACGCAGGTAAACGCGGTTAAACCAACCAAGTAGATAGATGAAACCGTAACGTCCTGAATAGTATATTTAGATTTTGTGAGTAGCGTTGCAAAACAAATGTGCCAATTCATGAAAATGCTTCAAGCCGATGGATCGCTAGACTTCGCTGAAAGTCGATTGGCTTGCAAACCGCAACGACAAGCGACAAGGCACAAGAGGTTTGCCGGGGCAGAGATTTTGCCCCAGCAGGCCAAGACTACCACATCGTAGACTCGTATGGAAGCAACACGTCTCAAACACACTCAGCCACTAGCATTTGACAGTATGAAGGGCTCGCCTGATAGCGGTATCATAGAAAACAGATAGGCAAACTAAAATGACAAGGTTACATGGCTAACCGATAGGCATCCGTGAACGCTGAAGTACCTAACTACTAAAAGATAGTAGTAATCACAACAGCAAACAGGATGGCAAAAAACATCAAACAATAACCTCAACAACACATCCACGACAGCATGAACAATAACAGCAAAAAAGATCTTAACATGAACAACAAGAACAGCAATAACAGTGGCAACCACAATTATTGTTCTAAATTGTGAAAAAAGAACGATTTGGTTGCATCAAGCGATAGAGACGTCAGTAATAATGGCAATGCCGATATTACTAATAACTGACGTTAACATCAACGACAACAGCAGGAGCATCAAGAATAGCAGCCACAGCCATTGCAACAACACCAGCACCGACAACAACAACAACAACAACAACAACAACAACAATAGCAACAACAACAACAGCAACAATACAACCACTAAGCACAGCGACAGCAGTAGTAGCAGAAATAACAATCAATTGCGCCATATGAAGAGCGTCACTTCAAATCGATGTGATACCTCGTGACGTCTCGTTTGTGGCGGGCACAATGGACAGGCAACGTATTTTCGTCGTCGTTGTTTGTATATTCACCGTTGTCAATAATAACACCATCATCAGAAACGGCACGGGAACGAGCCTTGAGAAGGTCGTCGGTCTACGGCAGAGTGAGCCAGCCGACACGCCAGGTTCAGTTACCCTTTGTGCCAGTGTGGGACCCTTTGCGTCTCACAGCCTGTCCGCCACCTTCACTTTAAATAGGTGGATGTTTTCCGCGGCGCCAACTTTACCGCTGTCATCCTCGTCGTTACAACAAGTACTACTACTCACGGTTACTGCAACGGTTACCGTTATAACTAGTCCAGCTGTAGTTTGATGATAAGCTGTATTCGCGTTATAAAAGTGCAGCTGTTAGCCTTATGTGGGAGGCCCGTGCCGGGCACCTGACTGTATGTTCAGACGTGCCTTCGGATTCGCTCTGGTAATGCGTGAAGAATTGAGACTGCAGCGTTTCCTATTCAAAATAGGTAAGAGTATAGAATCCCCGTGTCCAGCGAGGTCCTAAGTCACGTAAGGACGTCAGTTCGCCGCCTGGCCGGCTGCTTTACCCAAACTCTGGTATACGAAATCAATGTCCTTATCCGGGCACATCGTGCGGAATAGAGCCCCCTTCGGCTTACTAAAGGCAGAAAGTCTTATTTTTTTGCTCCTTTTTCTTCTTTGTCGGGTCTTTTTACAAGTGACGTCAATCATTGGCTTTTCAAGTCCTGGGGGATCATGTTAACCAGAACGAGAACAGCCGCCGTGTTAATTCGATGGTTCGATGGTTAATAGGAGTTAATCCCGTTCTGAATGAGTGCCAGCTCTGCTTTCTTTCAACCAAGAGAAAGGCAGTTGTTGCGGATTATCCGCCACATCTGGCAACTCCTTAACAAGTACTTTCGTGGCCAATACCGAAATGCCATCAAGTCCTGGTGTCCTTCAGGCTTTTTCCCCGTAGCGAGTGCCCCTTTCGGGATTGCCTCTAGGATATGGTGTTCAGCCGCCTGCGTTTTCATGCATATTCTAGGACGCGTATCTTGTCAAAGGGCAGATATTGGAGCGAGAGTGTCTTAATTACCCGTTCGTGTTCATCAGGGGAGGGGAGGTTGCCTTTTTCTGATTCCATCCCATGGATTATCCTCTAGGTCTAATACGAACTCCCTTCAGCAACATTCCTTGCTCTTAACTATAGTTCTGCGCAAAGAAGCCCCGAGACGCTTAAGGTCGCAGTACTGTTATACGATACGGACATAATCCGTGTTGCTGGTCTTTGCCCTGATGACTTGTTTCCTGGAGGTGAGGTACAGCACTTACAAGCTGGCGAAATCTGCGGCCTCCGTGTGACCCGCTACACATCTCTTTCAGCATTTTCTGCTAGTCCTTGGTACTTTCGAGATTCGGCGGAGAAGGGTGAATGGGTTTCTCGACGTCATTTTATATACAATATGATGCTACTACAGTTACGAAAACTACATCCACAACTGCCCGCTACATGCTGGAACGGCCCTACCGGCGCAACACTAAGGCGAAATACGCGCACTTAGACACGACGTCAAGGACGATGGTAAAGATGTTATCGTGGTGATGATGAAATGGTGGTGATAATATTGCGTCGTCGGCAGCGACAGTCCCGATGTTTCAATCAAACTATCGTTTCATGTTTATGTGGACATTGCCCCTGCGTATAGGTAGATAGATCGACATAGGGGAGGCAGATTGATGGAAGACGGAGAACTTAATTACCGCTACTACTACTACTACTACTACTACTACGTCTTCTAGTAGACTGCTACTATTTATGACGGGCTTGTGGAGGTCAAACGCAAGATGTATCAAAGAGCTCATCCACTGACTGACTGGCTGGCTGTTGTTGTGGTCGTTGTCATCATTGCCACCTTTATCGTTGTCACCGTCACTGCGAAGTCGTCACTAGTAGGGGGTTCGTTGATCAATTCGAACTGACTTCGACCCCCAGCGCTGAAGCCACCGGCCGAACGCGAGAGAAAGTGACTGACCGTATAGCCAACTGGACAGGCCGGATCGGCGGATCCATTCGACGTACCCATCAAACGGCCGAGGTATAGACGCAAGTCTGCCTGTCTCAACGACGTTGTAGCAGTTAACGCCGTAGTTGCTACAAGCCGCGGGCACCGTTATTGTTGTTCTTGATGATGATGATGTCGTTGTTGTTGTTGTTGTTGTTGTTGTTGTTGCTGCTGCTGCTGATACTGCTGCTGTATCTATTCCCATCGGAGCAGTGCCAACAACAACAACAACAACAACAACAGAAACAGCAACAACAACAACAACAGAAACTGCAACAAGAGCAACAATGACAACAACGCTATAAGCTGAATCGTCATCAAGGCAATGCAGCAAAAGCATCACAATCGCCGGAAATTCGCTGGTCTTTGACCTTTCTCTTCGTTGCTCCCACTGCTGTGCATTATTTTTGTGGTTGTTGCTGTTGTTGTTATTGGTAAAGAGAGTTGTTCTTGTTGGTGTTGTGGTTAATGTCGTTGGTAATAACCTGCGCGTGCATGCTGCTGATGACAGCCTGACACCTCTTTAGGGGTCAAGGTGCAGAAACAATTCTTCCCCATCATCCTTACGCCCCCCCCCCCCCTACGTGACATGCCAGCCACAACTACGCGGGCCAGGAGGAAACGATATAACAATTACGAAAGTAGACAATACGTACGAACCCCTACAGCACCCGCAGCAGCTGCAGCAGCAGCAGCAGCAACAACAACGGCAACAATATCGATAGGACCAGCGACAATTAAAACCATTTGTACCTCTGTCACTGTTATTAGTGACAAAGAGAAAATAAACATTCATCTAATAATAATAATAATATCAAGAACAACAATAATAATAAGATCAAACAACG
>QVRM01005776.1:0-77500 GCA_003439945.1 Dermanyssus gallinae | reverse complement strand
GAAGCTGAAGATGATGGCGTATAACCAAGAGGCACGGCGTGCGGTCACTCGTCTGTCTATCTGTCTGGCTGGCTAGCTGCCTGCTTGTCTATATTTCTTCTCATTCATCGTGCTGCATTGACGTATGAAGTCGTAGTAGGCCTACGCGCACGAGAGAGAGAGAGAGAGAGAGGGAGCGTCCTGGTGGTGATGGCTCTATTTGACAGCCGTCAGCTCCGTTTGGCCAAAAATCATGTGTGGTTGTGGCACAACAACGCGACAAGTGGATCGCACCACAAACCTTTACAAGCTGAACGCCCGCACTTACACATATACACATACAAACAAGCAAATAGTCAGACAGACAGACACCTCTTAGCACAGCCAGCCGCTTATACAGTAGAAACGGGGGGGGGGGCGGGCGGTTGCCCATGGCGGCCGGCCGGTATCTCGTCACATTCGAATATCTGGATAATAGGTGAAAAGTGCAGGAGAAAAAACTGGACGTGCTTGCAGGTTGGTACACACAGGCACACAGAGTCACACTACAATGGTAAGCACAAACAGCTGCGTCGGGAACGACAAATGCAACTACAAGGACAACATCAGCAGCGACAGCAGCAATAACAACAACACTAGCAACAACAACACCAGCAGTAAGCAGCACCAATAACAACAACACCAGCAAAAAAGCACCAGCAATAGCAGCATCAACAAGAACAACAATTGCAGTGGCAACAACAATAACAACAATCGCAACAACATGAACAGCAACAAAAACAACAGCAAGATAACAGCATCAGTGACGTTGTCGACGATGTTAGCACATTAGCAGCGGTTACGACATACACGATAGGCATTGAGTACAAAATTTTCACTGGAGCTTGGAACGTCGTAATAGTTTGTATTTAGTGCATTTATAGGACAGTGTTTTCTTATTATAGACACAAATAATAATAATAATAATAATAATAATAATAATAATAATAATAATAATAATAATAATAATAATCATCATCATCATCATCATCATCATAAGCCGAGGCAAGTAGGGGTCTCAATAAAAGGAGGCGCGGAGGCAGCCGTCCACGCTGTACGAGCATATATCGAAACAGACGGTCCTGTGCGGGTTCTAGTCAAGCTAGACTTTAGCAACGCTTTTAACACAATACGACGCGACGTAATATTAGAAGAAGTAATACTTCAAGTACCAGAACTCCTGCCGCTAGTATGGCAAAGCTACAGGGATCCATCACTTCTATCCTGGTGTGACAAAGAATCCACTTAAATCGACAAATGGAGTGCAACAAGGAGATCCACTGGGCCCTTACCCTGTTTAGCCTAGGAATCTCTAGTTTAGTTGCACTAATGAGAAACCCGCTAAACATCTGGTACCTGGATGATGGTACATTAGGAGGGCCGGCACAAGTGGTGGCCGCTGACTTACTCAAGGTTTTGCAGTTTTCGAATGAAGGGGGGACAGTTCTCAATAGTTTCAAATGCGAAGTAATAAGGGTTGGGACGGACACTAAAGAACGAGACGAGGCATTCAAAGCAATTGCTGCCGTTTTACCAGGCTGCAGGCGAGTTAACCCGGTCGAGTTAGAGGTTCTTGGGGCTCCACTTAGTCCACAAAGTATTTTCAAGAACTTAAGAGATAAACGCCGCGCGTTGCTACAGATGCGACCTCGTCTGTTGGTTATGCACTCACAAGCGGCACTATGCCTTTGGAGATATAGTTTAGGTTCCCCTAAATTCAACTACACACTACGCACTTCACCGACAAGCCAATGTCTGACGCCCTGCAATCGTATGACGACTCTACGAGGGACATATTGAGTTCTCAACGTTGACTTCACGGACAGTACGTGGCGAAGAGCAAGTCTCCCCATAAGAGAAGGTGGACTGGATATTCGATCAGCAACCGAATTGGCCCCCATATGTTACGCAGCGTCATTATCAGAATTTGGCCAGCTGGCTGAGACGCTAGTTGACCCGAGTGCTCACGTCCGGTTGTACATAGCTAAGCAGAAGGCAGAGTCACTGGTCAAACTGAGATTGGATCTAGGCCCTTGGGAAACACATACAACGCAGAGAGTGCTCGACAACTACAGATGCAAAGTCATAGCCCGTGAGATCATTGAAAGCCTTGAGTCTCCCAAAGAGAAAGCAGTCTTCTTGGCCGCACGAGACACCTTCAGCGGCGGAAAAGGCAAATGCCTGGTTTGGGATGCGACAGTAACCTGCACGGCCGCACCGTCTTATTTATGCCACAGGGCGACGGAGGCGGGATGGGTTGCCAAACATGCAGAAAAAGAAAAGTGACGTAAATACACAGAGTTAGAGGCTAGATACAATTTTGTGCCGATTGCAATGGAAACTTTGGGCCCGGTCAGCAGAAGTACAAGGAAATTTATAAAAGACTTAGGCGATAGAATACGAGCAAACACTGGGGATATACGCGAAGACGAATTTCTGAGGCAGCTGCATTAACTGGCAGTTTGCAGAGGAAATGCCGCGTCGATATTAGGTGCGATGGGCTGAGAATAGCTAGATGGTAACCATGAAATAACGAGGATACACATTCACACCTCACAATTGTATGGTCCTAACACATTAATAATAATAATAATAATAATAACGAGTTAGAGGATGGAAACATCACAAGCGTTAGTATTAGCTGTGCCTAATGCTCATGCGTCGTCACGCATGGTTTTACGTCTAACGAAACCAACGCGATCGTTAACGTAGCGTCCAGGCGGCCCTGTGGACTGACAGTTTTCCGCATTGTCTCGCACGCACGCATTCAAGAGGTACCATCGTACGTCGCTTGGACAGACTGTCGTCGCTTGGAAGAAGCATCTGTGCCGAAGGACATGTTTCCTCTAGCTGTTAATGAATGCTAAATGATTAATCAGCAGACAACAACAACAGCATAAGCTTTGGTTCTTGGACTTGCTACGAAGCGCGTAAGCCAAATATGGTCGTACCGCTCACATGTAAACTTCTCTCGTCGTCCGTATAACCACCCCGTTTAATCAGAAGGTGGTGTCGCTCGTGCCAGTTGTGGTTTGGCAACATTTTTCTTTGCGAAGTCACGTCACTGTAGATGAGTCGGTGCTGCGTGGGCACATAACTGGCAAGGCTTACAACATGGCACTAAAGCATGACATACAGAATGTTGCTCGAATCCAACTAACAACTTCGTTGTACGACTCGATCTAGAGAAGTATAGCATAGGTAGAAAGGTGGTAAACTTTTAGGTATTAGATAACTGCCGCAGGCGAACAGACTCGCTAATCATCTTCATCATCGTCTATCAATATGGCACTGACATCGGCCCTACATTCATGTACGTACACATGAACACGGGTGCTTCATAAGTTTGCACTCATATATATATATATATATATATATATATATATACTGATTTATATACTGATTTATGCATGTGTGCTAGCCATACAGGCCTAAGCAGCATCATTATTAGCAGCTCTAGACGGCGGCGGCGGCGACGATGTGACGGTGGAAACATTGTCGCCGCATGAGACAGAAGCGGGAGAGAGAATGAGGGAGAGAGTGAGAGCGAAAACAGGTAGAGAGAGAGAGAGAGAGAGAAGACAGTCTGAGGAGACAGTCTGAGAGAAGATGCACAACCCACTAACACAGCACAAGGTGTAGTCGTGTGCGATCTGAGAAGGACACACGTAAGTCGCGAGGACACTACCTGGCTTTGGGCCCTGCTGCCTGCGGCAGCTCGATATTCATTTTATGTAGAGAAGAAGAAGCCAAACACAAGCCGGGCGGGGGACGAGACGTAAGTGTCGAGCTCTTGTTGTTGTTGTTGTTGTTGTCATTGTTGTTGCTGTTGTAGCAGTTGTTGTTGCTGCTGTCGTGGCAGTTGTTGTTGTTGTCGTTGTCGTAGCAGTTGTTGTTGCTGCTGTCGTAGCAGTTGTTGTCGTTGCTGTCGTAACAATTGTTGTCGTCGTTGCTGTTGTCGGTGTTATTATTGTTCCCGGTGTTATTGTTGTCGTTGTTGTTGTGGGCGCATTGTCTCTATTGTGGTCTTTGGCGCCAATATGTTCAGAATCGGTTGGTGACAAGGCCCTGTTGGATTGGCCTGCGGTCTGCAGAGACAAAACTTGTTCCTCGGGGGGCCGCCATGGCCGTGACCGGCTGCTTGCCTCGTAGCAGACAACGGCCGTACACGGCGCTGTCACGCTGCACTCAGCCGTCAGCTGCAGCAGTCGAATCCGACGATGGTGTCTGTGGTCTCATCTAGGCGGCTTTCTCCCTACCTCCGTCCAGCCCATCTGATGATTGTCTCCCTGAGCGCCCCCAGCAGCCACCAACCAGCAAAAACAACCATCATCACAACAACAACAACAACAATAGCCGTGGCTATATTCGCCCGTAAGCATCTTAGGCGTCGTCCTAGGCTTCTCGAGATCTCATCTCATCCCATCCCGCGTTGCCTGTAGCAAGCATTGTCCCGGTTCGACCTAGGTCGACCTGTATTGTGTGCCCTGCTCCAGCCCACACCAGACGCAACCTACCTGGTGTCTGTAGTTGATTATAAAAATCATGACAATTGTTCACAGCACCGCCATCATTATCATCATGATCACCGGCACTACCGCCATCATTAGCAACTTTCGTCATGATGTTAATGATTGCGTAGATGGTGATGAGCCTTGTTAACTCTGTTTATAGTTGTTGTTGTTACGGCGGTTGCTGCCGTTGTTGTTGTTACGGCTGTTGTTGTTGTTGTTGCTGTCATTTGCAGTTGTTCTCAGCTATATGATTACTGTTGTTTCATGGTAGCCGTTGCTGTCGGTGACAACTACTGTAGTCGTCCTTGGTGCTGCTTACGTTGTTTGTTATTGTTCTTGTATATGTTGTTGTTGTTGTTGTTGCTGTCTCTGATGTCGTTATTGTTGTTGTTGCTGTTGTTGTCGTCACTAATTTTGCTGCTGCACTCGTTGTTGTCTTTGGCGGTGAATTCAGACGGGCGTCAGCAAGAACCAAACGGCAAAGTTTCCCTGACTTTCTTGCAAGAACGGCGGCGGACCAAAAACACAGACGAAGAAAAAATCAACAAAAGCGGGACCACTGAAACGTAAGCCGTGGTACTAAAAAACCAACGTGGCCAAGAAAAAAAATGAAAACTGGTAGTAAAGGAAGCTGGCAGAACGAAAGCGCCACTACTAAAAAGCGCCCTACTTGGCTGGTTCATTTAAGCAGACACCATTTCTTAGCAAACACATGCCGCGTCCCCCCTATTGGCCGAGTGGTAACTCCTATCGGAGATAAGAGAAATCCCGTTTAAGTTCGCAAACAAAAAAGCGTTGCAGTGTTCCGCAACCTTTGATATGTATTTAGCTGTCATCTTCGACCCGGCGTCGTCCACTTAACACATCAATTAAGACCGCACACAGACGATGTGCGCCAATGCTGGTGCAAGTTTTTGCTGTTTGCTTATACGGGGCCACAGAACACAGCGTGCCAACATTGGCTGGCGACTAAACTAGGGGGAAGAAAGACCAGCGTAACAAAGCAGGCAGGTATGACATTAGAAAGATTGCTTGCTTTTGTTGAACGAGTAAATATAGAGAGGTACACGTACAGGAACAGCGAAGCACGATAAAAGAATAGCGGCAGCAGCAACAACAACAATAAAACAATAACAATAACAACAACAACGGAAAAAAACAACAACAACAACAGCAACAACCACAACAGGACAATAATAACAACAACAACTAGCACACATTGTATCACATCATACACGCCTGCTGTAACGACAGTGCCAGCTACAACCTGCCAGAGGTCGTGTTGAGCCCGACGAACAAAATCATGACGGTGGCTGAATTCGGCCACCCCTTACTACCACCGGTCGCTGATTGACTACTGGCGACAACAACAATGATGACGACGACGACGACGACGAGAATACCCGTCGAGAGGTGCTGCCGTCACCAGGTCAGTGGTGTGTCACGGCGGGAGATGTGAGGAGCCGCAGGAGAAAGCTGGCGACACCAGCTACGGGAGTGAGGGACGAGGGGAGGAGAGGGGGGGAGGGGGGGGGGGGGCGCGAGTGGGGTGCGCAAATTGGGTTGGGGTGTGGCCGCCACCGTTCGCCCACGCGGTTGCTCGCGCATGGGCGCGCCTGACACAGGCAGACAGACAGATAGACAGATGAACAGCTCCGCCAACGTGTTTGAGTTGCAGTCTTCTTGATGGTGGCGCAGATATAGAGATAAAGGGGGTAGGGAGAGAGGGAGAAAAGGGGTAGATATATATATATATATATATATATATATATATGGAGAGGGGGGAGAGAAGGGGGTAGAGAGAGAGAGACAGCGAAACTGCATTCCGTTTCACTACGACTGAGAACGCGCCGAGCAGGCGCACACGTTGAGCTTGCACAGTTTCAGCAGAGCAGTAGCAGAGCGCCGTCTTCCGGGGGACGTCTTTGGTTGCTGTTGATGGCAAACGCTGCATTGGAAAAGGGGAAAGTCTTTCGTCTTCGACGAGTGACGCTAGCGTTTCAAAGTCGGCAATCAATCAAACAGCGCCGGTTGTCCACCTCTACCGACGGGCCCCCCGCTCACCCCCGCACGGCTGCACTTAAAAACACCGGCCGACTTAAAAAAAATATGCTCATTTATCTAGTAGCTGCAGGTTACCGGATATATATATATTTTATATATATACATATAGAAAATATTGTGATGATTTATTAATCATTTACAATACGTTTGCACACTCGGCAGTGCTCGCCTTAATAAAAATGGTAATAAAAAGGTGTCACGTGAAGTTAAGAATCAGTTGTCCGTGTCCTTGCTTGATGGTAGCCCCCGCTCTTATGGATCGGTGCGAGCGATATATCCTCAAGGTTCCTTGCAAAGTTAAAACGGTGAGATCCATAAGATTTCCTCTTCGTGACGCCGAGCCCCAAGAGCGTCCTCGCAGATTCGGAGTCCCATACACCACTCATAGAGATAGTGATGGATCCGAATCTGCGAGGTTTTTGCGGGTGGGGGAGCGCCGCTCTTAGGAACTCGACGTCATATTTGGCGATCTTGTCTTGCCGTGCTTTGCCAGGTCCCGGTTCGGGCCGCAAACCTCGCATCTAAAACCCAGACCTCGGTAGGTGTTGTTATTACGAGGTCGGGCTTTAGACCCGGTGCGCCCGGTCGACGGAATACTCGCTCACGAACCACCTCATGACCCCTTTCGCGGAGAAGACGCGCCACGCGATCACAGACGTCGTCATGTCTCTTTATGGTTTGTTTGTGTGTGATATCGCACAATGTCTGAGCGACATGAGCCAACGTCTCAGGCGCATGACACCCGTGCCTACACGTTTGTTGTAGCCCGGGCGTCCCCTGGCCAATCTGGCACGCGTTGGTAGTGGCGTTGATCCTGAGCTTAGTAGGTTTAAATACTCCTTACCAGATAGGTAGGGCATACCCTTAATCCAGTAATGTACAAATGGGCGTTTCGTGTGCTTTTTTAAAATGTGCTTTTGAACATAGCTTGTTTTTTATCTGAAAGGCTGTAGCGATATTTATATAAAACAAAACAACAAAATACGACGAGTCGTTTGTGTGTGCTGCAGGAAGCTCAGATTGCTACGTATTCGATATATTTGGAAGACTTTAGATATTTCATTTTAATTTGTTGTTCCCGTGCTTTTCGGACAAGCGCTGCCGCTTTTTTCCAATGTATTGATCCTGCCGTTGTATCGTACGCATACTCGTTCCGAGTAGTAACAACGCAATTAAAGCTAATTGCGAGAGTGAAAACCACATCAGAAGCAACAATAGCAATACCTCTAACAATAGGCTATAGTTCTATAGGGCAAACTGAACTGACGACGTTAGTAAAGGCTCGTTATAACGTGGAAAAAAACCCGACCTACTGTCACGCAGCATCACTGATAAAATGAACTCAACCAACTTAATCTCGCTCTCTCGAAGCTACGAATTGAGCAAGTGCGAACGTAGTTTCTTCTCGTGTCTATACTCTATTGTGTTAGGAAGGCGTTGCAGCTGCAGCAGCAGCAGCAGCAAACAACCTGACTCCCCCCCCGAAGTAGTTGTTGATCCTGTAACAACTGTACGTGCCACAACCGGTGCTGAAGCTAAAACCTACGCTTTTCGGGCTATGCCCGTACGTTAGAAGACGTCTATCGGCGTCGGTACGCGCCGGGTGACTCTAATGGCGCTTATTAGATAGCAAGATTTTCATTTGCTTGTAGTAGTAGTAGTCGTGGTGGTGGTGGTGGTCGATGTTTCCGCTCCGCCACATAGTGGAGTTCCGCCCTGCTTTTCTACAGTTTCGTGCGACATTTTCTGTCGCCGCGTCAGCGGAGATTCGCGTATTGGCAATCTCGTTTAGCCTCGTGAGCCTCCTGGCCGGCAGCAGCAACGACCCGATGATAAAGTGGAGTTCGAGCTGCGGTGCAACTCGCAAAGCTCCCCGATACCCCCCCCCCCCCCCCCCGAACTGGCAGGCGAGACAGCTACGCTACCCTTCGCTAATCTACGGCAGGCGGCTCGTGCTCAAGCAACCCGAGCACGAGAGGCAAAGAGAACACTTCATCTTGTAGGCGACAAAATTGTCAGCACGTGTTGTGCTCACATTCGCTATCGGCAGTTGCATCGTCATAGTTTACGACAATAATCCCAACAACAACAACAACACAACGACGACGACAGTAACAACAATGACAACACCAACAACAACAACAACAACAACAACAACATCAACAACGACAACAACACAACACGACAGCAACAATAACACAACAACACAACGACGACAGACGACAACAACAACAATAACGACAACAACACAACGACGACGACGACGACGACAGCAACAACAGTAGCACCAACAACAACAATAGTAGCAGCAACAGCAACAACAAAAACAATACCAACAACAACAACAACAACACTGACGAAGAGCGACCATCGCTCATACTACCAGAAGCGGCGCGTCGCCAAACAAGCGTCGAATTGCATTCGCCACTTTCTTCCTCTCTTCAACCGAACTTGCAAGCTTTACCCCGAGCGTCTTCGTAGCAAGCAAGCTTTACCCCAAGCGTCTTCGGAGCGCTTGCTTCGTTGCGTTCTTTCTCGCGTCTCCTCGCCTGTCCTGTCCTGTGCTGGCGGCGGCGGCTTGCGGCGTTGTGGTGTTTTAGTATCGCTCACGGTGGTGGTGATGGTGGTGGTGGTGGTTGAGTTCGATAAGTCGATATACGCCGTTGAGCAAGGCTCGTCCGCCGTACGAAGCAGTACTACAACAGCAGCAGCAGACAGCAGACTTAGTAATGGCCAAGCTCGTAGTAATAATAGTGGCAGTGTGAGGGACGCGGGAGCGCGGGAGGGAGGTGGGTGCAATCGATTCGATAGCAGCCAAAAGCGCTGTACTTACTGCCCATGCCTCGGCTTCGTCGCTCTCTATTCGCCCCACTCAGTCCCAGATCTCGTCCGTCGTTTCTCGCTCCCGTTCCCGTTCGCGCTCCCATGGATGGTCGTTTCTCTCTCGTCTGCCCAGCTAGCAGGCCGAGGAGGCTTTCCCGTGCCGGCTGGAGATTGTGTGGAGGTAGTTGTTGGTGGCCCACTCAGCCGTTGGCGTTCACTGGCCGGTCGGCCGCCTGTGGACTACCTATGAGATGCTAGGTTGTCGTTGCTGTTGTCGTTGCTGTTGTGGTTGTTGTTGCTCTTGTTGTTGTCGTTGTTGTTGCTGTTGCCGTTGTTGTTGCTGCTGTGGCTGCTGGGGGGGGGCACCGCGTCGGAAAGGGAGCGCCTTCAGCTCAGCACGATTTCAACTACTATATATATATATATACATACATTTCGCAACAAAGCCGCCGCTAGCAGTTCATCATTGATACAAAGAAGCAAATCGCTGCTGCTGAGGCTACTGTTGCTGCTACTGCTTCTTCTTCTTCTGCGATGACGGCTATTATGACGGCTGACCCCACTAGGATCCCGGCAGCAACCACTTCTACGAGATGTTGCTTCTACTCGTTAATATTTAGGCTATTTATTATTTCCGCCGTTTTACTATTCGCAGCCTTACACTGCACGGTAGGTTCCACTTTGCCATCACGATCCTTGTGGCCAACGTCAGCTGCCACACCACTGCCAACATAAGCGGCAGGCCCTATGTAGGGTTTCCTTTTTTATCTCTAGTCTGCTTGTATATGTATGTAAGTATATATATATATGTATATGTATATATATGTATATGTATATGTATATATATATATATATATATATATATATATATATATATATATATATATATATATATATATATATATATATTGATTTGCAAACAGAATTGCAAAGAATTCATGAAATGCAAGCGGTTGTTATGACTAGTAGTAAGAGTAATGACTAATGCTGAATAGTAGTTTATAGCTAGAAGCGAACCCTGCCAAAGCCTGTCCATCGATTGAAGCTGCCGATGAGCTGATACCGTAGGTAGACCCCGTAAAGGGTGAATTGCTTGAACTTCAGTAGACGAGTTACGATGTCGTCTCTATCAGTGAATATTGTGACTCGACCGGGTAACTGACAAGACATTTACTAGATTTGTCTGTGTGTGTGTGTGTGTTTGATATGAGAAATCTGCGAGGCGAATAAAGGTGATTGAGGCGAGTTCGAATACCCGAACACACGCTAGTTTACTGCTCCAACAGGCTGAGAGACGGCATTTCTCTTTAACAGTCCGTTTGTGTTTAAAATCGAATTCTAGGTTTAGAGCATCACACTATTAAATTACATGTATAGTTAAAATTACTTATTTCAACCATATAATTGTCTTAGACAAGCATTGCTTGCATTGTGATAAGTCTATTTTTGACAAAGAAGCGTATTGCTTACATTACTTAAATAAGAAAGCGTGAGTTCTGATGTTCTTAAGTGAAATGCGGTGGTTGATGCAATATATATATATATATATATATATATATATATATGTACGGACGCTGTTAGATGACGAGTCGGTGAGGATTGCGGTCGAACTTCGTTTGGGGACGGACCTTGTGCACGCCCACACCTGCGTCTGTGGAAACGTCAGTCTTGCCCTTCCACTCGCGGTTTGATACAGAAGGTCGGGAGAGCGACTAATTCTAGCCAGCGGAGATAGGTTCCTCAGACAGCCCCTGTCGCTGGATGTGCAAAGAGGCAATGCGGCCTCGATCCCGTAAGCCCTCCAGAGATGGCTGGTTCTTACACTGGACCCCTCGTAAAGGTGCACACGTTATAGGGGCCCAATGGTCCATGTTTCCACCGTTAATGGTTGATTACATTGAATTAATAGTTTCTTTTCAATACAAATAAATAACAAATCCCGTTTTTTCGCAGATTTTCTCGCCTAGCGATGCAAAACTGGTGGCTCATTCAACCATGGTGGCTTTTGACGCCCTCTAAACGTTCCAAGTGTTCTCCTCTTAAAATATTTTTTTGAAGCGATCAAAACAGATAATAATCTAAAAGACCAAGGTCAGAACTAGGTAGTGGGCGCGATAAAATATCCCACGACAAATTCGGTTACATGTAACAGATTGGCACATATATGTGTGAACTGATGTTGTCATGACGGAATACGACGCATCCACGGTCACACAGTTCAAGCCACGTTTTGACGACAGCTTGCTTCAATTAATTGAACTACCGGCAGTAAATACTTCTCTTGTTCAGCAGAAGCTCATAGTGCGCCACGCCTCTTCAGTCTCACCAAACGCAGAGCGTGTTCTTAACGTTATCAACGTTCAATGTTTTAACGTGAAAGCGCGATTTTGTTACGGCGCTGGGCATCGCTTTGATCGTGCTGTTAGACTAGTTACGATTATATTGCTATAGGCGGTTCAGTTCACATTGCCGGTAATTACGCTTTTTAGAAGGGAATGCTTTTTGTCCTTTTTGATGGAGAAGAGTGCTTCGAATTAACAAGTGGCTCGGTTTACGTCTGTTTCGGTGAACCTATGCGCGGCCCATGCATCGGCACGTGTTTTTGTAGCCACGGCTAGTCAGGTGCGAATTAACTGAAAAGGCATTCTTTTACACGAATGGGCCATCCTAGCTAGAGGCTATCTTTATAATTACGCTACTTTACAATTAATTACAAGAGCACAGCGCTGTCGTTCGTTCAGCACGAATTAATCGAAGAGAACAGACTACAGCACATAGTAACCGACACGACGTGTGTTAACGACACGCTTTCATCTCCGCTAACATTTGTTCAATAGAATAGGGACCACTAACAGGCAGAACTTGCCGACTAATCTAATAACTTCCGAGTGTTTATTATGAACTATCTGACTCGGTAAAGGAAAATCTCTGTATAGAGGTGGCCGCTACGCCAATGTAAAGAAGCCTCTGGGCATTCAGCCTCCGGTCACCTCCGGACAACAAGATATCGTCTTAGCAGAGCGCGAACTTTTGCAGTGCTGTAGAGAATGGTTTCTCATGACTACTATTTCTGTTCACGTAAGCATTCACCTGCGTGGCTGACTTCATTTTTTTAATTTGTAATTTATGTAATCAACACCTACATATCGGTTTTATACTAGCGTAATCAAACTAAATTACGGTATTAAACTCGAGATGATCTCTATCTTAGTAATAATCATTTAGTATATTGTTAAAAGCATGGAAAGACACCCAAACGTTGCGCAGGCCCACTTCATTCACGCATAAATGCATGAAAAGTAGTGACAACAATAGTTATTCGGTTTTATAGAAAGAAACGCCAAAGAGTGTAACAGCTGTCTAGAATTTGAATATTAATGTTCATTGCGTCTCCTAAAGCGATTCAGGCCAAACTTATGCACCTACATAGTTTCATTTTGCCTTTTCCTTGGGAAACTGGAAGTTTAACTGAAATTTTATTGATAAGTTACATGAGATCTGACCACTTATTTTCAAACAATCTATGGAGGCTGTTTAATCGGACAGCTAGCGTACAGCTGAAGCCTCACTGAGGAGGTTGGACGTAATGAAGAACTATTCAGCTACTGAACGCCAATTAATTACGAGCATATCTTTGCGCATGCTTAGTCCCTCTTCTGGGCCTCCTTCTTATACTTAAGTTCTATGCTAGTGTATCTACGATTCAACCAATCAAGCCGTGCGGCGGTATGTACGTGTTTCTAGCGCGAGTTCGAAATCGTTTCTTCGTGCAGCAGGCTTCCTAAAGAGAAAGAAACGCCGCGTCCATAAAAAGGATAACAAGCAGAGACCGACCGTAACACAGCGGAAGAAGGCATCATCCTCGCTAAGCTTAAAAGCTAACTGCGTCAAATCTTAACAACTGCAACAACAGGATAAATAACGAATTAATTGACCTCGGAAAATTTGAGCCAATTGCAGCGGACGGACGCGATGCGCTCAAGTTTGAATAACCTTACCGGTTCAAAGCTGTTAGGTGGTCGTACATCCTTTTCACCTATCTAAGTGGTATTAGCCTCAATGCACCGTTAATTGTTTTAGCCTTACAGGTGCGCACTCTATTAGTTCGTGGTTAATTACAGAACAATACGGGAAAATTGTTCGAGAACAACAAAGAGGGTGATCAGTGAAATATAGGGCAGCTAATGCAAGGTAACACACCTAAAGCAAATCGTAGAGATTCTGAAAGTCAACTATGAGTTATTTATGGAACAGTGTATAAAGGAAATAACAGGACAATGCAGTTGAAACCTCTGTTGTGCCCACGATGCAATTTTTGTAGCTCTTTCGTTTTCTTTTTTTATACGTCAACAAGGAAGCGATGCAAACACTCGTATCTGTTATGCCAACCAGACTGATTAAGGTTTAGTATTCGCTGCCACGAATAATATTGGTTGTTTCCCGCAATCTGTGTGGGACCGCTTTTGCACACAGCGTCACACGGTGCAGGGAAAAGCGTGCTTTGTTTTGCGCCATTCAGCTGGGACAACCGCTTTACAACGCCAGTCATTGGACTGTGGTCCAAGTCTCGGATATTAATTCCCCTGCAGTCGTGGCATGGAATATACCGCCGAATGAATTGGTCTTTTTAAAGTACTGTGAACTATGCATGTATCCCATGAATGCGCACTTTTCACAGCTCGCACAGTGACCATCGTGAAGCGCCTTTGGTGGGAACGGAACATATTCAGGAAGGTACTTGTAGTAATGATCCCTTCGTGTAAGTTTACCTAGAAGTAGAAACATTTCCAGACGGAATGGAGTTGTTGGCCCATTCCTAGCGCGTTAATCATAATAGTAATGATGATTTAGTACAGCCCTTTTCCTTAGACGATCCGAATCGTGCATGCAATTACAGAAGATTGTTGTCGCTAGATTTTTGTCGAGCATGTACAAAAATAGACGAGAAAAGGGAATCCATAATGTCTGATTGTGTCCGTTTGTTGCTGACTATCGCATTACTAACTTAGCGTAGTTTCTTTTCTTATATTACAAACGTTGTCTTTGTTCTCCTTATGTGTCAGGCTCTCTAATGCATATATATATATTTCCACCAAAAAAGGCTTCTTTGTCTGTCTCATGGCAACCCAGTGCTCCTCATTCCATAGAAGAGCGCGTTTTATTGCACTTCCTGGCTATCCGCGACCCGCCGCGTTTCCCAGTCGAATAACGTGGAACTTCTTTTTCTAATTACTAGGCGGAGCATACGGTTATGCGTGTTTCTGCAGCTGGCAGATGACAACTGACAACTGATTTGCGACAACTTGAAACGTCTTGCCAAATTGAGCCTGAATAAAAAACTAAAATTGTAGTAACACATAACGAGGCCTAACGTATAATCTATGTATAACGTCCTAATTACTTGGCGTGTGTTCAAACTCAGTTTCAGGCTGATCAGACGACGTGAATAAATACTTCAACTTGCTCGTTTGATGCGTTAAACATTTCAACAGGGCAAACCCAAGTGGGCGGTTCATTTCAACTGTCGCGGTTTCGTTGCCGTTGCTACAAACAGTTTTCAGTTCGCAGGTTGCTTATCCCATGTTATCAATCGAGAGAAAGCTTGTCAGACTTACTCGGAGGTTTCGCTTAATTAAGTATCATCACGTTACTAAAGTTCTTTTTACTAAAGTTCCGAAATCAATGATTTGGTCGTGCTAAATGTGTATGCACTAAACACGAAAAACTGTTGAAATTGCAAACAACAATTCTAAAATCCGAAACGAAATTAGTTCCATCCTGTTGGCCGCCTGAACCTGATCTGCGACCAAGGACAACTTGTTTGGGTGTAACAGCTTTCTTTTTTCTGACTAGATTTTCTGCATCGGCATTTTTACTGGTCTTGCATAACACAGCGTGTACACAATGGAGCAACCCTCATATCATACGTGGTGTCTGCCTGTGCTGCGCTGGAAGTTGCAACACATCTACTAAGAGAAAGCTTAAACACAAGAACGGGAGATTCACGAAAAGCGTGAAACACAAAGTAGTTTAAAACGATGAGGTCCCGCCACGGCTTTTTTAGTTGAGAAGGATTTCCAAAACGCTTGCATTGTGAGCTAGATGTCCTACTGCAAAAGTCACTCAAGGCAAATCTCATGCTTTAAACTGTCAAACAATATATGGCACTATAATTTATTCTTTCGTTCATGATTTATTCACCATAGAATTGGCAGTTACAATCTCTCAGCAGTGTAGCCAGACATTACATAATAAACTCTGGATGCTAGGGAGTTTCTCACAGTTTCCTTACATACAAGTATCTGGTACCGTTTAATATTGCATTTTCCACAGAGACCGCACACGCATCAATAATTAATGTAACCGCACATATCATGATAGTATCCGCGCCAGGTCATTCGGCACACAATTGTGCGATTTCTTTGGCAAATTATATTCGATTTTTATTAGAGCAAACAGCTAAGTCCTCAGTATAGTTTTCAACTGCAAACCGTGCGCTTCGTAAATATTTAAATATTCTCTAGGAGTCTTGTATCTCTGTGCTAAACGGAACCTTGTTGCGTACCAGATCCTCCGTCATCATTCTCTCTCCAAACAGGTTTAGGGAAAGCTTAGCTGACGCGTCTTTTAGTAATCCCAGTATACAGCTGGCAAATCAAGCAAGGTTTCAACCTATTTAGAGCGTTCAGATCACTCACTGCCAAGTGTGGTGCAATTGCGGGTAGAGAGTACGGCCGATCCACGCTGCCCGGCTCGGTTAGGATAAGTGAAGTTGTTGAAGACTACCTTGCGTTCCCTCCCGTACCAACTATTTCTAGCAGTATTTGATGATCCTCCTCTAGCGATGCGTTTTCTGTGCCGATTGTAAGCTTGTTTGCTTTGCACCATTGTGTTGTCTTATTAAGGTAAAACTGTAGGTGATTTCGGGATTTCGCTAACTAGATTGCTAAGTCTGTACGCATGTCCAGATTGCGTGTGAGGCTTTCAGATACCAAAGCAGATTTTTTAAACCTTTCGGGCTAACCCTCGGCCAAGAGTGAACGTACACGGGACTGCTTTTCGCATTGCTTCAGAGACGGATCCCCATAAATACAAATGTACCAGAATGGGGCACAAACCCGCGCATCCCTATGTGTCTCGTCCGGTCGCGAGGCGCCGACGAATGCACCCACCACGCCACCGAACTCGACATCAAAGCAGATCTGCAAGTCCAGTTGCTTACAGAACAAAAGGGAAAAATCTAGCAGTGTATTTCGCCTGGACCACTTTGATTGCTTGGGTTACCGTTTCTTGCCATTGTGTTTATCATTGTCGACGTTGTATGTTGAAATTTCATGTAGTATGTTACGAACTGCACCTTAAGCAGGAACTTAGGCGTGGTGTATTAAGGAGATGATCGTCTCTGGGGATCAATCGAATGCGGCTTTAAAAGCAATACAGATAAGCGTATGTCATTTTGCTGTTATAGTGGCGATATGATACATGTTTTAGTACAAACGTGATGGCATCCGTATAGCTATGTTAGAATTGGACACATTCAATTTCACACATTCTTCTCGGGGTGAGCATATGCAATAATGTCTGGTCCTGCCAATTTCCCGTCTTGTTTCTACCTAAGTGCGAATTCGATTTCGTTTTCACTTTGTTCTGAAACGTGCTTATCAAAATCTCGACTTGGTAGTTTGCAGTTATTCGTCGTGAGGTTTAAGAGGTGGTCCATTCAGCCATTATCGTTTGTTACTGGGTTCAGCGGCATTGTTTTCCCAGGAGCAGCAGGCATGGCTTCAGCACGCTTGGCGTTATGAGCCGCATATGCTGCTTTTGTCCGTAATGCCTCATTTTCTTTCTCTTCATGCGTGTGAATTTTTTTCATCTCTGCCGTATGACGAAGCGTTGTTTTTATCTAAACAACTGACATGTTTCAGTTTTCGGCATTCTTTATTTAACCAAAACTCTGGACTTTTACCTTTGCATTTAATCTCGCAGCTAAAAGAATGAACCTAATTAATTATTTTTTAATTTCGGTTTCGCCCTCTCGATTCAGCCAGTTGTAATGCTTGTTACAGCGGGTGTACGTGCTTGATTAGAGATGTGGCCGCACATTGTTTGCACACAAATACTTGTGAAGTCCCATACAGTCGCCGATGTACTGTATCATTTGCAAACCTCGCAAACAGTCCGTTCTTTTCAACCTGTAGACTTTATCCACTTTATGTAGAAGTTTTTAGAAATCGAAACCTCACAGGCCAGCGTCGAAATAGGCAAATAGACAAACCCATGGTCCTCAATAATAAATCCTATAGCTGGGGTAGGTGTCCCAGATTTACAAAGAGTGCAGAAGATTGCCACCGTTACGCACCGATTCGCACTGTCTGTGTCGAACGGCCCAGCTTTGGGTTTGAACGGAGCATGTTAGTAGAGCGCATACAAAACGCATGCACGGGCGCCGCCATCTTGAAGAGTGGTGGAATTTATAGCAACGTCACTCACGGGAAAGCATAAAGAAATGAATGGCGCAGAAAAACTTTGAGAATCAGATTAATATATATATATATATATATATATATATGTGTGTCTGAATACATGAATATGTACATCTGTAAATATATGCTACACATAATAATAATATAATAATAATAATAATAATAATATAATAATAATATAATAATAATAATAATAATAATAATAATAATAATAATAATATGCATTGTGTTGTATATTATTAATGCGCTTCACGATAAAGCTAGCTATACATCACGGTCATGAATTAAAATCGTAGTGGAAACCTTCATCGAGATCGTCATAACCTGTCTTTGGGGGTTTCTGACTAGAATGTTTAGTTACCAGCAGAGGAAACAGCAGTTCTACGCGTGCATTGTTACGTGTGCTACTGCTGCTGATATTATTCGTTTTATTGCTGCCCCTATTGCTGTGATTGTTATTGCTGTACCTGTTGTTGAAACTATCGTTGTTGTTATTGCTGCTGTTGTTGTTGTTGCTGTTGTTGTTGCTTACATGTTTGTTGTATTTTTTCTACTTCTTTTTCTTCTTGTGCTGCTGCTGCTGCCGCTACTGCTGTAGTGTCGTCGTCGGGGGTAACAGCTGCTGCAGCTGCTAAAAGCATCCAGGGCGTCAATTGCTGCTGGTGTCACTTAATGACTGCTTGGAAGCCACTTTGCCACCGACCGCCGCGTGCCACGCTCAGTATCTGGGATTTAGCTGTGATCATGACAAGAACGACAGCTGTCGCAGCACGGAGACGTAGTCATTACAATGATTAATCAATTGGCGCCCGTGTGAGAGCCGTCGTCGTCACCTTCGTCGGTTTGTACCCGCTAGACGGCCCCGAATACGTTACGCAGCCCGTGTCACAACGACACCGAAGCTCGACGCGCGCGTGCAGTATTCATTCGAAGAACCGAGGGGGGGGGGGGGTAGTTTGAAAACTTTCTCTCTCGGGCGTAATGACGAGACAGCAAATTTTCGACCTATCTACGATGCATTGACACAGCAACAAAACGCACACTGCAACGCCGACAAGGTCAAGAAGGTGGAGTTGTCGACATGATGATCGACCCAAAAGAGCTGCGTCAATGCCGTTCTGACAGTATTAAGGAAAAAGAAGAGGAACACAGGACGACTAAAACGACAAAGTGGACTAGCAGTGAAATAGCAAAGCTAATCGAACCACTAGGTATGCATGCATAAATATATATATATATATATATATATATATATATATATATATATATATATATATATATGTAAATTTATAAGTAAATGCTATGTGTGAATTGCAACCTGGTAATTTAATATTTCAATTTGTGATTACAGGAAAATGTGAAATATATATATATATATATATATATATATATATATATACATACATACAGGAGCACTTAAACGTCAACACGAATCGGGTTGGCTTCTTGTATCTTGCAGTAAATGCAGCTCTGGTCAAAATAGTGTGCCAATCTACGCATCAGCCCCAACAATGAGTTCAACAGAAACCCAGTGAACGTACGACATTTGTTGCGCTTTTCTTGAGGCTTTTATTGCTATTGTTGTTGCTATTGTTGTTGTTGGCGACTGTTGTTGTTACTGCTGACACTGTTACCATTGATTACTGACGCTGCTTGGCCCGATTGTTGTGAGCGAGCCAGAGAGAGAGAGCGACGTTTGATAGAGAGCAGAGGAGATCGCGCCACCCACTCATTCACTGTTGGCTGTTGAGCTGAGCTGACTGAAAGGGACTCATGCAGCCCGAGCGTAATTGCCTAGCAAGTCCTGAATAGAAGGCGACTTCGCTTTTGCTGGGGCCGTTTAGTTTTTGTTCGCAGATCTGTTACTGCTATTTATACTGCTACTGCTGGTGCTGCCGCTGTGTTATAGGTGTTCTCCTTTCGTGGTCATAACTTGGGCCATTATGGTCGTCGTCGTCGTTGTTGTTGTTGCCGTTGTTGTCGTTGGTGGTGATTGTGTTGCTGCTGTTGCTGCTATATACTACGATGCTACTTCGCTCTAGCATAATGCGAGACGCCAACGCCACCGTCACGGTTCAAAGCCGTTGCCTGCGATATAGCCTCATCAACAGCACCGGCGTCATCAGTATACCATCATAATCGTTGACTCGCGACTATTAAGAACGGTTTTCATTTAGTATGAGAAAAAGCAAGTCAGAGAGAAAGAAAGAGAGAGCGAGAGAGAGAGAGCGAGAGGGGGGGTTAACGAGAGAGCGATATAGAGAGAAATATATAAAGAAGGGAAATGAAGCAGACGAACAAGGGAGCGCGGAACAGAAGCGAGCAAGGAGTAACAGAAGATGTTCGTTTCGAAGGTCTGCCTCTCCCTTCCCCCCTTTTGCTGGTGGGCTGCCGACGAGAGGCAGGAGAATAGGCAGGTGAGAGAGATTAGCAACGATATCGACACCAAAACAACAATAACAACGATAACACCGACAACAACACCAACACCAACAACAACACCAATAAAAACAACAAAATAAATCCGGAAAAAGTAAGCTGGGAGGGAGACAGAGAGGCGAGCCAAATAGTGGTAAAGTGGCAGTGGTTTTAATGCTCCATAGCCTTAATTTCTCGACGAACATCTTCAACCAACATCTGACGGCGGGCGGGCTGCAGTTGCCGTTCTGTCTTTCAGTTCAGACTGGAGCACCATTGCCGGCCAGCAATCGCCGGTCAAGTAGGAGCATACGTAGGTAGCAAAAACTGACAACACCAACAACTAAGACACCCAACAACATCAGCAACCACAACAACAATAACGACGACGATACGAGCGGAGCCGACGTCGCGATGGCGTCGCGGTTTCACCACCAGCCCCTTCTGCTGGCCGTTCTGGGCCGGGAGCCTGTCGAGCGCCGCCCGAAGCGCCGGCGTTCATCGGTCGCGCGCAAATCGCGCCTCGAGATACGACTTCAGTTCTCTCTATACGGTGCCTGCTGTCGACCGGATTGCCAGCCCAATCAATCAGTAGCCGCCTGTTTTAAGAGGCGGCTTACACTTGCTTAGATTCAGACCGACGCGTGTGGCATTGCATAAGATACGAATCATATCGTAGGTAATGTTTGTGTGCAACGTCTGCATCTAAAACACTGCATTGCTGCTACACGAACGCACAGACACACACTCATATATATATATATATATATATATATATATACATACATATAAAAGTGCGCGCGATAATACTGCCCAGAACGCGAAACTCAATTAATTAATCACCTAATTAGAAAACTGATGCCAGTGAGTGTGCTACATATATTGTAGTTGGACAAAAGTTACGGCGGGCTAGAGACCCGTTGTCGTTGTCGTCGTCGTGCAAAACCCTTCTGATGTACACTAAGCAAGACAACGTGTGTTCACCGTTATGCCACTACCGGACACCCGGATAATCGCAATTTGCACCCGCCACCACGCCAGCTGATCAAACACAACGAAGCCGCATTCGGCGGGGTTCTAAAATAAGATCGAGTTTCTTATGCCCTTCTATCGTGGGCCGTAGCGCCCTTCTCGATGCCTCGCTTCTATCTATTTATCCGGGTGATTTTGTTATCTATGACGTTGCTTGTCAACGAGTTCGTTAGTTAGTTAGTTAGTCACACGTCACTTGCGTGAGCGGCATGTCTGACGTGAAGCGGCCAAGCCTGGCAGTGTGGTTAAGAGCGGCTACTATGTAGAGTTTTCAGACTGACCCTCAGCCAAGATTTAACGTCCACGGGACTGCTTTTTGAATGCGTGCTTCATAGACGGACCCCCATAAATACAAATGTGGGTGGGTGTTGAGCTCGAACCCGCGCACCTGCTATGTGTCTCTTCCGGTTGCGAGGCGCAGACGAATGCACCCACCACGCCACCGGGTTCGCCTATGACTACTACTACTACTACGACTAGTACTATAGTACTACTTTTACTGGTAGCTACTGGTAGTGGTGATAATGACTTGTGTACAAACGTGGGTAGAAACGAGGTTGCAAAAAGACAAAGCTGCTGCTGCTGCTGTGGCCGAATTACTGGTGGGCGGGGGCAATACGGCGGGGGTAATACGGTGACAGCAGCATATGTATAAGTAACGTGTCGCCGTGATTGTCACGGTGTTTACGACCACCGCACAGGTGGTGGAGAGGTAAGAGTGGAGCAAGCTCGTTTTTGAAGGACTTCACTGCCCCACGACGTACATACAGTATACGCGGTCACGCGACAGTGCCCGCCGCGTTGTTGATGGTGATGCAGAAGATGCGGCAGGCGGTTCGGTTCAAAATTCGCGCGGGCGCGCGGTCATGACGGGGGCGTCTCCGGTTTCTTCGGTACATGTGTGTGTGTGTTGTGGATGCAGAGGGGTCATTTTTACCCCACACCTCACAACCGGTGGCACCCTTACGCAGCCAACAGTTTGCTTGTCACGTTTGCAGCACACAACAACACAAACACACGAGAGTATTGTGCCCTCACACAGCACAATAAAGCCGTGCTGCATGTGTCGCCGTTTGACGGGACACCACACCGCTATGGTACACGGCAGCGCGCCACCACTTCAGCTGCTTACGGAAAATCCAGGACGTGGCACGCTGTCTGTCTCGTACAGCCGCAGTCGCACGGCCGCTCTTCTTCTCGGGTTTCTCGAACGTTGCCTCCGTTTTTTCCCTAATTTAACAACAGCGACAACCATGCAACATCCACTTCGTCGGTGGTCGTCATCATGGTCAAGAACAAAATCACCAGCAAGAACAGCAGCAATAGCAGCACAACAATCACAACAAAAGGCAATAATACTTTAGTGGACTGGCATAACCCCCCTTAAGTGAGCAATTCATTAATGAATGCATGTATAAGCCACTTGACATGCAATGCTATCCAATTCTTAGCTCCATTTTGTTGGCGGTTTTATTGCGGTGCAAACCCTAGCAATACCAGTACATTAGTTATCGTAAACGCTATATTGATTATCTGTTCGAGAGTGCTCCGTGCCGGCTTGGTCATCATAGGACAATGACCTAGGTTTGACGATTCATGCCCTACTATAAAACGCTGAGTGAAGCTGCAGGGTACGGTCACATCCAATGCTAAATAAGTCCGTTCCAATGAACCACAGTGAAATTCTCCCCGAGTGTGTATGACCCCCACACCCGAACCACATCTTAGGCAAGTACTACTGCAGAAGGCTGAAAAACGATTTGTTTTCGGATTTTGCCTATATAGAACTTTGCAGGCTATTTCGTTTCAGAGTCCAGTGGGTCTCGCCCTTCTTCTGACTCTTTTGCATTGTTCGGATCTGTTGCACGCTTGTGTGGGCCTATTTTAACAACAAATCCTTGTGACAGCGTGTAATGACTCAGCACAGAACCCAGGTGCGCCACCAAAGTGTGTTATCTTTTTTCTAATGCGTTACGTATACATTCCTGACATATCAAACACACAACAACCTGCAATCGAACACATCCGAAATCGGGGAGCATTGCGTACTACCTATCCAGACAGCGCTGTCAGGCGCAAATGTCAGGCCAATGCACGCGAGCTTCCACTCAAAGCACGCTTAATAACCGTGTTTAGTGTGGTTAATGTGCGAATCCGCCCAGACCAGTAGATTGTTAGTACATTATATATTCAAACACTGAAATACATAGTAACAATTTGGCATTAAACAATGCGTTGGAACAATAATAACATACATACATCTGACTCTCCACTGTTAACGGGCAGATTATGTCATCAACTTACAGACAGATATACGAACATTTTGACATCTTAGTTGTATTTTTAGACTGGATGAACATCAAAAGTATCCATGATATCGACCATAAAAAGGGCCTTTTTTTCACTGAAAGGCATGTTTGATATTTTAGCAATTTTATATACACGCCATAAGGGAAACATGTATGTTGAGAGGGAGAGAGAGAGTTGAAGACTGTTCGCGCTAACAAGCAATACCTAGACAAAGGAAAATTAATGCAGTAACTGTAAACATTTAGCGTGCAGCAGAACGGACGACAATGACAGCGCGACCAAATACAGTAAGATAAAATTGTACGTAATGGAAAAACTAACTTCATGTACGGGGGCACCGCACGAGGTGTCCCAAATTCTCTTCAGAAGGCTAGCCTTTATCTGGCTTTCATTATGGAGACCGTTGACGCAATCTTCAGAGTGGGGACATGATCTACTATCTAGCGGCATAGTATACGGCTGCGCAATATTTTATAAGGACTGCAGTTTTTTGCAAGCTCGCTCATCTTTGACTTCAAGCAAAGGTCGTGTAGTACATATGTATAGCTGTTTAGATAGCTGAGGGTTATCCTAGCTTAAATAGATCCTTGATTTTAGACGCCCAAGTGTTAGAACTCGCTGACAACGCTTTCCACTTCTTCATTTTAGTTGTAGTGAAACTTGCAGTGAAGTGTCCCTAAGGCTGCAATTGCAGTTGAACATTACTAATCTGTGAGGTCTTTAAGAGATCCTAAATGTAAGGACTTCAAGCGAAGCGTTCGTCGTACACTCTACTAATGAGAATAATTTTGTGTAAACAAAAAACTCTTCTCAATTATTATTATTTGTCTCATTTATTATATTAATGAGAAAAGTGCTTTGTAAACAAAAATGTCTTTTCATTAATAGAGTGTGAACTTCTTTTAGACGCAACTAACGTCAACATCGTGAAAGCCTCTTCGATAAAAGAGTTTATGCTGAAATCCGTGAATCGTATAAAAAGTCACAAGATGCCAGTTGGGTTGTAGTGGTTTCTGTCAGCTATGCGTGACCATTGCTGGCGATTTGAACAAGCCTCCGGTGCCTGCTTAAACGTTCTTTATGAAGTTTTCTCTAAACTGAAGAAGAGCAGGGTTTTCTGGGAGACTAAGGAACTAGAACGAGGTAAACTAGCGGGTAATTCGAGTTACGTAGTAACCCAATGGCTAGCTTGAAGAATGTAGGCTTTACCTTATCTAGTTTATTTAGCTGTGATCGAATGAGAAGCTCCCATATGACCTGGATGCCGTAGGCCTCCACCGAAGCAATTTTTCGGTCAACGATGTTTTTAGCGTGCTTAGAGATAATTGTTGGGGCTTTTCAATTGTGGACATCGATACTAGACTATTACACCGAAACTATACTATATTACAGCTTTTATCTTCACCCCACGTTGGCTAAGTACAAACGTAGAATAGAATATAAATATTGTAAGATATCCTTGTGGGTCCTGGTAGAGAGGGGACTGTGTGACACTCACTAATATGATATCTTGCATAAAACCTATCACAATATTTACAAATGCATGTGCCACTTGTCTCGTGGAAGCCATCAGTCCAGCAGAGTGTACAATGAAATTCATGCACTGCCAAACTTACGTATATTACGCCTATTCATTTTGTTTACTCCCGTCCACTATGAGGTTACTCACATTGCCCCTGCGGTGTAAAACTCCGAATCAACTCAGTCAGTCTATTTTCTCATCCAGCCTAATAACCTGGGCCGCCGGTAGTCGATTTGCTTTCTAATCTGATCTACGAATACGAGGGTATTGGCTAGCAGATACATGAGACAGTTATATGGGGAAGCTTGATACCCTAATACCTAATTCAGAAGAACAGGTTTTAGGCGGTCCAGTATTAATAGATACGAGACATTTAGCTTGACTCGTAGAAGCTAAATGCCGTATGAAGCCACTGGTGCTCTTTTCATATTGAAAATGGCTAGCGCCGTCTCGGGTCAACGCACCTGCGGTCTCTTAAGTGCTGTTGACGCAATCATTGCTTTCCGCCCCCTTTCTTCAAAGTGCGCAGGAAAGGGAGGCTAGCGTGATGTCTATGTTTGTGAATCTATTTACCAACTTTAGCTTCTGGCCGTACAGTCTGAGCGAGGTGTTCTCTGCTGGGCGACCAGCGTATTTGAATTCACGGCTTCCGTCCTTCTCGTATTGATCTCACGGCCCACTTTCCTCACATACGCTGCCAACGTAGCCGGCGCCTGCTGGATGTTGAACTTGCTTCTGCCGTAAAGTACTAAATCGTCCGCGTACAGGATAAAATTCACGGCCGGATATCGGTTCCGTATGCGGCTCAGAAAGGCTGCGATAAACAGCGCAAACAACAGAAGGCTAAGGTCATCGCGCCCTGCGCGAAACCGACTATCCGTTTTATGCTCTCGTCCTCTCTGCTATTCATGCATCAATTTCCCTGGCCAGCTTGACTGGCACATGTGTTCTTGATCCCGAGTCGAACGCCTCACAAACGTCCACAAACACACTGTACGGAAATGCCCGTTCAATGTCTATAAGGAGAATTGTATTAAACATGCCGTTAGCGTCGATCTCTGAACGCAAAACCATTACTCGTTTAAAAGAGTCTTTTTGTACTCGCCAACTGAGGTCAAACAGCCGACCAAACGGCTCGCTAACAATTTATACGCACAGCCCTTCTTGGCGATGCTCTACCAAGAACTAGGTCTTTAGTCAGTGCTTATTTTCCTTTTGGATGACGCGACATCATGCACTGTCTCCACGCTTCGCGCACTTTCCCAAAGTATGAGGAATCTATTGAATGGAACCGCCCGGTTACCTGCTACACCTAGTTCTGCTTGCTGCAGGTGTTCGTTACAGATACAGGCTGCACGATTCGGACGCTGTGTCGCTTCTCGGAAATCGACGCATGCCCACTTCCGTCACGGTGAACGATTCCTCCAGTTTGGCTCTCCGCTGCGTGTCCTCCTCTTCCGGCCTGCCCACTGTGGGTGTCAGCAGGGTGCTTGGGTGCGCCGTGTCATGTGCATTAAGGCTGGTTCGGAAGTCGACGTAGAGTTGTCATGTGCATTAAGGCTGATTCGGAAGTCGCTCTCACTGACTACGCTCTATAAAGGCGGCCCTGCATGTTGTTCTTCGTAGCGGCTTAGTGATTTTTCTGGTGCCTCTCGCCGTTCTGAACCACTGAACTATTCTCATTACTTATTTGACGTTCGACTGAATTCAGATTGCAGATTCGCTACCATTTCGTACAGGTTGGGCTTCTGTGGTAGACGGGCGTATTGGTTAACGTCGTTCTTCGCGCGTTGCTCTTGCCGCTTTCCAGCGAGCAATAGTGGTAGTTCCTGCCCTCAGACGTCGTGCTATGGTGGATACGCTATGTGAGACGTTAGCTCCGTGCCCGCGGACAGAGGCTGTCGGCAGTGGATAACGGCAGCGATGGTATGGTCGGGTGCTCGCTGTTGCCATAGAATTTAGCTTCTGCTCGTCGACAATCTAGGCGCCAATTTTATTCCTAAAAAGATAGTGACTCGTCAACAGACCGCCTCTGCAGCTACATCAGTTGCCTTCGGAAGCCTTTTGACGGACTAAACTTTCCTGTGAACCAGAAAACGGTGCATTTGGTGTTGCATTGGGATCATATCCACGTTTAATTCTTCTTTGAGAGCAGGTTAAGTGCCATGCGTTTCCTTAAGCGGCTAGCGGCTCTGAACTAAGGAATAGTGACGATGGTTAGTCGCAAATCTTGGAAAAATCTTCCTCTCTAAACTAAAGGCAGTCGTGATATCCACATTGGAGACTGACGCTGGTAGGGGCAGTGTTCTCGATCTTGCAATGCTTATTTGGCCTTATTTAGCACGGACGGGGTGTCGTTTTCTCCGGCCCTACGCACCGCCATTGCTGTCTTCTTAGGGCAGCTACCTGACCCACTAAAATTCGTTTGACTGCTTTAAGGGAGGGGTCGCCGTCAACAAGCACGCACTTTATTCAGCGTTGTAGTGGTAGTTATCTCTGCTGGTGGAACGTAGGTGTGCTGCTTGGTATCCACTTTGCTCGCCTTTCACGTCTCAGTGCCGAGCCTTGCGCTCGAACTTCAAAGTTGGCCTTTTGGTGCTCTGTATGCGGTAAACGCACGCTCATTCCACGACATAGTGTTGCAGAATCAGATCCGGCGTCGGCGTTCACATTCTCTGTTGCCAACTTAGATCTGCCGGCCTAGAGTTGACTCTGTGCAGTGACTCCACGCAGTTCCGCAATGCGCCGCTCTACTGTTCGCTCGCCTTGCTGTCCATCAGCTGTTCTCCGGCTGTGGAAAGGATGGAATGTCGTTTGACAATGTTCCCACCCTGAAGCCATTGCGCCAAGTGGACAACTAGGGGGGCATTGAAAGCGTAGGCGCTTCATTGCACCGGCGGCCGCCTGACCGCTTGACTGAGTGCGTCGACAATACCTGCGCCCGGATCAACTATCGACTCCGGCGTCGATCAGTCGCCTGCTACCATGGTTGCTACCTCTACGCCACGTAGTTGTGCCGGTGTCACCACCTCAGGTGTTGTGTGCTGTGGGCTGTGCTGTCGCTGGCCCAAGTTCTACTTTGTTACGGATCGACTATACACTAGCGGTTCCGTAATTTCGCCATCGTTCTCTGCTGCAGCTGCCTGTTGCGTCCCGAATTAGTCTACTACGGAACGCAACGACGCAACGTGCCGGTGCGAACTCGCAGTTGCCCATGCGGGCGTCTTCGTTCGGGCTCGACTCACTGGTTCATCCAGGTGGCCGCGGGGCTTCGTGATTATACTTGGGCTCACCATTTGGCTCACTGTGCACTACTCGCTAGCGAGCCTTTTGGTGGGCGGCTCCACTGTGACTCGGCTCACAGCAATAGTACGCTCTCGGAAGCTTGTGTTCCGTGCGCGACTGCTTTGAAACGACGGTCGCAGACGACCTATATATATATATATATATATATATATATACACGTTCAGTCACGTAATGACATTTTGCCACTCGGGGCGAGGTTTCGACGCGGGCGGCGGCCGGCAAGTGTGGCGTGCATGAAGAAGCCAGCTCGTGGCTCGCCACTGGTAAAACTTTCTTTTCAAGACATAGACGAGTATGCAAGGCGGGCTCGATGTGAGGCCGGCCTGGCCTCGGCCCGAGTACGTCCGCTATCTCTTCTCCTCCTCTCTGTCTCTCTTTCTCTTCGTGAAGGCAAGACTACAGAAGACAACGACGTGGTGAAGAAGAAGAAGAAAGATCCAACTTGTCGTTGTTGTTGTTGTTGTTGTTGTCCCTGTCGCCCCTGTTCCTGTAGCCACACGATCGCCGTCGTCGTCGTTGTTCGTCTCCTTTGTTGATCTCTCTCTCGCTTTGTTGGTCCATCCATTAATTCATACATGAATTCAGCTATTCATTCATCTCCAGCCATCGGCCGGGCCCGGGTCCGCCCGACCGACCGACGGACCGCCAGTTTGACGGACGGCCCGCTCACCCTTCCGACTGTCTGCCTCTGCAAGGTTCTCTCTCTCTCTCTCTTTCTCTTACTTTATCTCGCTTTGTCGTTCTGACAGTTGACTTACGAACGTCAGACGTGAGACGCCCCCATACGCACAGAAGAAACGTGAAGCCTTTCCGTAGGTGCACGTGTCGCACAACGGCAGTGAGGGCGACACCGACAACGATTAAGACAACAACAACAGAAACAATGCAACAACAGCGACAGAAACAACAACAACAACTTCAACAACAACATCTACAACGACAACAACTACTGCAACAACGACATCTACAACAACGACATTTACAACAACATCTACAACAACGCCGACAGCCACGCCATACTGGCTAAATTGGCATCAGCAGCAGCAGCAGGGCCAGGGCCTTCTGCCGCTGCTGCTAAATTCGGGATAATTAAATTTCGACGGCAAAAGCCCGCAACGACGGTCAGAACTCGTAGGAGCCGTAGAAGGGTAACAGTACGAGCAGTAGCGGTTGTAGTATCTCCGTAGTAATAACATCAGGAACACCGGCGCGAACGAGACGAACCCACACCAGCAAGTGAAACTCAGCGACCTCGCTACGCAAGCGAAATGCGTAAGACAACGCTGCAAGGCAAACTTGCCTATTCGGCAGATGCGGGGACTTTGGAATTTGTCCTCGTCGTCGTCGTCGTCGCCGCCGCCACCACCACCGCCATCGCCGTGGTCGGTCGGTCTCGGCAGCCCTAACACCAGCGACAACAAGTGAAGCAACAACAACCACAGCAACAACAAGTAAAGCAACAACAACAACAACTATAGCAACAACAACAACAACAACTATAGCAACAATAACAACAACAACTATAGCAACAACAACAACAGCCGACGTCGACGACCTAGCTACTGCTTGCAGAATGAGTGTGACGAGAGGACTCAGTGGGCTAAGCGAGAGGACTCAGGCTACAGTATTATCGCCTCCTTCGACGTACCGACAGACACCGCACCCAACCCACGAGGATGATCGCTATCACTTTAGACATTCTCGGTGTATGATGGATACTGCTTCCCGCTGCACATCGCCATCACCAGCCAGCACTACTACACTCTCGGAAAGATATCCACTACCCACTAACGTCGGCGATCCATTACCGTATTAACTAGCGCATTGGCAACAACACGCAATATATATATATATATATAGATATAGGCATGCACTCCTCAACAGGTGAAAATTAGGGAAGCCAACGTTTGGATGTCTAGTTAATGTGGCTATCCAAGGTGCACAGTTTGCATTCAAAAGAAAAATAACAATGCGCAAAATAGGGCTTGATAAATATACCAGTTTGAATATATATATACGAGTATATATATATATATATATATATATATATATATATATAAAGCACATTGTTGTTGCAAAATAAAGGAAAATGACAAGTCTTTCTTTGATAATAAATGCGCGGAAACGCTAGCGATGTGTAAACAACATTCAATATCGCCAATGCCCAACAACGGCCCTAAAATAGTGACGAAATGTCGGCTGTGCTGACAACTTCTCGCACACCATCTCGTTTTCGCTTGGCGCGATACATCGACGGCACCTACGTGGTATATATGAGCATGCTTTTTTCCTAAACAACCTTTACAACTGTCGTCGCCGGCAGCCTCGCGTTCACATTGCCGAAATAAACTTGCATCGACTCACTGCAACCGTTTGCAGTGCCAAGTTGAGCCAAACAAAAAGATACGAGCCATGCTGAAAGTAAATCCATAGCAGAAGTGCCAGTAGCCGGTATCAGTGTCTGGCAACATGTCTTCGTCTGCCAAAATACGGTAGAACATGCAGTAGTAGTAGTAGTAGTAGTGGTAGTAGTAAAAAAAAAAAAAAAGTAGTAGTGGACGTAATAAACGTGGTAAACTGCCTCTCTATCTCAAGCAGCTGCAGAAGTTTCGATGCACAACCGCAGCGGCCTGAACAACCCTGCAGCGGCCCACGACAGCGTAAACTATCATGCCGGCGTTTGTTGTCTGTTTGTTGCCTATCGATATCGGGCAGAGGCCGTCTCGTTCCAATCGCCTGTTGCTCATTCACGGGTTCGAACGTCTGCCTACAACCGTACCTGAAACAGCAGCATACGGGGGCCTGCACTTTGCCTGTTCGCCACCGCTGCACCGGTTGAGAACACCGCTTTCAATCAGTGCTTGACCAACGAGTGCGGCTACAATCAGTAACTTGAGTGCCACTGTTGTTGTTGCTGTAGTTCTACTCTACTCAATGTCAAAGCAGGTGGAGAGGGATTTTCATGCATTTTGAACATACCCTTCATTTTCAACAAACATTCCCAGACAAACGGACACTGTCAGACGGCTAGCCTGTCCAGCGAGACAGCCATTTCGTTTCCTGTTACCGGTTCATACCACGGCTAGGGCTGAACAGACCGGTAGCGCAACCAGCTACGCTGATCGGCTACGTTTCATGACCGATTCGCCTGTCAGCGTCACGCGGCGCTCATCTTATCCCGCAACTTGTCATCACAGCCTGTCGACGCCTTCACCGGCGCCGCCGGCACCGTGGTCTCCGCCAAGATGCTCCTGTTCCACTGAGACCACAACAGTTATATTACGTCATATAGCCGACACACCTACGCTAGCTGCCCGGGCTCTCGACCCGACCGATAACCGACGCAATACAATTCAACGCTGCGTACCACTACAGCATGTGTCCTAAAGTTCGTAGGCTACCAGCAACCTGAACTGGCGTAGTAGGCGGGGCCGTGGGGTGGGGGGGTCTAGTGGGGTAGTTGTAGTAGCAGGTGCAGCAAAAGCATTAGCCATGTAGTCATAGTAGTTGCTGCATAGCAGTCGCAATGGCCGTCGAGTACCATGCGCAGTCGTAGTAGCTGTGCCAGTTGTAATAGCCGGAGTTGTACCCAAGCAGTATGGTACTGACATTTGCGTCATGCCTGAGACTAAGGCGCCTGCTGTGTAGCTAAGGCGCCCTGCCCTGCTGTAGGTGTGTGTTAGAACGTATGCCAGGGTTCGTTCCAACCTGCCCGACGACTGACGCAGCAGCAAACGAAACGAAGCGACCACGCTCGCGAAAGCCGCACTACGAGACGTTACGAGAGGGAACTCGAAGAGAACAACTCGGACGACGAAGAAGACGAGAAAACGCAGAACCGATTCCCTTGTCGGCGTTCCGATGGGGGTGGTTGGGAGGACACCAGCAAGTCGGTAACAAATTCAGGATAACAAAACATCGTTGCAGCATGGGTAGGTGTGTGTAGTCGAGAGCGGTGCAGAAAGGGGCCGGGGCGGGGGCGGGGGGAAGGGAGGTTGTTTCATCTTCTGCCGGGCGGCAGAAAGAGACATCGAGTATGTTTACATCACGACCTAGATCCCGGGCGAATCGGATAAGGAAAGCCAGCTGAGAAAAAGAAATAGGTTGTAGAGAGAAAGACAAGCAGGAAAGAGCATCATGGGAAAACTCGTCGTCGTTGTCGTCGTCGTCGACCAAAGGAAGCCAGTCGTCGGGAACAGAGTAGGACATGAAAGAACGCCTAGATGACACCGAGAAGAAATAGATCCGATAGATGCTACAACGAGGACGTGAGAGACGAGATCGTCCCCTGCGGCATGCTGCGATGAGATCCAGCCCAGGATGGCTTGGATTACCTAAACGAACGGGCATAATTGAAAGAGATCGGCTGATTCGTCAGACGTGCTACAGAGCAGAGAGTACTGTAACAAGAGATACTGGGTCCGAAAAATGGGCACTCCTGTGCATGTGGTCAGTGAAAGGCACAGAACAGTGAAGGCCACTTCCTTATAGACTCACACACAGCACGTATTGCGGGTAAGTAATCTTTCTTACCTTTACGTAAGTAACGAAAGCACTTTTGTTCGTTTTAGGTTCCCCAACCTTTATCCACTTTGCTATTTAACGGGGCCAAGTTCCGAACTATAACAGCGCAGAGCTAGAGTCTACAATACGTCAAACTAGTCAGAATGTTAAGAATAGATTCGATTTTTCTTTACCTAAACGACACTGCCTTTCAAATAAGCATCACCTAGGCATGGGTATTAAAACAAATCTTTAGCATTCTGGCATTACGCGTGGTCTCTGAGTTGTATGAATCGTCAAACGTCAGGTGCTGGAAGATCTACGCTTGTATATGGTACCCAGAGAGGAATAAGGTGTGAGCACCTGAGAAACCCCCCCCCCGCCTGGCAACCTGCTGAACATTACTGCTTAACGCCCCTGATATAAAAGGCTGATATGTGTACACACACCTATCAAGCGAATAAATCAATCAATCAATTAATCAACGAGTGCTTCTGGTTGAGCGCCATTCTAATGCATTCTAGACCATCCTCCGTCCCCTAAGAGCTTAACCTGAGATATATATATCTTCAATGCACCGAGGGCCGGACATGTTAAGATATCTAGGGTTTCCCCAACAGTCCTTGTGGCAGCATGGCCGCTTACTCTCAGCGGTATGGTTTATCATCTATTCTTAATGAGCATCGCTCAAAGAAAATTAATCAACAACAGGGATCGAACCGGCGACACCCCGGTAGATGACAACCATGACTAGCGCACTAGCAGTCCCCTAGACCACGCCGCCACATTCCAATGCACTGAACCAGGACAACTCTTGTGGCCGTCGATTGATTGTCTTGTCTTCATCCACCTATTGTCTCAACATGCCGTAGTATTGTAAAGAAAGACACTATAAACGTCTAGCACGTCTTCTGCTAGGGAGAACTTGCATGTACGAGGTGTGTTCAAAAAGTATCGCGACTTTTGTGTTTTTTCAAAAATTATTCATTTATTCATGAATATCCATTTTGTCCCCTTCAAAGTAATCCCCATGAGATATTATACACTTGTGCCAACGGTTTTTCCAATCTTCGAAGCACTTCAAAAAAACATTTTTTTTATCTTGTTCAGCTCCTCCTTCGATGCCGTCTTTATCTCGTCAAGCGTAGCGTAACGTCGTCCTTTCATGGGCCTCTTCAGTTTAGGGAACAAGAAAAAGTCACAGGGGGCCAGATCTGGGGAATACGGTGGCTGCGGCATCATTAGTGTGTTGTTTTTGGCCAAAAACTCGCGCACAAGCAACGATGTGTGAGCAGGGGCGTTATCGTGGTGCAAAAGCCAATTTTTGTTCTTCCACAAATCCGGGCGTTTCTGGCGGATTGCTTCGCGCAAATTGCGCATAACTTGCAGGTAATATTCCTTATTGACCGTTCTACCCTGTGGCAAGAACTCATGATGCACCACGCCCCTGCAATCGAAGAAAACTGTCAGCAAAACTTTCACATTCGACCGAACTTGGCGCGCTTTTTTCGGTCTTGGTTCGTGCGGCAGCTTCCATTGAGATGATTGAGCTTTGGTTTCCACGTCATAACCATAAACCCACGATTCGTCACCAGTTATGACCCTCTGGAGCAAATTTGGGTCGTCGCGGACAGAGTCCAACATCTCATTAGCAATGTTCATGCGATGCTGTTTTTGGTCGCAATTGAGCAATTTTGGTACGAATTTCGCGGCGACCCGTCTCATGCCCAAATCATTGATAAAAATCGAATGGCACGAGCCAATCGATATGTTTAGGTCCTCAGCAACTTCTCTAACGGTGATTCGACGATTGGCCAATACCATTTTCTCCACTTCATTAATTTTTTCGTCTTTTGTTGAAGTGCTCGGGCGTCCGGCACGCTCTTCGTCGTTCACATCTTCTCGGCCTTCTGAGAACATTTTGTACCACCGATAAACGTTGCTTCGGTCCAAGGTAGCTTCTCCGTATGCCACAGTCAACATTCGGAATGCATCCGCGCACTTAATTTCGTTTTTCACACAAAATTTGATACAGGTTCTTTGATCCATTTTTTTGAATAGGTAAAAATCGAAGACGATCCAAAACACGTGCAAGCAAAGCAGCTGTCAACAATTAAGTGAACATTCAAAATGGCCGAGCTTGTCGGCATAAGTGAGAGACATGAGTACCAACATAACGCCACAAAAAATCGAAATTCTAATATACGTAACCCGCGAAAATTCAAAAGTCGCAATACTTTTTGAACACACCTCGTATCAGCGATTGCATTTTCGGAGTTGCATTTATGTCATTTTCGAAAAGCCTGGTCCTAGAATTCGTTCTACTGGTATAAATTTCATCGAAAATTGTCTGTAAGAAAATGTAATGAGCATCGAAGACAGGGTATTTAAACTGCGCCCCCCTCGACGACCGGTATAGAGTAAAGGAACAACATTTGTCAATCGTTTATTTTTCCTTTTCGTACTCCAAATAAATCTGTGGACTAAGTAACCTCATTGAGGTCCTACACTAGGCGACTACGAAGGCAGCGGGTTTTAGGTCCAATTAAGCCCAGACTAAATTCCGACGAGAGGATGAGGTCACCCTCAGTAAGTAGTCGCATATATGGGGGAGCTTGGACCTATGGGCGGCCGTTTAGGGCGGTCAGCGTTAGCTGTTTCTCGCAGGAAAGCTACGCGTTTTGCCTTTGTTACCAGGTTTTCGTCATTGAGACGTATTGTCTCATAGAACAATCGATGTTTCACGGGCTACTCTACGGAAGCATGAAGAAAGGCGCCAATAGCAGGGCATACAATAGGTAATCCAGGGAACGACTGTCAATAGCAACCACGCTTCGCTTATTTGACCTTTAAAATCCACCCGTATCCGTTCACGAAGTAGACTTGACATATACAAGGACCTAACCGACGAGAATTTTCGGAACAACTGAGCCGCACCAAGGTGTCTTTTCGAAAGAGTCGCCGGACTACATAGTTCGGCAAAAACGTACATAACTCGATAATCGATACCTTGAACTACTAAAATACAAGCTGTCATGCATTAAAGTAGTTCACGAATGTCTTGAGATATGAACGCATAGATTTGCCGAAATCGATGTCGAAATATACAAATTACAGAAATTACGAGAAACGAGGCGTTGGAGGAACTGAGCTGGCCAAATCCCCACGTCATCCATCACATGATTTGCATGTATGGTTTTAATTCTAAACTATAGATAGTATAGAATTATAACGAGTCAAGTAAACAGTACATATTATGCAAAGAGTGAGGAGGGTCTTGTGGCAGATACCATGGCCCGGCTACCATGGGAATCTTAGCACATGCCCGCCAGCGTGTTAAATATCTGCATGAATAGTTACGTACGTAAGCACATATGCATGTGCTTATGTATCATAATGCACGTATATATATATATATATATATATATATATATATATGAACATATTTTTCGCTAAACTGAACACGTTTGATTGATGATTGTGCTGCGAACTAGGTAGGGAACCTGTTCCGCCTAGCTAAAACACGCACGGCACGTGTGTCCTAAGGGAAGCAACTGCGCCATACTCTACGGGCGGCGTTCACTGGCCCAAATGAAAGCCGAACTGGCCGCTGAGTTCTCGACGCGCCTAAATGATGCCATTCATCCGAAAACCTCCCCAGCGGAGCGCATTCTGCAGAAAACACAAGAACGGGGCGTTTCGTTTCTTCTGCTTGTCATTTTTTGTGTTTCTTCTGAATTCCCTTGTACGATTCAGATCTATTTGGTACTACTGAACGCTCGAACTCCGGCAGTTTCTTCTTGGCGGTTTGAGCGTAGTAAGTAATCTCCCACACCCTCCCGTTCGTCTTCTTTGTTTCTTCTTCTTCTTCTTCTTCTTCTGAAAATGCTTTCATTCGACGTCTGACCGTATAATTATAATGAGGTAAGAACAGGCAATGTTGAGTCCACGTTATTTTTCCGCCGGTCGACATTGCTAGACAGCCACTGGAATCGCGAAGCATTTTTATTCGAATGATTCTGCCTGGATAGCTGTATAGTGGCGGGCCGGCTTCTTTAACGTGATGCGCTACGGCAGGACTCGGCTCTTTATGGGACGTTAGCTCATTTGTCAGTACATATGCCATTATCTAATATTTCATTTTTATTTTAGCATATCTCCATATTCTTACATACATTTATAAAACCACGCTAAACATTATGTGCTTACGCACACTGACAAAGCCACTCTATACTATATATATATATGTTCATATATATATATATATATATATATATATATGTTCATATATATATATATATATATATATATGTTTATATATATATATATATATATATATATATATATATATATATATATTTACATATATATATATATATATATATACATATATATATATATATATATATATATATATATATATCCTTGTTCGGCCAGTTCGGCCTTTGCGCTGCGGTTTGCGTCGCCCCTATTTTTAGAGTGGTTTAGGGCTGTAAATAATTTTTTTTTTATAATACAGACTTTTACTTACGACTGCAAACTGCGGCTTTTTAAAGCGTGCGCTGCCCGGTGAAAACATGGAACTAAATGATACGGCAAAATACCTGGGTCTTCATCTAGACCGAGGACTGCGGGAAACGCTTCATGTCAGGATAACGGCCGCGAAAGCGCAAGAGAGATTGACCGTCTGTTACCCAACACGCAGTGCGCTAGAGATATGCCAATGAAGACTACTGATGTCTGTGTGACCTTGAGGAAGGTTCAGCGGATCGGCGCCCTTCATATCATTCAGGGGTGTCGCGCAATCCACACAGCGGCCTCGCTCGTGCTGGCAGAGACAGTACCCCGGGACCTAAGGGCAGCCGAACGTCGGCACCTATAGAATGACCCAGCTAAGGAGTTCGAAGAAGAACGCGAGGCAACACTCGGTCGGTGGCAGAAGGAGTTGGACAGTACTCCGGACGGACAACCAGTATTGCTTGTGAGAAACCTTATTCCGAACATCTGCCGATGGATGAATCGTCCGGAAGGTCGTCTCACCCACCACCTGACCCAGATTGACTCAACGCAATGTCTGTACTGCGACGAAGTGGACTCTCCGAAACATACGGTCCTGAGACGCGCCACATGGGCCGAGACCAGAGGAGGCATGCTTAGAAAGAACCAGCGACGCTGGGAGAGCTAGTCGCGCACCTGCTTACGTCGGTCAAAAACTGGAACGCGGCTGCAAAGCCTATTCCACGTTTTACAAAGACAAAATACATGGCAAAAGTGTACTGGTAGGTCGCTACAGGTAAAAGGACACTTGCAGCATTTTGCATGGAGACGACGAAAAGGAACCGCGCACTTTGGCTGCGTTAGCCACACCGCGATGTATGTGGCTGAGCATCATGCCTGCTTCACTGAAGCACCGCTATCACTGTTACTATCGCTGGAGATGTCTTAATTAAAGCTGCTGTAGTAGGCCTAACTAAAAGTCGATAATCGCCTACTGACGAGAACCAAAACACTGCAGGCGGCCGGGTGCCAACCATCACTTCGCGAGGCGTTCGTTCATTACTTGAAACCAACAAGCACTTTTTAGAAATTATAATTATAAATGGCGTATATGTACTCGCCGGCACGCTCGAACAACCACATAAACACAAACACAATTGCGTTGTGACACGTTTGCCTCGCAACTAGCAAAGTCGGTCGTCAAAGAAGTACGTTTTACATTACGTTACTTTATACTCAAGTCGTCTAAACGCACTTTGGTGAAGGTAAAGAAACTGAAGACGGAGCAAACGCAAAACTTGGCAAGAAGGCATTGAACAATCAAATTATAAAGCCACATTTATACAATGATTAAGTTAGCAGCTACAACACTGAGGCAACCGTCAAATATGCAGCGCATGTTTATTATATGGCGGGCAACTTTTATTACGTCGTTAACCGTGATCAATTCCTGAGGCACTTTTTCAATTTATGGCAACAGATACGTTCTTGATAGACAAACATCTATTTTCCATTTACCTCATGGCTGCTATAAAACGATAGCATAGGGTCATGTATATATATATATATATACCCGCAAAATATTGTTATCACTTGACACGCAATGCAGTTATGCGTCCAAGCCGCTGATGGGTATCCAGTTGCTGGTTAGAAGGGCAGATACTTGTCGTGGGGAAAGGGTAACGCTGTATTGAACTGGATCGGTGAAAGTATCCAGAACCGATATCACAGGTCAAACATATGCTGCCAATACAGAATGCGTTACTGAGTGAGCTCATTGTGACTTTCTTTCAACACTGACCTGGTGTGGCGGATCTTTTCAGATATCCGCGCAGCTTCGCCCTTTGCCGACGTAGTTAGGATGATGGCAATAACGTTGATGATTACATTACAAATATTTATGTATCTACTTGCTGTTAAAAAACGGCTACTACCTTGTCTACGTGAAGCACGGCGGTTACTGAGCCTAAGCAAACACACGAACTTCTTCTAATCACGGCATCCTGCAATAAACTCAGGTTATCAAGTAGCAGATCTTTAGAAGTCACTAAGAATATGACGCAGTCACAGCGAAAAAACGATTTTCGTGAGAAAGTCATCCCAGAAACGATATATATATATATATATATACATATATATATATATATATATATATATATATATATATATATATATATATATATATATATATCGTGCTATTCTACGTTAATACTAGCTTAACTCATTTCTGTAGATGTCTTTACCTGTGAACACTAAAACTGCATGTGCACGATTTTTCGGTTGCCACGTAGCGATGTCACCCCTATTTTTCGGGGAGTTTACATATATATATATATATATATATATATCGCTATACGACAATCGGTCGCCTTTACCGCGTGTAGTAAAATACGGAGCGGAACCGCCGGACTAAAATGGACCTCCATTGCACATCGTTTATGGTCTTAAACGTCGGCGCCCGCTGACACCGCTCATGAAGGCGACGACGTCTCGCCACGACGGAGGGCACAAACGATTTCAGCCGTTACTGGTTTCGTGCGCGGCTGCAGATAGATCGGCCTGTGTGTGGCCTGCACGGTTCCGCCACGAAGCGCGCTGACCCTACAGGGGTCCGGGGGTCCAGCCAGGAGGCCGGCCGTATTACTTGCAGCAGTAGCAGGCCAATCCACAGGACCCAATCGTCGCTAGGGTAAGGTTACGATCGCGAGAACGAAGAATCTTGCCGTTCAATACGTGTAGGGCCCCACGAATCGACACCAAACGCCTCACAACCGCCGTGATAACCGCCATAAGCCCTATCATCCCCATTGCAGCCTCAATAATCATCATCCCCATGATCATAGCCATCATCATCCCCATGATCATAGCCATCATCATTCCCATGATCATAGCCATCATCATCAATCCCCTCAGTATCACCATCACCACCACCACCACCGTGATCCTCCGAATGGCATCCTGGCAATGTTAGTGCTCGACTCTTCTCGTCTCGCCTACCCGGGTCCTGTCAATGATGATTGTTAATGTTATAACCACCGTAACCGCTGGCGTGCGAAGTCTTTGCAGCTGCCGTTGATGTTACTGGCACTGCTGCCTCTACATCTTTGCCATTGTTCCGCATCAGCCATTGACTATTGGCTTCATCCGGCGGCAGGCATACGCCTATACATCTACATCGATACATTTTACGGCCAATAAAGCGGTGTGTTAGTTAACAGGATCAACAATCTTTCTTTCTGGTTTGCTGGTAGTGGTTCGTGCCGGTGTCCGTTGGGGTTATGTGGTGATATTAAAGTTGGCCTTGCAATGAACACAGGACGGAGCCCGGCTCATGTGAGAGAAGAAGGCATGAAAGCAGCATGGCATATGAAGTGAGAAACAGACCATTACGAAGAGCGAGAGGAATTGCCACGCAGGCAGGGAGAAAAAAGGAAATCAACTTGTGGCAAGATTAAAAGCGTTCGTAGGCCGTGTCGTGAAACGGGCAAATAAGGCTATATATATATATATATATATATATATATATACAAATCATCGCACTACGCTCGACATCTCTATGGGGACAAAATGGGGCACTAGTAGAGCGTTACACGCGAATAGCTTTCAAAGTTTGTATATATATATATATATATATATAGTTAGATTACAATCTTATTTAACTCATAACGGGGTATAAACAATTGTCCCCCAATTATATATATATATATATATATATATATATATATATATATACATATATACACGTATATACATATGCGTGTTTGCATGTACATATATGCGCGTATATCTATACACGGATTGTACATACGGCCTTCTCGAATGAGTAACGGCAACGTGTGTCCAGTTTGTAGCAGTTGATTTCCGTTGTCCTAGATTTAACTTTTGTAAGCAGAGAGATAACTCAGAAAAGATGCTCTCAATATTCCATTGCACTTTTCCGTCTCCTGCCTTCCTGCTGTCTCATGTTCGCTTACTCGATCTCTGTGGGTCTCTCTCTATCTCTCTCGTTCTCCCATTTCCACCTCGTCTGCCGTTTGGCCGCAGGCAGCAAAACGCAAACGGTCGTGATGACGGTGATGTTCTAATTAACAATCGTCACTAATGGAATACCAGATAAAGCTGGTGTTAATGATAGATCCGTATACGCGAACAACGACACTAACATCTCAGTGACCTCAACGACAGCGCAACACCAATGCCAACAACAGCAGCCGTTACAAAAAAAAGAGAGAGTAATAGAAGTCAAACACGAAATTTACCGAACAACAACAACAACCAAAACAACAATAAATTGTAGCATCTAGCGTGAGTGAGCAACGTAACAGTGAAGAGATTGAACGCTCTCTGAGCCCGTTTATCTGTCTTCGTGCACTTCCATATGTCTTCCTGAATGTCCTTTTTTTCAGACGGTGGCTTCATACGGTGGCTAATTGACCCAAGTAGCTTTGTTAATTTAGCTTTTCGTGTTTCCCTTTATCACAGTTTTTTATTATTTTACTCATGGTGTAAGTGTGCGTTCTTCTATTTGTTATTGTACTCACTTTTCGAGCGTATTTTGGCGCATTTGTCACAACGTCCCCTCTAATCCTGTTCCTGCATACCCTTTTCAATTTATTCTTGTTTGAAATTTCAAATGAGAACGAAAAAGACCATCGACGCTGACTGGCCGTCATCTACGCAGGGTTATTTTCTTGTTCGAGAGCCTACTTTTCCTCTTCCTCTTCGTTCTCCTAGATGCACTTGTACAAAAAAATCCTTTCGGGGTTGACTCTCAGCCAAGATTTAACGTCCATGGGACTGCTTTTCGCATTGCTTCATAGACGGACCCCAATAAATACAAATGCGCAACGGTGGGGCTTGAACCTGCGCACCTATGTGTCTCCTCCGGTCGCGAGGCGCAGACGCATGCCACCGCGCCACCGGGCTCGACAAAAATGCACTTGTACAAATGCATCCAAACTAGTTACGCCTAGTTGACGGCATAACGCAATACTAATGTGCTATCAACACACTTGCTGTTGGTACCGTCTGACAACAAATGTCAGCAGATATCTAGCAGCAAAAACCACATCAAACAGCCGATCCCAGTTCATGTCGCCACAGCCGCTAAAAAGTATAGATGCTGTCGCTCTCGGTCTAGTATGATGTGGCCACCACTCCCTTGATGCATGTGGGCCGATAAACCATGCATCTAGTATCTGCATCTCACCACTACACTGCAGTCGGTCTGTGAATGAATCTGTGATAGCCATCACAACTGAAATGATTGCTATTAGTAGTATGATGTACTAGTAATAGAATTTGTTCTAGCCACTCCTCTTAGTTGTCGCCGTTGAAGCGGCGGCTTTGTTGCGGCTGTTTAAAGTGGGCCATCATCTCTCGTTAGTAGATGCGGACAGGGCGTTCTAGACGTAAAAACAAACACATGGCTAGTGCGAGAACTAGGCATGATTGTCGTAATAGTAGTTGTAGTAGTAGTAGTAGTATTAGTAGTACTTGTGGCACGAGTGGTCTAATGGTTAAAAGCTATGAAAGCTACGTAGAATACGTCTTCAGCGTTTAAAAGGCATCGGAGATGACCTGAAGCAGCTCACCAACAAACTGTCATGTCTGACAGCACCACATACCTATGCTGGGCTAACAAAAAGTTGTTGTTGTTGTTATTGCTGGTGTTGTTTTTAGGTACTGCTGTCGGTATTGTAGTTGTTGCTGTGATTTCCTTAGACTATTGCACGCGATTACTCCCTAGGCGACCAAATTGTTTGTGTTTTTACAATATATGTAAAAACACAAAAAAAATTATGTGAGGAAAAATGCCTTCTCTTTACGCAATTTTAAGACAATAATTATTAGATACGCTTCTTGTAGTTGCTGCTGTCGCTGTTGCTGCTGCTGCTGCTGCTGGTACCGTCTCTACTCTATACTGTCATTGTTAGTGTTGTTTTGTACTTGATGTACGGATCATTCGTGTCATTGGCGTTTCGATTTTGAAACTACTTCTACCAGCGTCATTCAAGTTCTTGTTTGTGTCACTACAGTTAATGCTTGATCGGTGTTATTAGCATAGTTGAAAACTTTATTTAATATACGTATATATATGTATACTCGTATATATATATATATATATATATATATATATATATATATATATATATATATATATATATGCGTGTGTGCATATATATTGTGATAAATAACCTAGTTTAGGACGTCAGTGCGCTTAAATTGTTGTTTTTGTTGTTACCATTACTGCTAGTTATAAATAGTTGATAGGGTTAGTTATGTAGAAGCTATCACCTTTTCTTGTTTACGTGGACGCTTGGGTGTGACGTGACGTGACTCGTAACGGCAGTCTCACGCCGGAGCTCGCGGTGGTAGCGGTTCATCGCGACGCGGCACGAAAAAGGAACGAAATGAGCACAATTTCTCTCTGAGCAACGAAGCTGTCCGCCTACGGCCGGCCACAGCGATGCCGGCGGTCAACCAGCGGCGTAGACGCCATTGTTATTATTACTATTATCTGTGTTATTATATATGAATATAATGTTTAAACAAATTATGATGACGATAAAGAAAATTCGATAGCCGGGAACGGCGATGAGGCAGGGTGAGCACCGAAACAAAAGCGTTTTCGCCCACAAGTCGCCTAACTGCAGATGCTGCTGCTGCTTTCCCATTTGCCCTAGTTTCATCAGACCTCAACCTTTCTTCCACCTCAGCCTCATCGTGCGTTCGAAGCCCTCGAAGGGACGAAGGCACTGGCCACGATGATCGACAGCAACCAGCCAACGTTGCTTAGCGAAGTGAGCGAAAACGATAACCAAAGCAGGAAAACAACAACAACCATAATAATGATAACAATAGCAGCAATAACAGCAATACCAACAACAACAACAACAACAACAACAACGACAACAAGGCCGCCAACGACAAAGGGGTTGATGAGCACCATTAGTCATTAGGATCAATCGTGCGAATTGGGCACAAAATGCGCTCCGCACAAGAAGGAAAAACTAGATCAGTGAGCGAGTGGCCACCTGCTGTTTTCCGCGCTGTTCTTCTCTTCATTCGGTGCTCTTGCAACGCGACCCACAACCCAGTCATCGGGAAAATCACGCCACCCTGTGACGACGTTCGAAAGTCGCGTCAACAACGCGTGCGATGGGACATTGTCGAGCTGCTCCGACGCTGGAGAGACGGCTGCTTCCTTCTCCCAGACAGGGCGGGCGTCGGCGTTGCCATTTGTTTTTCTTGCGTTGTTGCTCCGAAACAAGCTGATAACGACGCCCCCGATGCAAATGGCCACTCTGCGCTTGAGGCGGTTGGTTGCTGGTCGAACAGAAGACAGCAGCTGGTGGAGAAGTAACCGGGGTTTGTGTTCAGTTTGGTCAGAGCTTCCCAGAGGTGGATTTTCTGTCCGTTCTGATTTGCTGTGTCTCCTAGCTGTTGTTGTTGTTGTTGTTGCTACTGCTGCTGCCGGTATTCGTGTTGTTGTTGTTGCTGTTGTTTTTTAGTTTGTTATTGTTATCGTTATTGTCGTCATCGTCTTAATTGTTCCCCTCGTCGTTGTTGTTGTTGTTGTCGTTGTTTTTGTCCAGTAGTCGAATTTCCATCACCCGATCGTAGAAACAACTGAGCCGCTGCTGCAGCGATCCATGACCGAAACTCATCGCCAAGCGATACAAATAATAAGTCAACACACACACACACACACAAATGCACACATCATGTTCACTACGTAAACATACAAACAGAGAGACAGAGAGAGAGAGAAACGCACATAGACAGACAGATAACTAGACGCACATTTACACTACAGACTCAAACTCACCCGCAAACACGTCTGACACCAATCATCTGGCACCAACTGCCGAGAGCAGCCTTTTCTGCAGTGCATTTCTAACAGCGCCAAAAAAAACAGTAAGAGCAAGGGAAGAAGGTCAGATGCGGGGGAAGATGTTGATGTAGACGACGACGATGATGACGACGTTGATGATGATGATGATGATGATTAAGATGCTGAGAGTTGACGGGTTGTTGGGCTTTGTTGGACTACGAACGAGCTTATCCGACCCGAAACCGTGCCAACAACAACAACAACACGCGTCCCCACAGATAGCAGAAAACGCCATACCATAAACTCAGGCTAGTGCCAGACACACCCACCGGTCCAACCCCGTCACCATCCACTTACCTACACTTCATTCTGTCTTAAGTTTCTGATTGCGGACGATGCGAAGTTGTTGTTGTCGTCGTCGTCGTCGTTGTTGTTGTTGTTGTTGTTGTTGTTGTTGTTGTTGTTTTCGTCGTCGTCGTTGTTGTTGTTATCGTTGTTGTTGCTGCTGTTGTTGTTTTTGTCGTTGTTGTTGTTTTCGTCGTCGTCGTTGTCGTGTCTATGGTTATGATTATTATCATGATTATCATTATTATTCATATGATCATCTGGTGTCGAGATTCAAAAGTTCGTTCCGTTCTCATAAGTTCGTCGCGGTGACCTACAACTACGATGAGCTAGCCAGCCAGGAGATGCTACCTGCTTTTCGACTACTTCTTTTACTGCTACTGCACATTTCTACCAGGTGTTTCAAGCAAACGACGAAGATAAGCTAGAAGATGAGGGAAAGATGGCTAAAGCAGAAACAAGAAAGCACAACGCGTTACAACGTCGCGTGCCATCAACAACAGCAACAACAGCAACAACAACAACAACAACAACAACAACAACAACAACAGCAGCAGCAGCAGCAGCAGCAGCAGCAGCAACAACAACAATAATGTAGGGTGAAATTCAACGGTGCGCGGCCACACACACCCATTAACGACAAGAAGAATTCAAGCAAAAAAAAATAGGAGTCGGACAAATATGTAAGAACAGCGCTTCTTTTTTCTAGTCGTCGTCGTTATTTTCAGCATAATCTTCCCTTTTTCTTAGCGATGGTCGCATTTTGCGTCCTGCAAGAGCCGAAGAGCGGCGGTTACAGAAGCGCTGGCGGTAACAACAGCCATTGCAGAAGCCGCAGTAACTAGAGAAACTACAACAACAACGGTAACAACGATAATGAAGACGACCACAACGCCTATCGCCAGATGGGGGCGTTGGCTACTGTGATACAACCCGTCTACAACTTGAAGCCCAACAACAGCAGCGAGAACAGAAGCACCAGTACCAATAACTCGGTAAGTATGTCGTCTGAATGTAGCTAGCTGATTGGCTCTCTGATTTAAACGGTTGTTGGTATGGCGGCAGGAATAACGACAACAACTTATAATAATAACACATACATTAAAAAAAAATTAATAATAATAATAATAATAATAATAATAATAATAATAATAATAATAATAATAATAATTCTATAGTCACATGGCAAACACCTTGTCTGGGATGTAACTGTCTCATGCATGTTATCATATCAGGCATTATCATACCTTCAGCACAGCTCTGTCGAGTCTGGATGGGTCGCTGAACACGCAAATTCGGAAAAAGTCAAAGAATCTCGAGCTGTCAAGGAACTAATGCTGACTTTTCTGAGAGAGGGGTTATTATGCTTAATTGAACAAATAAATGTGATAATTGATAATCAATCAAGCAAAAAGCAACAATAAAACTTAGCGCAAAACTAACTTCATGCCAATAACTTGATAATACACACTATAAGTGTCGGCATCTCTAAGTGTTTGAGGTTTTGACTCACACTTACGGAGAACATTGCGGGCGACTGACGCGAAGCGATGTTTCTCAGACAGGTGATGATGACTGATTATTGGCTACTGTTTGTGAAAAGAACGTGGCTTCCATTATAGGCGCCATGGAGGCGCCGACGCTAACTTAACTGATTACAGTAAAAACGCTCATACAACACAACACAACACATAATAAACAACAGCAACAACAACATAAAAACAACAACAACAGCAACAACAACAACATTAACAGAAACAACAACAACACGCTGCGCAAGTGAGTGCAGCGCTGACAAGCCGGAGAGAGCAAAACAATTTGGCTGCTGTCATTTTCAAGGCGACTGAAACCACACATGCAGTTTGGCCACTTATTGAATTCACCAGTCAGGCAGCTGCCAGATAGAGTGGTGGTATGTGCACGGATGATGGATAGGCAAGTACTACGGAGCACCTGCGCTATCTTTCCACCTGTCAGTGCGATAGCAAAGATGACGATGCCACCCTTGTGACTCTCGCATTGTTGCCAATTGTTACTAAGACAACAACAGCAAAAACGACGACGACGACAACAACAACAATGAGGACTACAACAACAACAGCAATAACAAGAACAATAGCAACCGCAAGAACAAGAACAACAACGACAACAACAACAACTTGAAGTAACTGCAAGCAACTACTACAACAATCACCTTCCTCGTTTTCGAAGTGTTTTTTGACCTCATCGTTGCGCTCCTTGCGCTGTCTTCGTTGTTTTGTCTCGGCGATCGCACTTGTTTAATGATTGCACAATGTGCTTTTGACGTAAATGCGTAGAGATTCTATTGAAAAAAGAAGCTGATCTGGAAAAGCAAAGCTGATCTATGAAAAAATAAACAAGCGAGAGACAAATCATAATAAATCGGCTAAACTAAGGGGAACGTCTACAACGGCCCTCCTGAGCGGGAAGGTAACATTTCGCCAGACAGCCTGGAATATTGTCTAGAAGGGAGTTTTGCAACTTCTGCACCCTTCGGTAAATTTCCTAAAAAATAAACGGCGACGACAGTGGCAAGGCATTAGCAGAAGCGCTACAATTAACATTATCACCGTGAAAAGATTATAAAAAGAACAAACAATGACCATTTTACGCAAGACTACCACCGAGTGGTCTCCTGTTCTTTGTTCTTCATCGTGGCGCGGGCCTTTGCAGTCATGAAGAAGCACCGTTCGTTTCGAGTCAGTAGATTCCACTTTGCATATCGTTCCGGCCAAGTTCAAAATAACAACTGGCCTGACTAAATTCAAACGACTAGCTTCCATACAACATTGCTATAAATTTATATATATATATATATATATATATATATATATATATATATATAGCATTTCTCGTAAGCACAACATCGCGTATCGTTGACAAATGGACTTAACGGAAGGAACAACACAATCTGCAGCCATCATCCGACGAACAATATGGAAAGCAAGGCAAAATCACAGCAGCGCTGTCGAAATGAACGAACGCGAACAAACAAACAAACTAGCCGGATAATACGAGCGAATAAGCTTGTCTGACGCGAGGAAACAATGATAATCATCAATTTATCAAACGCCAGAGGAACTATAACGGGCTCACACCGCGTCTCGATAGCACGTCTGAAGAGGTCTCTCTCTAACCAGGGTAGGGCACAGCCTTTGGCAGAACTCCGCTTCTGTTTGAAAATCCACAACAGTGCGGGTCACACCCAGACAGCTTTTGGTCCATGGCCAGAGCTGCTGCCGCACTGAACACAGCCCGCGCAAACTTGTCTAGCAGCTGCCGTGGCCACACAGGTTTAAACGATTTGCGTTAAGCGAACATGTTTCGTGCAACACGGACACTGGCATTGGAGCGTTGCCTGTATACTAGAGAGAGGGACCTCACCTGACCAACGTAGAAACTCTCGTCTATTTAGATAGAACCCAGACAACCCAGACACGAGACAAGGGCCATGTTATCTCCAATCTCTAAGGGTATGCGCTTGGAGAAGTCATGGAATGGTATCAATTTGTATGGTGCGCAAAACGATACGGTGTGTGTCCCCTCTCTGTTTCAAATGCTGACTGACCAATTTTCCAGACTTACCACACAACTATGGTACAGCCATGACAATGGCTAGGCAGACCTTCTGTACCGCGTTATGTAAGACACCGGCCAAATCGCGAGGAAGGCCAAACATATCCTTTTGAGGTAGGTTGCTTTTAAGCCAAACCGGCAGTGTTTGGCACTAGCTCAGAGTCTAGGACCCAGCTGCCAGGCGCTAAGCTTCATGAAGCATTTCTGAAGATTGCGGCCTCTTGGGAGCTTATTAAGCAGGCTGGAGACCAAATGGAGAGTTAAGCGTTCGAACAAAGTTATCGTTATACTCTTTGTGCAAAACAATCGTATTCGCTATGATAAGTCAACATTCGACGTTCTATAAACAGTCCTAACTTTGTTACCTCTGTTTAGTACTCAGCGACGACCACGAAGACAATGATGGTGATCAGTACCACGGCTAGGCGCAAGAACTCGTATATCTTGTACGTTTAACCAGAAAATTATACAACGTAAGGCAGGAAGTGCATTATCAATCCGATGAAAAAAAAACATTAACACCATAGATAATCTATAATGCAGCATACACCAAAATACGTTTTCCTTAAACTTCCCATATTTAAGTGCTCTGAAGAGCACACTTTATTGGATTTGTATGACTGTGTCCACTTACACACAGCTTAAGTATCGGATCTTGGAATATGAAGACGCGGCTTTGTCTAGACGCAGAATAGATGATACGAAGAATAGGAGGAGAATGCAAGATAACGAGCAAATAGTGGCGTTTGCGTTTACGATTGGTCGAGTCAGTTATGGAAGCCAACTCACCGATGCCACTGTGCTGGCATTGGCGACTTTAGGAGCCAAACTCCCATTCATATGATTTTGGATTTCTGCCCTACTCGACAAAATCACAGACTGGAAAGAAAACAATGTTCCAACGTCCAGAGTCTTTTGACACGGCCGTTCTGCGTCCACAATGCATCTGCCTGCGTTTGACTACATCTTGCAATTATATATATATATATATATATATATATATATATATATATGTGAAGTAGACTTGTAAATGAGCTACATCAAAAACAAATACATATACTGTAGCCCGCATTTCTTTAACCTTGCATATATATATATATATATATATATATATATATATATATATGATTAGATTTATAAGAGTGGTCTGCGAGTGTGCGAGATACGATGTAAAGGCGCGCCATGGTATTGGCTAACCTGGTCAAAGTGAGACTACATACGACTGAGTGCTTGGCGCTGTTACTCCCGGAGTCCTTGCTTTCACCTAAGCATCACATACCTGTAAGAGCAAACGAACGATGTCTATATGTTACTGCAATACATGAGAATCTCTAGTTCTATCAATGCGACGTGTCTATGCGTCGCATAGTTGCAACATAGCGATACTCGGGTTGCCACCAACTAGGCGCCTTGTATACAATATACGACAATACAATACAACAAAACATTGAGCGTCAAACATAGAGGAAATGGCCCAACAATATTGGAACTTGTTTGTTTCAGAGTCATAGTAAAGTGTCCTAGCAAAAGAGAGACGCGTTTACTAGAGCGAATGAAGCAGTCGTAGAGTTGCAATTGAGGAAAACGAAATGACGAAACGAAGCAAGCACAGCTAGAGAACCAGTGCACAGATCTCGTGTTATTTCCGATTCTTTGCTAAGCTATTGCAGATATATATATATATATATATATATATATATATATGCTTTTTGACAGAGTAAGTTAACTAAGTAATTGCGTATAAACATCGCATTTAGATACGAAAGTGACAATTCCATTCTCTTTAGACTACTGAGCAAAAACATCGGCAGCTAATTGCAATAGAGTGTCGTTTCCAGTCGAACACTTTTGTTTAGGATCATCTGCATAGTCGAGGTATTTGACTTGCAATAAGATGTGGTTGTTTGCACCCAAACAAATACAGTGTATGAACGTGGTGATGGCATAGGGAAAGGTGAGTAGTGTTGAGCGTTGTTCTAGAGAACATATATTCAGGAAGAACTCCTTCACCGAGCCTTTTAGTATGCATGCACAGCATCCTTTTAAATCTAGTTTAAACAGAAAACAAGCGTAAATCAATAAACCTTTTAAATATATCGGTTTGTACAAGCTGCCCTATTAATTTAGGTCTCTTCTATTTATAGGCATGTTTATCATTTTATTTTCAAGTTCTCGTTCTGTAAGAGCTTCTTATTTTAGATAAGTGAGGCGTCCTGTTGTTTGCTATTATCCATATATCGCCTACGCAATAGCGCACAGTATTCCGCTTCGAGTCAGGGCTATGAAATGAATTAACAAAAAAAGTAGCAAAAAATTATATATATATATATATATATTTTTTTTTTTTGTAACATTGGCTACCTATCAGATTCAGCATTAGCGCCGCTGGATTTCTCCTTGCTGGTGCCTTATTGTACAATACTTTCACACGCATACTTCGTATTTGTTGTTCGTATCAGTGGTTAGTGTATGTCATCGGCTCTCCCATGTCGTATGATTGTATGCTAGTGGTCTTATAGTGTATCGGCGCTGGACTCGACCTTTGCTGTTCTCCGGTGCCCAGCTGCTTCTTTTTTTCCCGACAACAGACCTAGCGTTTCCTTACGCCCTCCTTACAAAACGAGAAAGAAAGGCGAAGCGACGCAAAGAAAGGAAACTAAACCGAAGTCAGTGGAGGGCGATCAACTGCAGCAGAGTCGATGACGACAAAAACCGCAACGATGACGACGACGACAACAACAACAACAACACCAACACTAACAGGGAGAAGCAGCAAGGAAGAGAGACCGACTACCGATGAGGCAATGATAAATGCACGCGTGGGGCTAGATCTTGCAAGCAGGGGAATTCACGAGCAGACCTTGCAAGCAATGAAGAAATTCACAGAGTCCGTCTAGTCTCGCTCGTACGCACGCACACGTCGCCATCATCATCATTGTCGTCGTCGTCGTCGACGCCAGAGCGAAGGCGGCAGCAGCAGCAAAGCAGTAGCTGAACGGCGATCCCGATCAAGCAGACGAAAATATCCGTTGAATCCTCGATCCAGCCGACTCAAAACTGGCCAAACTTGTTCCTCTATGGCAACAGCGTTCCGACCCGTTCTCGGTCGTCGCCGGCGTCCGCCTCCACCGCCGCTACGCTTCCGGGTGGGCCCAACTGGCAAGTTCGCTTTTTGTCGAGGACAAGTAAGTTTTTCTCGTAAGAGATTTCAGAGGGGTGGACCGGAGAGGGGAGAAGTGGCAGCGAACGGAGTAGTGAGTCCGAAGGCCCGCAACAGCAGCCGCAGAAGCAGCATCAGCCGCTGCTGCCGGGCAGAATTCACAATAAAAATGCAAAATATTTTCCGCTTGCGAATCTGCGCAGAGTGGGGGGGGGCGGAGAATGCCGGCCGTCACAACGCGAACAAACAGAGCGTAGACTTTCTCAGGAGACTGTGGAGATCGCTTCGCTCGCTGATCAGGAGAGTGAAGAACGGATGCAGAATAACGGGAACGGAGCCAGTCGGACAAGCCCAAGCAGTCTATCAGCGCATAGAAAAACAGATTGATATATGTATGTATATATATATATATATATATATATATATATATATAATATTATATATATATATATATATATATATATATATATGCGCACATGAAGGAAGACAGACGGAGAAGGAGTCGGCCAAATATTTGTCATATGAAATAGTGGGAGGCTAGAGAAACAACAAAGGAAATATGGAGCAGGCGAAGGGGGCACAGGGCAGGCCCAAAATAAGCACTAGGAGGTTGATGTCCAAAAAAGTGGGCTGGCCACGGCAAACTTAGACCGAAGCAGTGATGACGAGCAACGATGCTGAGAGAGAGCTAAGGGTCGAACTGAATTCAATCTCAAAGGTTTGCCACTTGATCTGTTCGCCCTGTATAGACGAATCTGTCTTTGCCTCAGCAAACAAGTAGCAAGCGTTGGCCTTCAGTGAAGTACACTGGTATTTAGGAGATATATATGTATATATAAACAAATTCACGTCAATAAGTTGTCTGTATATGTGTTTGCGTATCGGCCTTCTGTCACAGGGGGCGACACGTGCAACAGTGAAGATTTTAGCTAAGCGTACGTTTTTGGCGTATAGCAGATAAACGCACTAATGGCAAGAGCTGGCCAACGCTTTTTATAAGCCATACTCAATAGAGGCACCAGACCTGTGTTTAACTCACTCCCCTTCCTTCCTTGCATGGCATTTAGTTATGCTACGAACAGATACCCTCTATGACAGTAAACTTGTACAGTTACAGTACGAGTCAAAGTAAACGTCCTAATAAAACAAACATCAAACATGTTTCGAAAGTTCATTCAACGTGCTACATGGGTAACCAGTAGGCTAATGGCCTTGTATATACCGATTATTAGGCACTATATATATATATATATATATACCAGTTAAACCTGCGGTCAAGCTTCTCACTGAGGGTATCTGGTCAAAGCACAACTAGATGCCATGTAAAGGAGGGGAAGTAAACACGGGCCTGGTGCCGCTATTGAGTAGCTTTTGTAATGCACTTGCTAGCACTTGCCATCTGTGCCTTTACCTGAAAAAAGGGCTGTGTACGGACGTTAATTTGGCATTGTTACTTGCCGATTCGTTTGTTATGATGACAGTGATGACGACCATAGTGATGGTGAGTGCAAGCAAAACTCCCACGAGTCCTTCAGGCTAGACTTTACTGTGGTACGTAGTGTTGTCTCTTGTGGCAGGGGGTCGAAATGAAAACAACGACTGAGCCCGCATCTAAGCTGCTTGTCCTCCCTGATCCGTTTCTTTAAAACGACACCTCAGTGTCAAGTTTCCTACACCTTCCCTGGTGCTACTTCAGCGACTAAGGGAACAAGCTGCGTACCTAAGGAGGGACAGAGGCTTCTACGCTTCATTCGACACCTTGTCGACACTTGTCAGCTCGTATATCTGTGGAAAGATAGACTGCTGAACTTTGTTCAAATACCCCTTTTTGGCGCTTCACAAGAAGATTAGTTTTGCCCCACTTATTTTCCTAGCCGGATCCCGACTCCCGGAGAGTGGTGGCACCCACAGTCGGTGGCCCTACGCCGCCCCCCCCCCCCTACATATAGTTGTTCTATTCAAAATGGCTTTAAATACTGTAGCTCCCGGTCAGGCCCCTTCCTACACCGTAAGCGCCATTACTCCACCGACTGCAATAATGATATCCTAATCCCAAATAAAAAGCTACGCAAAGTCGTGAATTATTAGTTAAAACTGAAGTGAAACTCATTAAACACAAAAACGGTCAACCCTTCCCCCTAACATCAATTTACTTCTGCATCAAATTTTACGCTAGCAAAACTAATTGAGCGACCCTCTCGAGTTTTAGACGTGCCGGTATCGACCGGCAGCCCACCGCAGCGTGGTCGATTCTCTCCTGACGAGAAACTCGGATGATGAGGATCGGCCGGAACCCGGCACCAGGCGTCATACGGTGACGTAGGCGCTTTGGATGGCTGACAGCCTGCCCGAGGCACATTTCGACACCTCACGCCCCTTCCCCGGCCGTTGCCATACTTAGACATACACAAGATCTCACAACAATACTCGCCGCCCAAAACAGACTATCACAGAACTCACACGCTTGGCAAACCTTGTTTGCGCAGGTGGAGCATACGACACACCACTAAAAACAATCCTCGGCGAACATCTAACGCACAACCTCCCATGATAATGTCTACTTAATATTATCTTTATTAGCCCCATTCCCCCATTCCTAAAATATACCATACTAACTCTCTCACAGGCTTCCGCCCTCTGCCAATATTCTCTTAACTTTAAAACGTAAAATAAAGCACTTTCTTGCAGAGTTGTCGTTGCTAATAGGACTCACACCAACGAACCTTTTTGGCCCTTCGGCGGCGAGTGGTGTTCGTCAGGGCGATCCCCTGGCACCTCTCCTAGTTAGTCTCGTCTTGGACGAGGGTCTCAAAGAACTCGACAAACTAGATATAAAATGCGAGCTCCATGAAGATCGTCTGATCGTCCTTGCCTTGCAGATGATCTCATTGTTTTTGCCCCAACGAAATCCACTCTTCAAATACTCTTTATTACAGGTCACCGCCTACTAAAAGCTCAATGCCTTAACATCAATACGTATATAGGTTTCACGCTCCCCCATCTTTACAGTGGCCGAGACCGTCTAAGCAGAATTCCATATGCGCCCGAATTCTCCGTTAGGCAGCCTCTGGGACAGTTATCTACCCGTTAATCGTGCATCTCGTCTAAACCTTGGGCAATTTATGGTGATTGACCGTCTCATAGCATTTAATTCCTAAACTGTGCAGCTGTCAGTGGAGGCGTCGCCCTTTTGACTCCGCTTGCTGCAAAAGGCTTCCAGAAAGCATTTTATGGCAAGCTAACTAGCCGCTTTTTAGCGCTAGTTAGCTATCACACGTCGCCTTTGTCGATTAGCACGACTGCTAGTAATACGTCTCATTGCCCTTCTTTGTTTTCTTCCTCCTATTCCTCTTTTTTCTTCTTCTTTTAATTGTCTTCGTTTGTCCATCCTTTTTGTCTTGTCCTTCTTCTTGTGTTTCATCGTCGTTGTCGGTGGTTGTCGTCATCGTCGTCATTGTCTGAGACAAGACACACACACACGCTAGGGCAAGGGAAGAGCATAAGTAGCAGTATGTAGTAACACGAGATCCACCAGAATCTAGGCCATGTTCGATCAGCTAGCACTCCGCTTGACGACTACTCACAAGTCGCAACAGAGTGTCGTCACTCGAACGCACTACGTACAGGAAACAAGCGACCGTTCTCGTATACGTACATGCATGTTCGCCCCAATAGGCTTTGGATAACGGGGGCCACTTCCCGATCGTCGGCTTCTCGTCGGTCTCCCTCCTTAGTCTCCCTCCGTATCCTGTATAAAACGAGGCTACTACCACTGCTAGAACTGCTACTACTACTACTACTACAGCTACTATTTCTTCTACGGGAGGAGGGACTACCACTACTGAGTCGACCGAGATTAATTTTCGTGTGAAGACATACGAACAAGCAAAGAAGTACGCAATCCGCCTGGTTGCTTGCTGTCTGTCTGCCTGCCAGGCCAGCCCGGCGGGGCGAGCGAGCGAGTGGCCGATCCGCCCACCCATGGTCGTGTTGCAGTAGAAAAATGCACCAGCAACAACAAAAGCAGCAGCGGCAACATCAGCCGCCTGGACATCGAGCTCGTCCTCGACGACGGCAGAACATAGCCAGCGCCGTAGCCACGAGGGGGGAGGAGGAGGAGGAGGCGGCGGCGGCGGCAACGCTCGACTCCATTTGTATCCCCATCGACATCCGGTCGTCGTCTGTATGGCTACTTCCGGTTAGGGCTTGGGTGGAAGGGGATCGACGCAGAGCAGGCCGGTCGGGGCATTAGCAGGGGAGCAGGAATAGGGCAGCTCCAGGGCAGCATCTACTTCTGCCCAGACTACGATGATGCTGCTGCCTTTGATGGTACTGTTGTTGCTGTTGTTGTTGTAGTAGTAACTAAATGTCGTCATCGTCAGCAACCGCACCATGCCGAGTCGCCAAAATAGACCCCCAACGATGGACGAACGGTTGGAATCCACGCTTGGACATCACAGCATCGCCCCGCGTTTACCCGTCGTCGTCATCGTCTGTCTCAATTACCCATCGTCATCTGCTGCTGCTGCTGCTGCCGCTGTTAGTACCGCGAATAGTTGTCGCTAGGAGAGCATAGCAGTAGGAACAGCAGAAGCAGCAGCAGTAGTGGTAGTCTTTGTAATAACAAGTGATAATTAGTAATAATAAATGGTCGTAGAAATAGTACATAGGGCCAGCAGCGCTGCTTAGCTACCTATAACGGCACTCAACAACGAATGTCGTCGACGACCACGGCGACAGACGAGGACGATCACAATGATATAAGAAGCATAATATGCCTTGATGCATAGTGGGTTGTGTTGTTGTACTCTGTGTCAGAACCGCCCACCTCATCTGAATATGATGCTGAGCCCTACGGTAAAGGTAAGCGTGAATGTGATGACTATGAAGGTGATGGCGATCATTATCGTTGTTTATCGTTGTCAACTACTAGTTTGTCAACTACTAGCGCGGAGCGTCTTCCGTCTTCGAAACACTGTCTTAGGTGTCTGGTTTGGGCGCAGCCAACAGCAGTGTAGTGGCAGCGACACTGCGACGCGGAACCTTTACACGATATACGTGGATCGTGGTGCACGCGGTCTCTGTATTAGTCAGAGCGACGGGATGGATAGCCTCTCGTGCAGCAGCAGCAGCCCGAAGGCGTACTAGGCGTTTAGAGGTAGCTATGACCGAGTTGACGCTGACCTACATCCACTCATCGTCGCCTACGTTACAGCCTGCTACAGAACGTGGGACACTTGAAGATGCGCATGAGCCGCACGACACGGTAGCAATGAATGACGCCGACAACAACGGGAAGTATTTGAGCGCTAACGCGGTCTCATCTCGCTGCGGTCAATTCCCGTCAGAAAACCGCCCAGCGAGAAAGCGGCAGCAAGCGTACGGGGCGGCAGGGAACGGCAGACAAATCATTATCTTTATATCTCGCATTCTCTCGCTCTCTCCCTGTCTATGTCTCTCAGGGGACACGTCTCTGCGGAGAAGTACGCTTCTACCTGTCCCCCGTCTCCGTGTCGTGCCGCGAACGCGGCAGGACCTCTGGAGGAGAGCTTTGACTGTACACGAATGGAAGCGAGTAAAAGCATAGTATAGAGAATCCATAAGATGGAAGTGGCCCATCTCTTTCCCACCCCCAGTCCCCATAAGGTCGTGGAAAAATGAATTGTGTATGAAAAAAGGGACAGTGCAGCAGGGAACGCCTCCTACTTCTGCTCTCTTAGAATTCGCCGGTAGTTGGTTCATTATAAACGGAAACGACAACTTTTCACCAGGATGGCCGAACCACTTATGAAGAGGTGGTATATATGGGTCGGGAGTCGAAGAGGAGGCGGCATTTTAGCTGTTGAGCCCCGTCGAGTGTTGGCTAAGTTTGAAACTTATGGGTGGGAAGGCAGGCAAATTGCCGACAGACGGGCCGTGACGGGAACTTTGGCTGAAGTTACGGACAAAATAATGCGCTTGCAAGGTGAATCTTGTGCACAATCTGTTGTATTTTTATTATTTGTTTTTTAACAAGTAGTCTACGATTTATCTTAGATAACTTCTAAAAATGAGGCTTGGTTCCAATAAGAGATAGCCCCTATCTCATGACCTGAACAAAATAAGCGGACGCGCTCACCAATGAAAATCTAGCGTGAAAGCTGAGCAGTGTGCACTATTTTCTTTGGACCTTTGCATCGTAGGTTTCACCGACATATTTTCTAACAAAATACTGGCAACACGTCTGCCTCTTTTTATTTTAATTTTAAATATAAACATATTTATTTTTATTTGGAAGGACTGCGTTACCCAGAAACAAGTCTCCGACATCCATTTGTTTTGTAATTAGTGTATGCTCAACAAGCGGTTTCTCGCAGCAAAACTAATTATGTCCTTATTCTCGATCGCGCCTATCTGTTTAGGCCGATTAGGACAGCCTTTTTAATGCGCTCAATTTAGGTAATGACCTCATATTGTAACTTTACTTGAAGTATTGACTACAAAGTTCGTTTGGATATTTATAGTTATAATCTATTACAGTATTTATATTTGCTGGGTACTTATGGTTATAGCTTATTACAATCTGCTTCCGAATTTGGCTTATCTAATCTAGTAAATCGAATTACGATGATTTTCTAAGCAGTAACTAAGTATACTCAGCCAAACAGAACCAAAGAGGGCTTTTTAGGGGATCAGAAAAACCATGTCTACAAACACATCTGAAAGTATTTAGTAACAATTCTATACAGTCTGTGCTTAACCAGTGCTAAAAATCATATTGACGTCGCAGAATAGGAGAATATTTTTGTGACAGGCAGCCAATGACACGAACATTCCATGAATTATGTCGTGCCTCATATTGTGTTACAGATCCATGAAAACGCATAATTTAACCATGCATATATATATATATATATATATATATATATATATATATATATATATATATACTTTAATTATTAAAACTTCTGAAATGTTAAATTTGAGCCTCATTTTCTGTATTTTGTTTCATATTCCGATGCGTCTTTTCCGGCTTACTTCTCGCGTCCTCTATGTTATGCTTCTCTCCTCTTTTCTCTCTGTTTTTGTAGCTGTCTATTTTTGCTTTTCCTGTTCCCGCTTGCATTACTATAACGGCGCTTTTTTGCTAAAGCGTCTCCAGGGAAGGCAACAACGAACTAGACTTAAGCAAATGACGTGGCCTGGCTGGCGCCGGTATCCCGGATACATGACGCCTCTCTTGCCCGCTCCTCTGTCCGAGACATTCTCCTACCTTAGCCTAGGTTACAGAAGTTAGGTTTCTCGCCGTCCGATACGAACGGGCAGTGCATGCCCATGTCCGTCGTCTTCGACTGGCCGGCAAAAATCCGCACAGAAGTTGGACAGCGTGACTGACTGTCTGACTGATCTTCCGATAGGATTTGCCTCCCTCTCGATAACGAAAGCCAAACACTACGGCGTGACAACGTCACGGTGACAACGCTGGCTGGACAACAACAACAACAGCTTACGTTAACCGCCGTTCGCCAGCAGAGCTTGAATGCCCAAATAGGTGCTGCTGAGAGACGAACAGCCGAGCAGAGAACTCCGGGCGACAGGAGGCATAGGAGGAATAGGGCCCGTTGAACGTTGTAACAGTCGCGGCGGCAGTGATCAATGCTCTTCATCTAGGCGCCGCCGCCGCCTGTCCTATGTGAATACGTCTTTGTGACAGGCTGGGCCTGTGTGGGAGGTGCGTGTGTCCTATTCATGAGTGAGTGTGCCTGTGTCTAGTAGTAGAGTATGTGTGGGGTTATCTCAGCAGCAGCAGCGGTAGCAGCGGTAACACTTCGGCGGCGAACGGGTCAACATCAGGCACATTAATGTTTTATTCATTAATTCGCACATCACAGGCGACGTAGCGACGACGAAGGTGGCGACGACGACGACAACGATAAAGGCGCCAGGAACGAAGATAGCTTGGCAGGCTTTTGGACCTGCTGACCGTCTATCCGTCCGCGTCAGCGAATAACAGTGGATGCCCAACATTGCCGGTGCCATTACTTTAGCTGTCCTGGCGCTAGGACTCTAGCCGTGGCCCCCGAAGTCGTCGTGGCCGACATCTTCGGGACTCGTTGTCTGATGACCTTCGCGAGGTAGTCGTCGATGTTTGCCAACGGCGAAACCCACGACGGGCGTCCATATCCGCAAGTACACGGAAGACGCTTGCGTATGCAAAAGCAATCTCGCTGCTCGTAGACACAGGTCTCAAGCGCGCCGCTTAACGACACGCTGATAGTAATTATATTGCCTTAAGTTGCCTTAAGCTGTGGATGGCGACGTGCGTAGGCGACGCTTGCAGGCCAACCCAGAAACCGTCTTTGACTTATTATTACTTGCAAGACGTCTTCCAAGGGAGGAGGGTTTTTAGGCAAATTTGTTGGCTTATTATTAGTTGCAATTATGATCGTTTCATTGGGTTATTGAGCCTTGTCACCCAGAGTTGGAGATCGGCATCGGCAGATCGCCACGGTTGTCAGCCAACGCTGTTAAAACCACAATAGCAAGGTGGTTCGGTCGCAAAGCTATCGGCGTACACTCGAGAGGTTGTGGGCTTAAGTCCGCTACCGACCACTCATAAATGAGTTTTTCATGGTTTCCAAGTTAGACCAGGCACATGCTGGAGTGAACCATAATCCGACATGATCGGACAAAACAAACGAAGAGCGCAGATGTCTCAATAAAAGGGAGAGTGAATGACCACTCTCGTTATTATTGTTGGCTTATTCATGCGGCGTCTGAACGGCGCAGGGAAAATATATCAACATACGTTGTCAATTATTTGATATATATAAATGTTTCTTCATTTATTATATATATTATATTTATATATTATATATTGTCAATAGCGCCTCGCTATACTCGGGAAGCGAACCTTGTATAGGAATATTTCTTAAAATAGATGCGGCCTCCATTGTGAAGGTAGTATGCGCAAATTGTGCGATGTTTGTCATTCAATCAAGTATTTAGGCCTAGATGTGTTCTTAATGGGCGAAGTAATCGCTAGTCGCGTTGACGAATAGCGTTAGTAAAGAACAAATATCTGTATCATTTTTATAAACCGCGGCGATGCTGATACACTCAGTTATGCACACGGCGGCCACAATTGGTCACGGTAGATTTCATATATCTATGTCATCTAGATTCAAATATTCAGATTCATGATCTCTATGTCATCTAGATTCAAATATTGTTCAAATATAAAATTATGTGTCATCTATGCACAACTTGGCCTAAATCAAATAAGAATCTTGTTGAATAAAAATAGAACAAAATAAATAAAAGGCAATGTGCAATGCTTCATTGAGTGTTTACAGTTGTGTTCGCTCCTGGTAAGCTAAACTGCTCGCTACCGCTTATCCGAATTTGTGCTTCCTTTATAGTTTGGTAAGCTAATCGTCGTGTGTAATTTTTGTTTACCAAAATATTCGTCGTCAGAGCTTAACCACCAGATGAGCCTACGATAACCCTACGCCTTTAAGTTAGGTTATCTCTAACACTAAGATATAGACGATTACGTCAAACCGTAAATTGTAATATTTATATATATATTCCGAACATTTTCTGAGAATCGATAATAAGACTTGTAGAGCTCGTTAAAGCAAATATTTTTTCCAATGGAACATGATCTCTAAGTCCTGTTTCGGAGTGAAAGTTAAATTACTACAATTTGTGGCACTGGTGTTTTTGCCCGACATAGGGGCATAAAATGTGCTGTTGCGAGGCAACTAGTTATTTTATACAAAAGGTCTAGACACATCGTCGTGTTCGTGAAAAAATTTTGTTTCTTCCAAAGAACATATACCGCTGAGCAGAAGATGCAACATCAAAATCGCGGTGGCGCGACAGGTCGGCGGTAGTGAACATTGCCACACAGTCATCTATGCATGTCCCCGATCTCGACATATTCGCCAAAAAATCTTAATTACTCCACAACCACGGCTCGCATTGACCTAAATATAGTACCGAAATTGTCCTCATGCGCATTTACCTGAATATGTTTTGAACGCTGTGAATGGACGTAGGGTTATGATTTTGAGGTATTGGACGTGAAGGCTAATAAAAAAAACTTAATTTTTGCAAATTCTGTTCTAGACGACTATGTCGCATCTTCTGCTCAGCAGTATATGTTCTTCGGAAAAAGCAGAATTTTCTCACTAACACGACGATGTACCTAGTTTTTGTGTAGGGTAGCTAGTTGCCTTGCAACAGCACAAATTATGCTGTTTAATGTTGCAAATTTTTTGGGCAGCATGGGCAGCTCCAATACCGGGAAAAACAAAACACAAATTGTAGCAATTTAACTCTCACTCCGAAATAAGACTTCTTAGAGACCATGTTGCATCGGGGAAAAATATTTGCTTTAACGAGCTCTACAATTTTAATTATCGATTCTCAGAAATTTTCCGGACACCCTGTATAATATATATATATATATATATATATATATACATATATCGTGTCAAGGAAACAAGAACCTTGTCTTTTCGTTTCAAACTTGGCAAGCGCTTACACGTAATTCCCCAAACGTCGATTGTCTAAGTAATATGTTATTTCAATAGTCGCCTCAATTCTGAAGGACAGTTTTCGACGATATATTGCCTGAGGGCAGCCCTTTCGGAGAACGGGCACATGGCAAAAATTCAAAATTCAAAGCGAATATTGAAATACTTCTAAGTTCGGCGTTGTCCGCTTGGAGTCCCGAAGTATGCGCGCCCTCGAAGGCAATTCCCATGCGCTTCAGTGCTAGGGCTAGCCGGACGGCCTAAGCTTCCTAAAGTTTCAGAAGCATGCTTTCCTCGGCTGGCCCTTGTTCCTCAAGGAAGCAGCGTGTCTCATTTCGTATTGGGCCCGTACTCAGCGACGGCAGCAGCAGCAACAGACAGTAAACGCCTGTCCTTCGGTTCGACACCTCATGCCGACCTGACATGACTCGACTGTATAGCTGAGTAGTGCCCGTACGATCCCGACGTGCTCGTGTATATGGCTCGCAGCAGCAGCAGAAGCAGAAACAGCTTCTCTCGCGCTTGGTGAACGAAACGAGAACCATCGACCATTGGCTAGTCGGACTTCGAGCTTCAGGCCTCGCCCGCTGAGGTCTTTCGAGTCTAAGGTTAAGGTTTTGCGCGGGCAGGCAGGCAAGATGATCGAGGCTCACATCATCTTCGCTCATCCGCGAAAGACAAATGATAGCCACTGCCGCCGGTCCCGCCGCCGTCCGGCGTTCCGCCCCACACGTGATGGGCTGACTGTGTGTCGTCTTTGTCCTTTGCCTCTATCCGCGCTGGCTGCCATTTTAAATACATGTATTCCCCCTGCATCTGACCCCAGTGCTGCGTGCCCTAGAGTCACCGCTGGCAACTGTTCGCTGCTTGCGCTGCAGGCTTCATCGCAATGTCGGAAGCCGGCTGCCCCAGCAAAGAGCGAGATATAAAGAGAAAAGGGGGCAGTACGGGTGAGGGAGAGAGGAGAATGAGAGATAAATATAAATGAGAAAGATTTAAGAAAACCGTGTCGTCATCGTCGTGTCGTCTTTAAATCAGTCGCAGGGACCCTCTACCAGATTTTTGCTTGTCTCTTGTCTGGACAACCACGCCGGCGCGGGGCGTCGCGTTGCTTCCTACTCGCTCAGATGAAGTCGCTCGCGAAAACGGGGCTCCTCCACGGTAGATAGGAAGAAGGGGGGGGGGGAGAAGGAGACTCGAGCAAGTGAGCAAGAGGAAAACGAGAGAAAAACAGGGGCAGATTGAAAGCTAGGGATGACAACGAACAGAGGACAAGAGAGCCGCCAAAGAATAGGAATAAAAATGCTTTGGCTCTACCCGTCTTTGCCACTTCCATTGCAACTAAGAAGGGTAGCCGAACGCCGAGCCAACAGCCCAAGGAACAGCAGGGGAACAGGTCAAAGTTTTTGCGCCACGTGTGGAAGTTGCTTGACCGTTCAAACACCTTAGCCTCCCTACGGTTGGCCGACTCCTGCGTCCGCTGCTGGTAATAGCAGTAACAATAGCGGCAGCAGCAGCAGCAGCAGTGATGGCCGTAGTGGTCGCTAGAAGAAGTCGCCTTAGTAGAAGTGGGAGTAGGGGTGATAGTGTAGATGGTGGTGGTACGCGCGGTTCTCAGGTGGGAAAGAGGCGCAGAGTGTTTAGCTGCCTGGTCAATGGTACTCCAGGGAAGAGGACAAAATAAGAAGAGAAGGAAGAAAACTTCGATACGGGTAAAGAAAGGATCATCCAGTGATTCACCTCAAAGATCTGCTGCAGCGACTGCGAAGGGGCAAGGAGGCTAGCAAGCGAGGCTAAACGGAAATGCGCCAGCCATCCAGCGGTTTTGTCCTTTGGGAATTATTAGACGGCGGCCAGGAGGGAGGAAGGGAAATCTCCACAAAATAAGAAGAACATCAGGATAGCAAGAAAAACGGAAAAACAGACAAAAAACGATAGACAAAAGTTAGGTAGGAAAAGGAGCAAACAGAAATGATGGTAACCGGCGGGTGGTAGCAAGGACAAGAGCAGCAGCAGCAGCAGCAACAACAACAGTTGTAAATGCCGAACAAAAAACAGCTACACGAGAAGAAAGAAGCGAAATTGAGACCAATTGAGATTGATTGAGATTTAACAGCAAACAAAACGCACACTTGTTGCACATTTAGGCAGGCCAGCAACCAAGGATCATAGTAAAACAATGATTCTTTCTATCTGTATTCCGAGCCACTGGTGGCTCGGTCAGTGTTTTTGCGACGCTGGCAGTTTCAACGAAAACATAAATTCATTGATCACCAAATCCGACCGCCAGGCGACAATACGATATCGACTTAACGACCCAACATCTTTTCTCTGTACGTCCCAACTGCACCAGCCTTAAACATTTTGACGTTTTTGTCAATGTCTTCAGCACTTGCGAACGTAACAAGGCAAGCAGCTTATATAGCCCTAGTAAACTAAGTGAGTGGTAATGGTATAGCTAGAGTCGTAGCTGCATACACACGATCATAACAACATAACTTAGCTTTTCCGTTATATATATCTTGTCGTGCTAAAACGGTGACATGCTTTTGTCGTAATGGACTACACTAGTACTACTACTACCGTGAGCGGCATACGCCGGCCGTTATGGTACAGATGTGGTCGTATGCCAGCCGAAAGGCTGGTGGCAATAGTCGAAACGCCTCTAGTACGCACGCAACCGATACAGACTCTAGAACTAGACAACTAGACAACATGTGGTTAAATCTACTACGAATACCACCGTATCTGCAACGGCATATACATAGATATAAGCGACATCTGGCAAGACCGACATTTTTTTTCCATTGGACTGGATGCGCGAAGAACCGACAGACAGATATGAACCCAATGCGGGGCGCATACAGATGCTCTGATTGCTGAATATGAATTAAATTTGTATGCCGCTATGCTACTACCGTACAATATGTATTTTTTCTTTGACAACAAACGTAGTCGTACTTACTCGGCTAGCCGGAGCGAAAGGAATTACTTTGTCTCTCCATTAGTGAAATTTTGTTGAATTTGTGCATCGAACTCATCGCAGCTCTCGAATACGGAACAACACGATTGCTTTTCCACATCGTTAAAAGTGACATCAGAGATATTGTGGCCTGCAAAATGTGTACAGACACTTTGCAAACAACTTAGAGAACTTTCCACGTGCATGAAATCCTTAATGTAGAAGTTATGTGGATGAGAGAATCTTGCGATTAGGAGTATGTTCTTATAGCTTCAGCTTTCGCAGATATTAGACGTTCAGGTTTTAGGGGATCGATCATACGGCAATCCCGGCTAATGCCAAAAATAGGTGTTTATTGAAAGCCACCATTCCAGATATGTGTGAGTGGTAACTAATCGTAAAAAAATAATGAAATATAACCAATATTTACCGTTATTCGGTCTGCATGAATACGTCGAGTATAAGCGCATTGCGCGTGCAAACAAATACATTTCAAGCGTTCCAAGTGTTGTTGCGTCGTTCGACGCTACAACTTTGTCATAGTTTTTTTGTCACAGCGCTTTCAGTATTCGTATGGGAGGGCGGTATCGCCAGATCGTTCGTAGCACATGGAAGCACACAGTATGCCGACATATTTAGAGCAGTAGAATAATAGGCGTTTTTTCAAATTCAAGCTTTTCGACCTTCGACTTTTCGAGTTGGGAGAGCACAATGCTATGCTCAATTTAGGTGGAATTAGTTGGCTAAAAGCCACCTGTACGGCGCGCCGTTTGTGTTTGCAAAGCAACTCTAAAAGTTTGTCCTGTCGGCCGCGCTGTGCCGCTCTGCACCTGTCGCTTCGCTATCAACTACGACGTCACGGGCAAACAGACAATAAATAAATATATATATATATATATATATATATATATATATATATATATATATATATTGTTTGTTTTTGTTTATTCAACATAAAATTTATTTTTCGTATATTACATGATGTGTGTGGGACACATTTTACGGAAAATTAGCTAAGCCAATCGTTTGCTTGTTGTAGGCGCCACTTGGATCCGAACACGTCCAAGCAAGGCAACGTACATGTTTCGTCTGGCCGTAACCGTTCGTTTCCTTCTAACTAAAATGTCATAACAAAAATGGCACCTTATGTTATTATAAAATATTTCTGCATTCAAAAAGACGGGCTAATAATCCGTCATCTTTGTATACGTAAAAGTGAGTCTAGTATTGCTGCACCGTTGATAGCAATAGCCGTGTAGCGTTGACAATTGGTTAAGCAATACTTCATCAATTGTATACTACTTATTACTAAATATATATACAAATTATGAAAATGTTACTAATACTTTGTATCCCAACGAATTAATAACCAGCGATGAATGACATTGCAGACCTTCTCTACTTCTATGTTTGGCTTCTTTGGGCGGACCCGAAAGCAAGGCATGACGCGTCGTCTTGCCATTTTTATTGGCAGACTTATTTTGTCGGCTACCTTCTATATGTAGACTACATGCTTGCATGGAAGAAGAATTCATGAAAATTAAACTTAGCTTAAGTGGCGCTAAATTGATGTTGTTAATATAGCCTTTGTTATATATATATATATAAACAAAGCCGCCTGCGCTAGTCGCTCCAATGTCGCAGGTAAGGCCATTCTAACAGCGGTTAAAGCGAACTCACAAAAAAAAAAGGATCTCTCATCCGCGGATCCAGGAACAACACCGATAAACACGCAATCTCAGTTTTAGTAGATGTCTTCCCTATTCGAAAAGCAGTTGGACGGTTTGATCCGCTCGGCTCATAATGACGCTGCAAGCGCCCGCATGACTGCCGAGAGAACGTATCGTTGCTAGAGTCCCCGTCAGTGCAGATGCGGAGAGAGAACCGGTCGAGGCTATGACCCATCATCTATTATGTCATCAGCATAAATGAAATCCGCTCATCCTGTGCTATTTTTAATATAATTTATGAAGCGTTGGAAGGCTACTGGGGTAACGCGCAAACTCTGGGATACCTCCTCCCCGCTCGAGCGAAACCGAGAGCAGTTCCGACCGGGTTTCCGCCACACATATATATACATATGATGGTGCACGATTGAAATACGCCAAAAGCAGTTTAATGGCGTGCTTGCCAAAATTCAGGTGTTTGAATTATATATATATATATATATATATATATATATATATATATATATATATATATGAAGTAGTTCCTATTATTATGGAGATGTTAATTTGTTTTGTAATCCCTATTATCCTTGTCAATGATGGAAAGCCGTTTGTGCCATGATGCCAATGCGCGGAGACCATCGATTGAGTCAACCGCGCGGAGTCCACCGATCATTGAGCGAACGGCGTTATTGCCATTGTGCTACATAGTTTACTGCAATATTATTAGTTCAAGCCCCTAGTTGGCCCATGGATCGGCATTCATGATCGCTGGGGTTGCATCTAGGCCACATTTAGGCGCGCTATCGCCGCGTCATAATGCTTCAACAGCCTCAGGCGGTGGCGGCGCCCCAGCGATCGGCTTATAACAAGGCTCAGAGCCCGTTCCCATCCACGTGCGTGCCCTTAATAACGCGGAGACAGTTATTCACTCCAAAGTGCGAGCATATTATATTTTATTAAACATACCTCACAAAGTATATATATATATTTTTTAAAATTAGTTTACATTTTTTATGGGAGCTTCTTCTCCGGTAGGCAGATTTATTCAAATTAAGTAATTCCTCAATAAGCATAAAATTCCCATATTTAAACATTTTCAACAATTGTAACAACTAAGAACATTTTGTAGAAAAGGCTATCGCCCGTGTCTTATATACAGGGTCATTCATATTGTTATGTACTTATTTCGAGGTTTGGTAGAACTCGGCAAGAAAATTACTTTTCCCAATGGAAGGAGGACGCGGAAACTTGTTTAGGAGAGAGAGTTATGATTTTATTGCTGAATTCTACTAAACCACAAAAGATGTACTTAACTTTCCCATACACGCTATGCAAGTATGCATGCCTTCGCTTTCAATATGGCTGTCGAAGAAGCCTAGTTACTTGACAACTACGTAACGCAGCACCATCACTTTGGTACGAAAATGGTGGGTATTAAATTTGCTATTGTGTGAGAGTAGTTTTTTTGGACATACATTGTTGGCCGTAATGAAAAAAATTACGATTTTTAACGAAAAGGCGTTAACGTAAGACATAACAGCATATCGACTTTTTATGACTTTCCTCAATATGGTTATTCATTTGTCGCTACGCAAGCTAGTAAAGTGTCTTCCGCCGGTTCCTTCATGCGTTAACTGGTTCTCCCGCAAACGTAGATTTCGCACAACACTGTAGGAGAAAAAAGGCAGAATAACTACTTTTATAAACTTCACTCTCTCTCCTAAACAAGAGCTTACGTGCAAGCTTTTACGTTCAGAACCGTGAAATTTTGCCAAGAGGGTTCGCTCCCTCCTTCCACTTGGAAAAATGATTTTATTGCCGAATTCTACCAAACCACAAAAGATGTACTTAACTTTCTCATACACCCTATGCAAGTATGCATGCCTTTGCTTTCAATATTGCTGTCGAAGAAGCCTGGTTACTTGACAACTACGTAACGCAGCACCATCACTTTGGTACGAAAATAGTGGGTATTAAATTTGCTATTGCGTGAGAGTAGTTTTTTGGACATACATTGATGGCCGTAATAAAAAAAAATTATGATTTTTAACGAAAAAGCGTTAACGTAAGACATAACAGCATATCGACTTTTTATGACTCTCCTCAATATGGTTATTCATTTGTCGCTACGCAAGCTAGTAAAGTGTCTTCCGCCGGTTCCTTCATGCGTTAACTGATTCTCCTGCAAACGTAGATTTCGCACAACTATGTAGGAAAAAAAGGCAGAATAACTACTTTTATAAACTTCACTCTCTCTCCTAAACAAGACTTTTCCGCCTCTTCCTTCCATTGGGAAAAGTTACTTTCTTGCCGAGTTCTACCAAACCTCGAAAAAAGTACATAATGATATGGGATGACCCTGTATATATATATATATATATATATATATATATATATATATATATATATATATATATATATATATATATATATATATATATACGTATATATATATATATTTATATTGCACCGTATAAGTTACTCAAAACAAAGTTTATATATATATATATATATATATATATATGAATGCACTAAGCCTCAACAATTGCTTCTTTGTTTAGTCAAAGTTGTAGGTCGTGTTGTGGTGGTCTGCAGAAGTATCCGTAGACGCTACATGATTGCATCTAGCGTCGGGCCCACCAATCATCGCCCTTGGCTGTCAAGACGGCTAGATCGCTGCTTTTGCTACAAGCTTGCTTTTGCGACAGTGTCGCCCTCGTACACACATAGATGCTTTGATGCGACCGCTGACTATGCTTCGCATCTCTGCTATTCCGAATCCGTTGTCTGAATGAGTTTGTCTTGATCATAGAGTGCATCGGTCAAAATGGTGGTCGTAGTAGACATGGCAATTGTATATATATATATATATATATATATTAAGAGAAAAATTACATACATAAGCAGACACAAGCAGTGGCATTATCGCCTGTTGGGCTTGAGCTACCGACGACACTCAATACTCTGTAAGATCCATCATTCTAGTGATAGTAGTAGTAGTACTAATGTATTGAGGTTGTCAACGTTGTAGTTGTTGCTGCTTACGTTAAAAAAGTTTGCTACGGATTGCTACGGAACCAAAGCGAGACAAACACGGCGCCCCGTCCCAAGGTCGTTCGAGGGAAACTTGAAATTGCGCAATCGGTCGTAAAATCATTACCGTTGGCTGAGTGTCATTGCGTCGATTGATATAAATGCATGTGCTGTTACGCCACCACTCTCGTTACTGTTGTGTCATGTTCGTATTTTTTGCTGCTGCTGTTGTTGTTGTTTTTTATTATTTTAGAATAGAGTGTCACATGTGTGTCTGTTCTACTGTTCGGCTTTATGGTGCGATGTTGGGATTGTTGCTATTGCTGTCATTGTCGCACGTTATGTGTTGTCGTTGTTGTCACTAAGATATGTTGTTATTGTCTGTTGTCGTTGCTACTACTACTACTACTACTACTACTACTACTAGTGTTAGTACTAAATTAAAATTATTTCTAACCAACTATGTCAGTCGGACCGGACCCTCTTTGGTGTGTGCGTGTGGGCAAAATGTACGTAAGCTCCGAGAGTGCATCTTAAACAAGTGCTTCAGAGGACCAACCAACATATTTTTGTTCGGATTCTGCCTATACAGGACTTTCCAAGCGATTTGCTCCTGCGTCCAATAGGTGCCACCCTCTTGTTGGCCCGTCTTGTGGAACTTTTTCGGCTTGCTCGCAAGTGCTGCACGTTTACGTGGGCTTTCTTTAATAAATAGAAACAAAAAACTTGTGACAGTGCGGAATACTCAAGCGCAGAACGCAAGTGCGCTACACAAAAAAAAGTTGTGTTAGCTTGTTTCTAATGCGTCGCATAGATATCCCTAATATGTTCGAGCACAACAACAGGAATAGATCCTCGATACAGCTGGGATGGAACCTGCGATCGAGCAGCACACCAGAAGCTAGGCTAGTACAGCGTATCAGTGTTGCTGTTGTTTCTGTTGTTGTTGTTGTTGTTGTTGTTGTTGCTTGTTGTTGTTATCGTTGCTGTTGTTGTTGTTGCTTGTTGTTGTTGCTGTTGTTGTCGTTGCTGTTGTTGTCGTTGCTGTTGTTGTTGCTATTGTTGTTGTTCGCGGGGCACGCGTACAGAGTCGGGAGCCACTCGGCTGGCACACTCGGCTTTCGCCACAACCACCACCCTAGCCACGATCACAGACCACGCTCACTTACGCGCCAGCCTATAAGTTAAGCAGCTGGAGTGAAAATAAGGCACTTGGTTTGCTCTCTTTCTCTTACTCTCGGCGATGACGTTTGCAACTGCTGCTCGTGTTGTCGACATCATCACAAGGGAAGTTCAAACAAAAATGTCTACACAAGTAACAACAATAACGATGGCAGCAACAGCAACAACAACAACAACAACAACAACAACGACGACAAAACAACAGCCGTAATAGTAACATGTGTGAATACAATCTGTCGTTTACGGACAACAGAAGGAGGTGCACATCTGTCAACAACGGCATAGCAGCAAAAACATATCGAATTTTTGTCTCTTGCCTTTCTGCAGCACAAGTAGGTTCGACATTTGATGCGACGCGATATCTGTGCTGCATGCGTAGAGCTGTAAAGATAGCAGATCAGAACACCACTAGCACTTGCACTAATGAAAGGTTCGAGTCATCCAACGGTTTACATTCACAGAATGATCAACAGGTTGGCAGCAGAACTTGACAGCAGACACCAATCACAACGTAACAGCGACAAGAGCAACAACAATGCTAATAATACACAAATGCTTTTTTTCTTGTATTTTTATGTTTTTTTTTTTATCAAATAATATAGCGCTGCTACTACTGTAACTAGCATTTGTTCTGTCTCGAATATGTCTACGATCATTCGGAAGATGACTACTCTAACGATGAGCGTGGGTAAGCTCAACCGTATCGGCTCCACCCTCCACACAGCTGAGTGTGTGGAGGGTGGATTGCGCGCACGGTAATGCACAGCAGATTCGTTCGTAGAGATTCGTTTCTTTCCTCATTCATACTGTTTATGCTACTGCGTGTCTTGTTCGCTGCCGTAGTCCCCACACCCCACACATGTCACCCAGACACATGCGCCAAACCAACCGTAATGCAACGTACGAGGCTAAACTGCCTGCGGTTCTAGACGTCCGGTCATCCTGCACGGACCAGATGATGATTTCACGGACAACCCATCGAGGGCCTCGCCCCCCCCCCCCCCCCCCCCCCCCCGCCGCTGTTCTGGGGTCCAGATGGCCACGTTCGCCATGAACGAACCCAGCAAACCGGACGACGACCGTTCCAACACCAGAAACACTATCAGTCCGCCAATTACAACGTCATAGACATCGGCGGCGACCGTGATGACGAATCGAAACTAAAACCACTGCTGTTAATACTGTTCTTTTTGTTGTTGCCGTTGTTGTTTTTGGCTGGTGCTGCTAATGCGGGAAAACGTCTCGGCGAGCAGTTCCTCTCAGAGACGAACTTTACCGCTCTCATGTTTAACACCGTTGCTAGCGGTTCGCTAACGAGAGACGTTTTCGTTATCTCTATTAGATTTCGTTTTTCCGCTAGGTTCCGAGTTCGCCGTTTATGCCTGCAGATTGCTAACAACCACTAGGGGACAATGAGTCTGAACGCTAACAGATTCGAAACAACAGAATTTAACTCGGAGATTACTCTATGCTTTCCGACCAACGATGCTCGAACTATCCCCGGTGTGTGGGTATGCCGCTTCCCCCTGACGTTACACCTTAAGGAATTACGTCAGGAAGCCCGAGAAAGTTTTTTTAATCAATTGCCATAATGGAATATGTCACGCTTTATTATTATTATTATTATTATTATTAAATTTGCTACAGAGATCGGAACGGCTTTGTTCGGAAACGTTGCACTCTTAAGTGGGCCTTTTTGTAAACAATACAGGTTCGAATGCATTTCTTATACACTCCTGAGATTACGTTTTAGAACGTAAGAAGAAGAAGAGATGACAATTGCGCGATTCCCGCGATCGCCCGGGACCTGCGAACCTGCCATCAAGCAGCCCACCTGATGCCCAGGAAGTATTGTGTCTAAAGCTACCAAGTTAACCTTTCTAAGTGAGTCACTTGTATTACTGCTACTGCGTGCTGACTGTTCTGCAATTTGTACTACAACTAATCTTATGTCACTATTTGCGCCACTATTAAGAGTAGAACTATCATGATCTCTATCAGCAACGGCATAAGCACCAACATTACCTTAAACGGCCATTGTCCCACTACTCCCAGGACACTCCCAACAAGAACCACCTTTGTTTGACATGCCTCCTCTGGGGCAGTGTACGGAAAGTGTCTGACAACATTGTGATCATTTATAAGCCATGATTTATTGATGTTGGTAACGGAAGCAGCAGAGCAATTGATGTTGTCTTCAGTGCAGCAGCAGCTGTTGTTGTTTTTGCTAACGTCGTTATTGTGATTATTCCTGGCAAGGCTGTTGATGCTAAAAGTGTTGTTGTTATTATTGTTGTTGTTGTGATTGTTGTTGTTCTTGTTTTTTAGTGATTGTCAACCTCGTTTTTAATAGGGTCCTCATTTCTGGTCGTACTTGTATATACTGTGGTTGTTGCCGCATCATCCTGGCCGCATCGCCATAGTCCTGCAGCTCTTCTGCCAACAATACTATAGATGCAGCCATCTTCGTATCGACTCGGCTACTCGTATCGTATTTTGCGATCTCGATACGACCGAAAACGCGCTAAATTGTGTAGACGATGGTCAAATTCGCATAGGGCATCGGCATAGGGCAGAGTTCGCATATTCAGCACGCAGGGTATGACGAGAATTTTTGACATTCTCCTCATCTTTCTTTTCTCTCTCTCTCTCTCTCTCTCTCTCTCTCTCTCTATATATATATATATATATATATATATATATATTCATTCATTTATTTCCACACCATGTTGGATAAAACCCTAAATCTATACCTACATACAAACAAACACGTTGGCAACAAATAAATCGAAACACACATATTTACAGCGGTAAGTTACCAGAAGCATTTGCCAATCGTGATAACGAGATGAAATGTATACAGTGAGTGGCGTGAACTTTGAACATGGATTGCTACAATTTTTACTACTCGCTCTCTATAAATATATATATAATATATATATATATATATATATATATAAATAATATATATATATATATATACATGTCTTATATATATCTATATATACTATATCTCTATCTATATATATATATCTCTATATCTATTATATATATATCTTATATTATATCTATACTGTATATCTATCTCCTTCTCTCTATCTCTCTCTCTCTCTCTCTCTCTATTCTCTATTTATATCTATTTATCTCTCTTATATATATCCCCGTTTTTTTAAGTCTCTGTGTTGGCGCACTCAGTTGTTGGAGCAGATGAGATCGCTTAGTCACTTATCGAGTCGATCGCTTGCCGCTGCTGCTGCTGAGAGTCTTCTGACTGCACGCTCCACAAGCACAGTACGGTGGCGCAAGTCTGACGAGCAACAGCTGCGTTCGCTGGCTGACTGGATAGATATATAGATGGACGCAGCAGCGAGCAGTGCCGGCAGCAACAACAGCAGCAGCATCACCAGGCGGCGACGGAACTGCAGCGGCGCTAAGGGCGGGCCACAAGGGCGTCACATCTGCACAAACGCTCGGAGACTGCTGGCCCGATGATCTCCGCGATGGCCCCCGAGACTCACGGCGACGCGGCGGACTTGCTGACTGACTGACTGACTATCTAACTGACGGGGCCCCGAACCAGCAAATCGACACTGAGCCTCGTCGTCGATTGTCGCGTCGCTGAATATTATTAATGCAAGGTAGCGGCGGCTGCTGCTGCTGCCTCTTCTGTTACTAATAATACTGCTAAATACTACAGAACTGCTGCCGTTCTGATATCTAAAAATTTCGGGCTGACGCTCAGCCAAGATTTAACGTCCACGGAACTGTTTTTCACATTCCGCTTCATAGACGGACAACCCCCATAAATACAAATCGGTGCAACGGTGGGGCTCGAACCCGCGCGCCTGCTATGTGTCTTCTCCGGTTGCGAGGCGCAGACTTAATCCAGCACGCCACCAGGCTCGACGTTGCCGTCTGATATCTACCACTATCAGAACTACTAGTACTAACTATAAGACATACTTAGAGAACCTGCTGCTGATGCTACTACCGGATCCGGACAGCCATCAAGATTCGGTGGATTTGTCCAGCAGACCAGGAGAAACGCCGTCGAACAGACATCGGTTTGCTGGAACGCCAAAAGCTGGTCAGCTTGGGGTCGGGTCGTTGCTTGGTGAACCGTTAAACAGAAAACGGTTTCGTCATCTTTCCCCTTCATTGTTCTCTACCCTTTTTTCTCTATCTCTCACAGGCACATTCCCCCCTCTCTATTATTTCTTTATGGCTTACATTTGCTCTACCGCCCCCCATTCTCTCTATCTCACTTTCACTTTCAGTCTAACTCTCTCTCTTTTGACCCTGTGCCCTGTGTGGCTGTAAACAACAACAGTAAAGTTAAAGAAGACAGTAACAGCTTTTGGCCAGACGGAAGCACTAGGCAACAACAAGTACAACCACAACAGCAACACAATAGGCCACAGACGGCCGGACTATGATGTCTGTTGTCGATCGGTCCAGTGTCGCGCGGCGGCAGCAGCAACAACGACGACGACACGAAAAAACAGTCGTGCATCAATGTGCTGAACTGGAACTCAAATAACGAACTCGTCGTGAGAACACTAACGCTACGACAAGCTAACTGATAAAGTAAACGTCCTTCAACGACAAGAACAACTACGAGCAGCCTCGTATCGATTGGTCTGGTTTCCGAGGCTCGCGCCTCGGCGGCACGAACAGAGAGGGCAAGCAGCACTGGCGGTCAATCGGGCGGTCGGTCGGTTTCGGCTTTGTTCCATCGTTGTTGTTGTTGTTGTCGTCGTCGTCGTCGTTGTCGTCGTGGTCGTCGTCGTGCAGCATATTTGATGCCATCGTCTACGTATGTACGTGCGTCCGTACTCGGTGCTCATTCACGTGAGACGGTAACGAAGCTCTCGCTTCGCCAACGACCAAAAAGCCGGGGCGGCCACGATGATAAGAGACACGAGTACAACAGGCTTGCTTCCGTCCAAGCTGCTTCTGCTTTTCTCATAACATCTGTGCCACCGAGATCATCACGTCATGACGTCGTCGCCGCCGTCATTATCATCATCATCAACGTCGTCGTCGTCGTCGTCATGGGAAGCAGAAGCACCAGTACCAGCAGCAGCAGTAGCAGCTCCACTATCACCATTAGTCGTTGTACTGTGTTTGTACTTTTTCTTCGTTTAGGTCTCGCTTAATATCAGGGTATGGCAGCTTGAAGTGTCGGTGATGATGATGATGATGCCGCCTCCACCGCCCGCAGGAGGGGCAGAAGGAGCAGGAATAACGGTAAATGCAGCAGCAGCAGCAACAGCAGTAACAAAAGCAACGACGACAACAACCATAACAGCAACAACAAAAGCAACGGCAACAACACATTTGAAATGTATAGTTTAGGTGAAAACGGCTCCTGCAACAACAGCAGCGGCAGCAGCAGCAACAACAACAACAACAACAGCATTTGCCGCAAACATCATCACCACCGTCGATCGCCACCACAACAGCATGTGATCAGCAAACACATGAGGGAAAAGCTCGAGTACAAATGAAAGAAACCGAGAAATAGGGGTACACATTTGGTTAACAGCGTCGGAGGCAATACGATTAACAGTTCGGCACCAACAATAACAACAACAGCAACAACAACAACCGCAACAACAATAACAACCGCAACAACGACGACAACAACAACAACAACCGCAACAACAGCAACAACAATTACTTAGTACAACCATTACAA
>QVRM01005775.1:30000-63508 GCA_003439945.1 Dermanyssus gallinae | reverse complement strand
AAGGGCGACGTGGCTGTTTGAGCGTCTGGAAGTTGCAACTCAAAAAAGCAAGCAGCCGCTGTCCTCAGAAAAAGAGATGCCGGCGAATCTCTGACTTTCTCTGTTGTTCTCTACTAGAAATATGTCCTTTTATAGAAGTCGATAACGGCTGTCTCAAAAACAAATCTATATATAAATATATATACACATACATAAACATATATATATAGATGCAGGGTGTTAAAAAAATGTTCTTAACATCGATAATAGGAATTGTAAAACTCGTTTAAGCAAAGATGTTTTTTAAAGAAACATAGTCTGTACAAAAGTGTAAAGTCGTTATGTTAACAAAGTTTGTTTTATTTTATAAAACTAATTATATAAGTAAAGATTCTCACCTAATCATAAATGATTTAATACAAGTCTTGTCACCGAGTGAGGGCTTAACTACTACAGTTTGTGACACTGGCGTCATTGCCCGACATAGAAGCACGTGCAATTGCGAGACAACCAGTTATCCTATAGAGAAACTAAGCACATCATCGTAAGAAATTCTGCTATTTCTGAAAAAAAGAACATATAAAGATGCGAACTTGCAAAAAATGAAGTTTCTTAAATAGCCTTCACGCCCAATACCTAAAAATAATAACCCTACGATCATTTACAGCACTCAAAACTAACACACTTAGAAAAATGCGCATTCCATGGCGTCATCATTTTGATACCAATTATATGGCAATGCGAGCCGTGATTGCAGAGTAATCGAGATTGAGTGCACGCAAAAATAACATTCTCCATCAGATAAATCACTCTCGGTCATTTATGCATGCGCTTAAAATCGACATGCCCTCCGAAAACTCTTAATTACTCCGCAACCAAGGCTCGCATTGCCATATACTTTTGGAAGACGCAGGATGTTCTCACAAATACGACGCGATGTGCTTAGTTTTTGTATAGAGAAGCAAGTTATCTCGCAACAGAACATTTTATGCAAAAACACCAGCGTTACAAATTGTAGTATTTTAACTCTCACACCGAAACAAGACTTCTAAGAAACCATGTTCCATCGGAAAACATATTTGCTTTAACGAGCTCTATACTTCCTATTATCAATATTTGGAGTTTTTCTTAGCGCGTTATATACATATATATATATATATATATATATATATATATATATATATATATATATATATATATATATATATATATATATATACATACATACAGATACACAGGTATTGAAATACCAAAGATTTAATATGTTTTATTGTATAAAACTAATTGTATAAGTAAAGGTACTCACCTAATCATAAGTGATTCAATCCAATTCTACATAACTACGTTTAGGCCTATATCGTATAATGAGTAGCGTTAACCACTATCTTATTCTGTATTCAAAAGCCCACGCCATTAACTGAAAGTGCATGTGCATTGGAGTATTTACCGAAGAGCAAAACAGATCTCTCCATGGCACTTCAGCTTATGCTTGGCGACTCTCGATATGGAACTGGCGGTACCATCATATATATGTATATATATATATATATATATATATATGTAATGCCTTACCACAACCACAAGGGCTTTGATACAACAGAAACGACCGCACCCTTTTTCGATCTGACGAGTCTGAAGTCTTAAATGAACATGCGGTTTGGAAATTGCTGGAGCATCGTTGCGCCGGAAATCTTTAAGTTAAAGGCGCAAAGTGGCCAAGTCGTTCTTGAGAAGTCGATGACGAGCGAGACGAGAGATTAAAACATTGTTTCGCGTACATGTGACGCTTATCCGACACCGAACTGACATTACAGTTAGCCCGCAGATCGCCGTCTAGAACGTCTACGTTCAGACCTACACAAGCACTAACCATGGTCCCAGCTCGTTTTCGGTTGTTCATTTTGATTCAATGGCAGCGAGCGAGTTTTAGCAGGACGGGCTTTCTAAAGACGTGAAAAATCACATCCTGAGCGCTGCCGATGCCGCCGCCGCCGCCGCTTCTGCTGGTGCCTTGGTTCTGCTACTGCTGTAGATCGCCGCTGTCACTCTGTCTTCTTCGGTGCAAAACCTGCATTGTCGACACTTGTCGACAGTCGACCAGCCAAGTAACTAAGCATCCATCCATCTCTCCTGTCGTCCGCCCTTGAACAATGTGTCGAGGTTCTGTTTGGTTCTTGCGTGCTGCACGTCGTCCTCGCCGTCGTCGTTGGCAAGTTTTCTTCTGCCCTTTGATTCAGTCACCCACTACTACTGCTCATTGAGAGGAACCTCCTCCGCGCGTCCTCGACCACCTTCTCCTCATACTCCGCCTTCGTTTTCTGCTCTACGGCTATTTGCCCACGGCATGTGTGTTCGTGTCGCCTTGCTTAGCTGCTTAGGGCGATGGAATTGGTGATAGTGGTTTGTGGTGGTGGTGCGGCCACGGCTACTGCCAGCTACTGTGGCTGGTGCTGGCCACAGTAGCTCCACCGTAGTACGCACAACTGTCCCTATGCTGGTCAGTAGCCAGTTGTCGCTGTTCCCTGTTCTCCGTCTCCCGGCTAGCCAGAGCCGAGGACATTGAACAAATTGGCTGTCGTCCACGCCCTCTATGAGAGACGCCCACCCAACGACACACGACGCACGCCGCGTCTCTCCTTCTGCCTGTCCTCTCTTCTCATTGCCCCTGCACTCGGGCCGGGCTTCGTCTTCCTCGGGCTTTGAGCTTCTCTTACGTCTGTCCTACCCGGCTGCTTGCTTGACCGGGAAATGGGGGCGGACCAGCAGGCGCAAAAGAAGAATGCTGACTGATTTGCGCCGCAGAAGCAAGTCAGACCACCACCCCCCCCCCCCCTTCGAACCCCTTCTCTCGTTAGTAGCTGTTGCAAGTAGAAGGGCACTGCCTTTACGAAGTTAGAAGATCAGAAAAGTAGCAGCAGCATGTGTTTGTGTGTGTGTGTGTTTGTATGTGTATGTGCACCCATATATGTACGAATGCATGTACGAGTTTGCATGTACGTACTACATTTATGTACGTCCGTGTGTGTTGCGCACGTATGTATGTATATGTGTGTGCATCGATAAGGAGGTTGGCAGGTAGGTCTTTCTATCTAAACAAACGACTGTGGTGTTGGGTGTCATGTGCGATGTATCCTATCGTGCCCCAGATTTGAAAGAGACGTAGAGACAACCGAGCAGGAGGGGAAAGGTGACCATTCTAGAGATGGTCCTCTGAGAGGCCTCTGAATTAGAAAGAGGAAAAGAGATATGAAAGAATTAGAACAAGGCTCGTGACGTACGTCGCTTGTGTATGTGTATAGTAGTCATGCGTGTATATGCATAGTCATGTGGGTAAATGTCGTTGTCGTCGTCGTCATCACGGCGACAAAGAGGCGGAAAGGTGCAGGTGAAGAAGAAGCCACCATTGTTGGTGCTGCCGTGGCCACCATTGGTGTCTCTGTTGGAGCTCACAAAGGGATAGGCACAGGTAGACAATAAGCAAGAGGCAGATGGGGTTCCCAGCTGAGGAGGTGAATAAAACGCCACAAGAAGAAAGGAGACGAGGAGAAGAACGTAGACGAATGTGGGCAGGATGGAGGGGGAGAGAAACAAAGTATTCATAGGGAAGTAAGGGCTACAAGGAGGTACAAACAAAAGGACGAGAGTGAGGAAGAAGAGAGCGAGAGAGAGAGAGGGGAAGAAGAGAGAGAGAGAGGAAGGCAAACGTGAACAGGCTGGGAGGTGCAGAGTTGCCAGGGATTGATGAACCCGTTTCCGATGACCAACCGACCGATTGAGCACCCTAGCCCGATGTCCGGCAAACTACTTGCTCGCCTGCGGTCTGTGAGAGACGAAAGGGGCGGTAGATCAAACGAAAGGTGGCGATTACGGCCACTGCCGCTGCTCTTACTGTGAAGTCGACAGCAAAGTCGGCGGATAACGGCAGTGACAAGAACAAAGCCAGGACCGAGTCTAGATCATGAGCTGCACCAGCAGCAGCAGCTGCTGCGGCCATGGCACAGCGAGAAGGCAAGGATAATCGAAAAGTCAACGAACACTTTATACTACGGCTTTCGATCTACTATACTTCTACTATTTCTACCACTATCCACTTTTACGCCTACTACTTCTATTACCACGATCGCTACTGCTGCGACTACCACTACTACAGGAAGCCGTAGTCTGCTGTGTACTGTCTGAAGGATTGTAATGTAGATGATGTCGTCTCCGCGGCCGTTGTCGTTGCCGCCATTGCTTCAACCCTTATTTGGACCCCTCTCCTTTACCTCAACCCCCACCGTTGTTGCCCGTTTACCGACTGGGAGCCGAATGCCGTCACATGAAGACAAGCGATCGACAAGATGTCAACCACTTAACGACGAGGGGACGAGGATGAAGATGAGAACGGACGACCGCCGGGCGACCACAACAGGAAGGACGGCGGGCGGAGGGGGAGGTGGACACACGAAACACAAGAGGAGGGAGGCGGACGTGTGGTCGGACCCAAATGACGCTTGGGTGCTCTGCCGCTATTAGAGCGACAAGCCGAGATTGGTGAAGTAGACAAGCAGTCAGGCAGGCCGACGGAGCGTTACAATGCCGCCCGGCAAACGACGAACGCGCATTAAGGCCGCTAAGTAAGCTGCCTCGAGTTGGGCGCGGCAGCCGAACCACCTTCAGGGAGGCCCCTGTCGGCGGCGGACGGCAGCTGCTGAAACGTTGACCAGAGGAATCTTGGCCTTCTTCACAGCAGACCGCTAGCTAGGTAAGGGAAAAGGGGGGGCAGGTGTTAATTAGTTAGAACCGTCCCGATAGGCTCAATGGGCAAAGCTATCGCAACGACGGCATTACGGCAGCGGCGGCGGTGGTGAAATTGCAGCTCCCTGGAAACAGACAACAGTTCGCCCGACAGCCGATCAAGATATGAAAGGAAGAAGGGTGAAAAATAGAGGAATGGGAGGCAACTAATGCTGACTACTGGCTAAGAACTACACTCCCGCCCTCTAGAAGGGATAGAAGAGCCGTGGGGAAGCGTGGAGGTAGTGGACCTGTGATAAATGACAACGTTAAACCTGGCATAGTAGACGTCAGACGTTTATTAGTGTACGTCATTGAAGCAAACAACGTAGCACTACTAAGAAGAAAAATTATTGCCCTTTACCAAACGTGAGTCGAGTAAGCTATATACTGTGTTGGCATCGATTACGAACGATTGCGTCGCGTCAGTTGGCATACACATCAGAATCGGTGTGTATGACTGTCCACATGGCGTTGTGTACGAACTGTATGTAGACCAAAATTAAAAAAGTTAATTAGCAAATCCATCTACGTAAAAATAAATAACATTCATTTATATAAAAGCTCTCTCTCTCCCTATATACATATATATATATATATATATATATATATATATATATATATATATATATATATATATTGTTTTAACGCGGTTTAAACACGGGACTACATATTAAAACGATTGAGTTCTTGAAAAAATTAATCGACTCACCTCTCACGGTCAGTAAGCCATTTATACACATTATAACTTTGAAGAGTATCACCATTTACAATACGCACAAAAATAGCCAGAGAAGTACGGCATCTACTCTGTTTGGGAATAAATCTCTAGATAAAAGGAATGCGGTAGACTAGAACATGGCTGCTAGATTTCATTTTAACAAAACATTGAGAGTAGTTACACGCCTTGTATATCTCCTCTAGGCTGCAACAGGCGGGAACAGATCTTCGAGCGTCGAATTCCGCTCGGCGTCTTGAAAGCTAGAGTAACAACGCACATCTTGTACTATCTTTTTTTTTTTTTAAGGGGACTAACTGGAAAATGCGGTTGCACACGCGGGCACCGCAGCAAGGGAGCTCCCTGCAAGTGCGGGCCGGTAGTGTGGGGCTCCAACCCACTAAAAACCAGTCGTGTCCCCGTCCCCCACGCTGACTGGGAATTGCTTGCGCATATCATCAAACAGTCAGGGGGGGCGAGTCTACTGGTCCAGGCGGATGTGTTCCCCGGGAGCCTCGGGAAGGCGCGAGCGGACTCGGAGGGAGGCCCTTGTCTTCTCTTGCAGTATGTTCTTAAAAGCTTGGGTCACTTTGTTCCATCCTGAAATTGATTCCGTCATTCTCATAGTGAGGTCGTGTAGGTTAAGAGCTGGGTTGTTACTTAAAAACTCCGTTAAGCTTGCGCGCTGCTCCGCTCATGACGGACACCTAAGCACCGTGTGCTCTGGAGTGTCGTCGAGTCCATCGCCGCAGTGGACGCACGTGGGGCTGGGGACCTTTCCAATCCTGAACAGGTACGACTGGAAGTCGCCGTGACCTGTGAGGACTTGGGTTGTGTGGAATGTGATTGCCCCCCCGGCCGGTTAAGCCAGCTTCTGATATTTGGGATCAGGGTGCGGAGGCTGACGCCTGGGGCACCCTGTTCGAGGTCTTCCCACTCCTCCTGCCAGAGGTCGATTGTACGCTGACGTGCCTCGTCTTTTTTGAGGCCTGGGTTATCCCATAAGCGGCGGCGCTCGGCTGCCTTTAAATCCCACGGGATCGTTCCGGCAAGGACGAAGGCCGCCGCGGCGCTAACCGTCCTGTACGCTGAGATTACCCTGAGAGCTCCGACCCTTTGGGCCCTACGCAGGCGAGTCCTGTTCGCGGCGAATTTTAGTGTGTTGGCCAGGCCGGAGCTCCGTACAGGGCAACCGACTCGGCCGCGGACATAATTATTCGCCTTCTCAGGTGCCGTGGACCATATGTGTTGGGCATGAGACGTGCAAGTAATTGGCCGTCTTCGTTGCCTTTTCCGTCACCCGCCGCACGTGTTCGGTACCGCGAAGACCCCTGTCAAGGGTAACCCCGAGGTACCTTACGTGGTTGACGAGTACGATCTCCTGGCCATCTAGGCGGAGGTGAAGGTCGGGGCATTTTCTTCGGCCCACCAAGAGTATCGCCTCGCTTTTGGCTGGGGCGAGAGCGAGCCCCGCTTCTTGCATCCAGCGGGCGACGCCGCCAAGTGCCTCGTTCGCACGGCTCTGCAGCAGGTCCGCGGTCCGAGCCTGGACGGTTAGGACGAGGTCGTCAGCGTAGGCAAGGAGGTTGACGCCGGGGGGGAGATCCCTCAGCCGCAACACGTCGTCGTAGGTTATAATCCATAGCAGGGGGCCAAGTATGGATCCCTGTGGCACCCCTGCAGTCATGTTAAAAACGGACCCGTGGTACTGGATTGTTCTGTCATGTAGAAAATTTGATAAAAGCTTCCGTAGATAAAAGAGGACCTTTTTCCTGTGGAGAGTCCCTAGGATGACTTTCCATGGAAGGCTGTTAAAAGCGTTCTTGACGTCCAGTAAAATCGCGAGGAACATGTCCCGTCTTCTAGGCGGGGACTCGCGGAGGAGTTCAACCTGCGTCTGGGTCCGCTTTATGGCGCCGATGGTTGAGTAGCCCTTGCGGAATCCGTACTGGCCGTCGGATAGCAGGTCGGTCCCCTCCGCGAAGTCCCGGAGGCGTGCCTCCACGATGGACTCGAGTGCTTTAGCCAGGGCGCCGAGTAGGCAGATCGGGCGGTAGGAGCCGGGGCCCTTGGGTATGAGAACTAGGTTTGCAGCCTTCCATGCCGCAGGGAACGAGCCCGTCCGGAACATCCCAGTCGCCGCAGCGGCTACTGCTTCCGGGTATTCCGTCATTAGTAGCTTGACCGCGGAGACCGGAACGCCGTCGGGGCCTGGTGCCTTTCCCTCCTTGAGGCGTGCCGCCGCTTCGTGCACCTCTTGCAAGGTGACTTCTGGAGGATCCTGTTCTTCCGTCCCTGAGGCCTCCAGGTAGGGGGCGCGGTCAAAGGGAGGATGTTTTGGGAAGAGGACTGATATTGCCTCTTGGGCCTCGTCCGGCGTGAGGTCCACTCTCCGTTTAAAAGGCGGGCACCCCTTTACCATCTTGTATGGACGGCCCCAGGGATCGTCCTCCAGTTCTTCGAGAAAGGCTTTCCCGGAGCGTTCCTTACTTCTGAAGATCTCCCTGCGTAAGAGGGTCCTCAGCCTCTTATACTCGGCGCCATGGTACAGGGCATACCTCCCCTCGGGCGCACGCCTCCGGGCACGCGTAAAAAGGCGCCTCTCTCGAAGGCACCTCTTCCTTAGGTGTCTGATCTCCGCAGTCCACCAGTGCTTTGGTGTGCCGCGGCGCCTAGAATTCGTGCCGCGCCCCGAGGGAGCCCTACAGGCGGTCTCTAAGAGCTCCTGGAGGCCAGTCATCGAAGCGGGCGGGCCATCCGGGCCTATGCAGGCCCTTAGGGACTCCCGGAGTTCGGCGGTTCCCTGACGGCTCATAGGCGGATGCAGCCCTGCAGATGGTTGCTTTAAGCTGGTCGTCACGTGAAATTTGATTATATGGTGGCCACTTAGCGATTCTTCGTCATTTAAAACTCTCCAGTTTAAAATCCTGTGGGCCTCTGTCCGGCGTGTGATAGTTAGGTCTATACAAGAGGTGCGCCCTGCCCTGTGGAATGTAGGAGCACCTGTGTTAAGAACGACTAGGTCCATGGCCGCCAACCACTCGAGGACTGCGTGTCCTCTCCGGTTCGTAGCGGCGGAACCCCACGCGCCGGCGGAAGCATTAAAATCTCCTGTTATAATTAAGAGCTTGTCACATTGGTTAAAATATGCGGTTAAGTCTTCTAAAAGTTTGATAAGATCTTCAAGTGGGACGTTGGGGCTGCAGTTGCATGAGTAAAAACGCCCAACGTTCGCCACGTCAATCTAAGTAAAACCGTGGCCGCTGCCATGTCCTGAAATCCGGGAGTGGCAGCGGTGGTCAAGTACAATGCTTGTTGCCCTCTCGCCGTCGGTAAACCGGTCCGGGCGGTTCTCTTCTGCCCACCGGACATTGGGCTCGCTCAGCAGCAGCACATCTGCTTCGGCTCTGCTACTGACCTCTTCAAGCATTGCATATGCTGCCCTGCTACGGTTGCAGTTTAGCTGTAGAGCTTTAAGAATCTTAGTCATGTGTTGAGTTAGGAGAGAGCTGGGTGTTGGGGGCCTTGGAGGCCCGAGGGTCCGCAAGGGGTGATGACCCTTGTACCCTCTTGCGGCCCCTCTGGGTCACCAGGGTAAAGCCCTCGGAATCCACCGCGGCACTGGGGTGGCCTCCGGGAGTGGATTGGGCCGCCGTAGGGCATGGCCTTGAGGCGGAGAGCGCGGGTGCCGCTCGGGTATTGGCTCGGCCGCCGCGGCGACGAAGTTCCTCAAGTTGTTCCCGAAACTTCGGGCATGCGGCGACGTTGGCTGCGTGCCCGTCTTCACCACAGTTGTAGCACGTCGCTTTCCCCGTGCACTCCCTGGAGAGGTGCCCCAGCTCTCCGCATTTATAACAGCGTTTGGCTTTGACTGCCTCAAAGGTGCATGAGGGTGCAGAGTGCCCCACACGTTGGCATCGTTGACATGTCGGGACACTGATCCACTCCGAGATGGGGCACGAGAACCACCCCATTTGGATTCGCTTAATGCCGAGAATCTTGCCGGCATCCGCCGGGGCGACTCGGACCAGGGCCGTCCACCGACCGGTAACCCCTTTTTGGGGGGGTCGACCGTCAGTGGTCCCTCGCATTGCGCCGCCTTGCGGAGGGCTCTTTCGATGTCTTCGGCAGAGGTACCCTCAATGATGTCCTTTACAAGGAGGCGTCTCATGGAGGAGCGGTCCAGGCTCACGTCCGCCTCCCCGGCTGACTGCAGAACTTGAAGGAAGGTGCTGGCCCCTCCCTCTGCCGCCTCCGCAACTACCAGCCGCACATCTCCGCTGGGCAGTTGCATGACGCGGTTGACCCTGACGTTGTGTGCGATGGGGTCCACCCTGGTCCCCAGCTCCCGGATCATGTCCGCGTAGGTTTTGCCTTCAGGAGGTTCTTCTCTTGGATTAACGTCGTATCCTTGGGGAGCCGGAGCGCCACCAGGGCCCTCGTAATAGGCTCGCCGTCGTCCCCCGTCTCGCTTATGCGACGGGACAGGACTACGCCTGTCCTGTCTCCCGCCTCCCCGGCAATGCCCTGGAATTGACAGGCCATGTTCTGCCATACAGCTTTGTCGGAGGGGTCGTCCTCCCTGGCCACCAGAATCCGAAGGGGACTCTCCTTAAGAATGCTCACTCCGAGGTGTGTTATCCTCGTGTAGACGGCTGGTGGCCAGTCTTCGGTGAGGAGTTGTTTGAGGTCCTCCTCCGTGCCGCAGGCGTCTATTAGCGCGTTTATTTTCTCGGCCTGCCCGTCCATTGCGCGCTCGCCGGGGGTGCACTGGCACCCGGAGTCGGTAGTCTCAGGAGCGGTCCAGGTGCCGACATCCTTTCGTTGTGTCCTGGCCTCTTTTACGGTAACACGGAGCTCCTCCGCCAGGCTCTTAACCATAGTGTCCAAGTTTTTTCTGTTGGCCGTGTGACGAATCAGCCTATCCACCAACTCCGTAATCTTCTCCAGGTAGTTCCTGGGTGCCGTTTCGCCGAGGTTAGCCGTTTGCTCGCCAGGAGTCGTTACTGTATCCGTCGAGGGTTGCGATGCGTCGGTCCCACTTTTGTCGCGCTCCTTGGGCGGCGGTTGGCGAAACATGTTTCTTAAGGCCAGTCTTGTTTAAAAGTCAGTAATTGTAAAAATGAGCTTTAAAACCTAAGTAGATATAAAACAATAATTAAGTCAGATAATTAACTAATATACATTTTAAAAGTTAAAATTGTAAATTTTAAAGTTAAAATTTTAAAGTGTGCACTGTATAAAAAAAAAAATTGGGGGTTCGAACCCAAACCGATCTTGCCTCGGTGGGTTTTCCACTCAGCGGTGCTGTCCACTCTGCCACCCGCTGCTTCTCCGTAGAGGTAGCTTCGTGCGCACCTGACGGTTGTTGGTGGTATATATACACAAGCACGCTACTTCACAGAATGTGTGTGCATGTTCACATCCTACATACACAGGCACGTTAGCTTACAGAGTGTGTGTGCGTGTTCACACCGCTCTGCACCACTATATGCACGAAGCTGTTCAAAACACCGATCACGTATATACACGGCGGTCCCACCGAACAGCTGATGTCACAGGCCTCCCTGTAAACAGTTCGGCCTGTAAACAATCGAGCTGCGGTGCCACCGGCGTTCGTTTTTCGAACGTTTTAGAATCACTGTTAAAAAACGTTGCACTCTGTTTCCTTTCTTCGTCTGTACGCGGCACCGTTAGCGTGTCTTTTCGCGCACGTTGTGCTCCCTGTCGCAGCGGCTATCCAGTGCGAGTGGTTAGCCCGTTATGGGCCTCGGGTTCCCGCGCTTTTTAGCCACCTTTTACGGAGAGAAGCCAAAACGTGACCGCACCTGACGACTGCCAAAGGTATCTTGTACTATCTATTAGCAGAGAGAAGGCAATCAGTATATACAAATCACCAACCGAGTCTCTACGTCTCTTACAGAACATAGTTTGCAGCGCGGGTGTATGCATAATGAGTTAACACGAAATACATTTAAAGATATTTACAATTGGCTTGTAGTGTGTTGGCAAATCTGTTCCATTTTGTCTTCTTCTTCTATTTCCCTCTATTGCTTCGTCTCTTCTCTCGCCTCGGATACATATTAACACACGTGCAGAGGCATGCTTGTTTATAGCTATATACAGACAGTCTCTTGAAATTGCTCGCCCAGAAATACGTCCCATTGCTAGTTTGGCATTTTGGGCTGTCTCGAAAGATCAGCCTAACTCGAACAACAAAAACGGGCCAACTCGAATCGTGTTCAGTCTTTTTCATCTTCACATAGCGTCGTCTTTCTCCAGATGTACGGAGACGGAGACTCGACGAAAACATCGTCTTCGGTCTTTTCGAACAGTTGACTCCATCGGGTCTGCCGTATGAACGCAAGCCCGGTCTGTTATAGGAAATCAGACTCAAGCAGACAGACACTACATGGCATGGAGGCGGTTTGTTCACACCAAGGCACCTTAAAACAGCCTAGAAACTATCAACTGTGTGCCTGTGCCACGACAACGTACAATGCTCCCAGCGACACCACAATCACGATTTCGTTACTGCAATAGCACTGCTGCCGGCTACTTTTCTCATAATCATTACTTACTGCGTGCGTTCATGTTGGAGCATTGCTCATTACTTCTGTTAAGACTGTCAACCAGCTAATGCATGACTAGAATCGCTTTGTTTCGTCCGTTGCTGCGATTGCTGCGATAGTTGTATCTGTTGTTGTTGATGATGATGATGATGACGATGTTGTTGTTGTTGTTGTTGTTGCCGTTTTCAGTTTTGTCATACAGCATGCCCTGCTGCTGCTGCTCATTGTGTGTCTAGAATGTTGTCGACACCTCGATTCGTATACTTTAAAAGATGACGGACGCGTCGATGTTGAACAGAGCGGCCGCCTTGTCAACAAACAGTGCGTGTCCCATTCGTGGCTTGTCACCCACGGTGGCGCAGCGCACCTCCATCATATCACTGTGGGTGTGAGCGCTAAACGCACTTCCGAGAGAGCACAAACAACGCCACTACGACTACTACTACTACTACTACTACTTCTACTACTGCTGCTGTCACAACAACTAGAACCAATCTCATCTTTGTGCTAGAGTCTCCATTTGGTTGTCTTAAAATTGTGCCGTTGTTTTTTGTTGTTGTTCGCCTTCTTTAGTCAGTTCCCAGATCATCGCAGTCAGCTGTATCGTGGTTCTCTTAGGCCAAACGGGCTGACAATAAGAGGCGGAAAAGCAAAGAACGCACACGGCATGCAGATAGCGGGTGATATTGCACTCGAAAATGGATAAAAACAAGGTGACATACAAACATCGAGAGCAAACCGTATCAATGTTAGGCAGCCTAAGCGATTCAAAGTGATAGAAGCAAATTTCTAGAAAGCGCGGGCGGAATACACAACATAGGACCGAGTGTGCGGTCCAAGGTATTTGACACCTAGGCGAGAGCGTGAACGCGCCAACGAACCTCGAAAAAAAACACCCCATGGTGATGTCGCATACTTTTGGTAGACACCTACAGTGTGTTGACATCTTTTCATACTCGTTTCGCGTAGCCATCGAGCACCCAGCCGGACGACCTCTCGCTGAACGCTGAAAGAGTGCACCGTAGTATAACATGTGACGATGCTGGGAAGGACGCGACGCCAAACAGTGACTAGCTTTGTTGGGCATGGCCAGCCGAAGGCTGCCCTGCTTGATCTAAGCCTTGTCCGTTACTTGGTGGCGGAATTCGCGTCGTTTATAGAAGCTTAGCCAGTGGCGCCATTACTAGACCATTTTGGACGACTGGCTCACGCGACGTCTGCTGTCACCGAAACAGAACCCGCTGATCGCACCCTCGCTTCGCTCAGCCTGTAGGTCGCTGATGATGTTTATAGACTGTCGTATAGCAAGTGGTAGTGCAGCAAGTGAAAAGGCTGCATAGTAAAGCGGACAACAGAGCTTGGAATTCCCCGCTTAACCCGTCTTCAGATCCTCTGCATGGAAAGTTTCAATGCAGACGCTGATCTTTCTACCGGTAAACGACCAGACCTATCCAGGTCCTGGTCAGGCTGACAACGCTGCCAATATTCTGCAAGAAATGTTGGTAGTAATCGCTGAATAAAGCACTTCTTTAAAGTGGGCAATCGTGCAAATTCAGCCGGTCGTACATTCTTCTCAGTCATATCGCATTTAGTTGGGCTCAATGAAACATTCTGACTCGTAGTCCTCAAGGTCGTAACATAGAGCTATTACGTCTTTCCAGTATGCCTGCTGGCTCAAAGGTTATTGAAAAGCTAATAATCTACCCCACTAAAGTACTTGTGAAACACTTTGACGATGTTTCTCCTAGGTCTGACCGACATTGGAAGTAGTTCGATTCAGCAGATCTTTAAACCCTTTGTATTAACACATTTCTACATTAAATAATGTCGACACATAGAGAACTAACTATGTATGTCCATGCAACGGTCAGCTCACAAGAAGGAAGAAGTTACAGGCGTTTTCTGTCGCACTGGCTACACTCACTGTTGCTGCATTGAAGGTCGGTTGCTCGGTCAGCGGTGTAACAAATTTAGCCAAAGTGAAGTTGCACTGGACAAGGTGATTTCAAGCAGAAGTGGATGGCAGACGCGTATCGAAGATGTCGAAGAAGAAGAAAAAGAGGAAGTCGACGAGAAGGAAGATGTACGCGAGTCAAAGATGGTCCATGGGCGCCGCCGCCGATCGAGTTTGTGCATCGTCAACGACAAGGAGCGCCGATGGCATCGCCATGCGCTACTGAAGGCTGCAACCGGCCAGTGACGAGGCCAAGTTTTAATTTGCTGCAACTCCACCACCTAGATATCGGATCGAACTTTTCCCGCGTTCCCAAGATTCCCAAGCCCAAGTTGGTGTCCTCTGCCTCCCCGGACCCCTTTCTGTCTCTCTGTCCGCCACTCGTCCGTCCGCCCATCTGACTGGAAAGGCTCGACTACCCTGTATGCTGCACCAGAAACAACATCAACAACAACAACAGCAACAACGATGACGATGACAACAGCAACAACAACAACAGCAACAACAACAATAACAGCAATAACGATGACGACGACGACAACAGGAACAACCGCAGGTCTCCCCCAGAGCGTGTACCCCCCCCCCCTTCGGACCCCGCGGTAGCCGCCCGCCCTATGGAGCATTGCCCCGACTCCGTTGGGCTTGTGCGCGCGTGACAAGGTACCTGTCGCTGGCATACCACAGCCGTCGCGCACTTCGTCGCGTTCGAAGCTCGACTTTGAAATTGGTACAGCGGCAGCGGAGGCGGCCGAAAGAGTCGTAGGTGTCGCCGAGCGCGCGCAGGGGCCCGGGGGGGGGGGGGGAGCTTTTTCTTAGTGTCTCGCTCGTCGTCGATCCAAGACGGTGCCGTTCCCGCTAACGACGAACGTCACTCCTGTTCGTCGAGTGAGTTCTCGTATGCAACATGCAGGCGGATCGTCGGCTCTCGGCTCTGCTTGCTGGCTGCCAGCTAGGCGCGGCCCGCCGGTCGACCGGCCAAGAAGACTGTTTGTTTCACCATCGTGAACCAGCCAGAAGCAGCGTGAACAGAGCGGGCGGTAGCTGGCAGATCATTGGACATGAAAAGTTACTGGATAAAAATCCTTCTCTTTCCTCCTTTTCGCCCCTATGCCTGGACGCGATGGTATATACGGATGTCCTTGCCATATAACGGATGCTCACACACGAGCATATATATATATATATATATGCAAATGTGCGTACGTCTGTGTGTAAGAGGAGAGTGCCCGCATGCTTCTTCCGGGTTGTGCAGTGAAACCGTTCCAACGTCGTTGACGAAGCACCTAGCCGCCGCAGGTGCAACCCCGTCGGCGGCAGCCGCTGAACCAGCAATTAGTATGAACGCAGTAAAGTATTCACGAGACAGTACTTTTTCGTGTCATGGGTGCTACAGGGGTGCTGCCTATATATATATATATATATATATATTATTGATACGTGCATGTCCCAGCCGTTTAAACCTGGCTGAAGCAGTAACAATGTCGCTGATAACTTTCAGGAGTTCAGATAAGCAATGGATCGGCATAGCTGTGTCGCCTACGCACATCATTACGTTACCTGTAACCAGCACAATACTGGCAAGCGTAGCTGTAAAGATACTCGAGAAAAGTTCATGAGACTAAGACGTTATTTTCGTATATAAATAAAATAAATGGTGAAATTGTATTGAAAACGTTTTTCTCTAAATTTAAAAAAAATATTTATATATACATAATTACATCTTCCGAATGCCGGTGTTTTTTTTCTGGATTTAAACCCACGACCTCCCGATTGCAAGGCAATGTTCCGGCTATATTGCGGGGTACTGCGGCAGCTGGTGCTTCTTCCGACAAGGTCACAATTGTAAATGTCTGAAGTAACGTCATCTAGACGTTGCCAGTACGTTGAGCAAATATAGCGGTGGCAAACCCCGACTAAAAAGTAAATCATGAATAAATCACAGTAGGTTTTATTCATCATTACGCTCTCACAGTGTAAATACGTAAACCAATAGACGAAGGCTCTGCATCTCTACAATTGTCGTGGTTGCCCTTCTATCAGGTGTGTTAGTGTAGTGATTCTTGTTGCTCGCAATGAGCGTCGTAGAAGAGCCACGGAAATTCCGAGCTTTTATGTGTTACCTATGCTCGGTCAATAGTAACACCTCATCTATCTAGTCAGCCACTGCAAGCTGTTTTGTACGAGAAATATGTTCAACATCATATGACGAAATTACATATATATATATATATATATATATATATATATATATATATATATATTTGTCAGCTTATCAGCAGACTGCTTTTGAAGAGTATTATTATCGTCGACGTGATGTAGTGAAACATGTAGCTGGCGACTTTGACACCAAGACGTGCAGGTTCGGCATTTTTATATTTGCAGAATTCGCTCTAAACATTAGTGAAAAAAAACTGTTAAAAACTGATTAATTAAAACAATATAATGCATAAGCAACGCGGTTATGGCTGATCAGTTGTTTGCTATGCCCGGCAGTATTTTCATCGATAACCACAGTGGCTATGAAAGGTTGATCGATAAAACGTTCTTCTTGCTAGTACTTGCTTAGACGGAGGTCTTCCCTCCCTGACGAATACTGATGTTCTTGTTTTAGTACATGTTGTCGCTTCTGCTCTTCTTGTCCTTACTGCCATTGTTGTTGTTGTTCCAGCTACTAGCGCAGCTGTTTTTGTTGTCTTTCTGCTGTTTTTGCTGTTCCTGCTACTGTAGTTGTCGTTTTTGTAGTAGTTGTTGTTGCTGTCATTATAGTCATTGTCGTGGTCGTTGCAATTTCTCTATTTTGCGGCTTCTATTTTCTACGACACAGCGTCGTGTTGCCTAATGATCCGTGTAAGAGGAAAGAGACTGCGTCAGCGGTCCTTGACACGGCGACTCAACGGCGACCGCGTTGCAATAGTGGCGGTCGCTGTTGAGTCTTGTTTGTATTCGATTGTTCATTTTGCCGGCCGCTCGGTGCAGGAACTGTCCTGCATGCACGCACACGCATCTCAGGCTCAGCCCTTTGGGTTAAGTAGAACGCCGACAAGACCCAGCAAGCAAGAGGCAGACTTGCGGAAAGGGGTTTACATCTTGGCCTCCTCACGTGCTCCAATTTGCGGTTGGCTGAGCAAAACACAGGGCCACAGAATCTGTGCCTCCTCCCCCCCCCCCCCGCTTACCCCAATGACAGCGCCTAAACGGGAAAAATACTCCTGTTGATGCAAGCGGGCGATTCCTCGATGATTCAATCAGCAGCGGCGAATCCCGGACGATCTTCTAGAATTTAGTCGACTTGGTATAAGACGGGGAGACTCGCCGAGACTCGTCGTTAGTGGCGCGGGCCAACGCGGAAATACCGAACTGTATTCAAGACCATAATACGGCATGCCAGTCGGACCAGGGTCGGCCAAGACAATTGGCGTATACTAGAATTAAAACATTTTTTGAGCAGGTTGTTTTTAATTCTAGATTGTACATACTCTATTCGAGTGAAATAAATATGATTGCATTTTTCATTTTAAACCCTCATACGTCGCATTCAGGCTTGGAATTCATTCTGAAGCATATCTTCAAGGCACCAAGGGCCGGACATGTTGAGATATCTATGGCCTCCCCAACAGTCTTTGTAACAGCATGCCCGCTGACTCTTAGCGGTATGGCTTATCATCTATCCTCAACGAGCATGGCTTGAACAAAACTCAATCAACGTCTCAATTAATGCGCTTAGTTTCTTAAGTCCTGCAAAAATACGCAGTAACAACCGTAGGCGCTAGGTTTTAGTAGTCTAACCGCGGTCAACGCTTAATGCGAGACCTACGAGCAGCCGAATTTACAAGAATTGCGGTTATGGAATCTACAGTTGCTAGGGTGAAGCAAAACGTAGGAACTCCTCAAGAAGACCCACGGAGCTGTGTCTTGTTTATACTTCTTCTCTGTAGTCTCTCCTATATGCAAAGAAAGCTGAGGAATGCCATAAGACGCAAACGACGTCGTTGTTGCCTATTAAGTACTGGTGACCCTTATTAAGTAACATTAGTGCCGTCAAGTGCATCTCATAAACTATTGAGGTGTATCGAGGCTCAAGGGGCTGGAAATCAATATTGAAGATCGAAACATTCGACGTATTTCTCTTTCATTGGTTGCGGGCCGAATCGGCATGCGACAATCGTCACGTACATTGTGCTTGATTATCACCAGCTTGTGTGCTCATGCGGTGAATTTCACGAGGAGAATTCGTAATGCATTTGTCAGATTTGCTTGCAGTATTACACAAAAGCCTTCTTCAGACGTCTGTCACACGGGCCTTCGGAGAAGGTCGCCGTACTTTCTCTGTCGTCGGGATAGTAGAAAATAGGAAGTAGCCGCTATAATTATAATATAAACGTATATCACGCTGTACGTATGCTTCGTTTGAGTAGAATAAATAGATACTTACATTGAGCTACTTGTTACGGCAATATCATGGGCACGAAGCCTCTACAATACGTATTTCGACGACTTTCAGCTCTCATTTGGCCGACAATCGGGACTGACGTGATCATCTCGACAGGGTTGTGATAAGCCATTAGGTTAGCTATTCGTAGTATAAAATATGAATAAAGGGACACAACATAAATCTTGGGAAACAAAGTATAAATTAATAGTAGCACCTTTAAATAAAAGAGGACAAAGTGTGATCATGGTGTGTAAACAACTTGATCTGGCGACAGGCGATCTAGCGAGTTTTTCAGATAGATAACTCAGCGGTAGTAATGGTTACCCTTGTAAAATGACCGCTATCGGGCCTTCAGGTCCATTTACTTGACCCCGTAGCGTATTGCACAAACGCACACATTTCCAATTTTTGTTGTGGGTTCTCTCCCTTTCTAACAGTGTTCTGGCCATAAATGTTGGCATTCAAGTAATTAGGAAAAACAAGTGGTTTGCATATATATATATATAGGAAGAGAGAGAAAAGGGGGATAACTACATACGTATGTCTGAAAACACATGTTTGTCAAATGCATGTCAGTTTACCTATTCCTTAGACAACCACTGTGTACAAGCAAAAGCTGGGACTTTCTAGTAGCTAGGTCGTACGTGCCGTGTACGAGTATTGTAGAAGGAAAAGAGTTCTACCGCGTCTGATTTTGATTGTTCGAGCGCTTCGGCTCCTGGACCTTGAGCCGTGTTGATGGCACCAGCCGTCACCTGGTAGATTTTTCTAGATCTGCTGAGAAAACGACAACGACGACAATCGTCTTCGTTTATCGAAGCGCGGTTTAGTCAAAAATTGCGCCCGCTTTAAATCCTCTGCAGAGATAGGAGCGGAACAGACTTGCGCGAAGCTATCGCTTGACTGGCGTATAGCACACGGCCAACGACCAACTAGACGGCAAAAAGCTTATCCGCCTTCACAAGAGAAAAAAGTGTGCGAGACCTTTCTACGGAGACACTCGTGAATTATGGCTGCCCATGCAAACCCGCGTTTAGTGATGTTTCTCCCATTCCACGTGCATCTGCGAAACCGTGCATCACGCGGTGACTAAATGACTAAAAACATATTACTGTTAACTTTGCTTATGCGTGGACCTTACTGACATGATGCTCAATGTGTTGTTGTTGTTGATATTATAGTTGTAATTGTTGTTGTTGTTGCTGCTATTTTATTGCCACGTGTATTTTTACTGTCACCCCTGCCCTGCTGTTGCTATACTGCAGTACAGTCCTCCGCGTAACAGTAATAGCTTTCATCACCACGACCGACCACATGCAGGCGATTGAAGAACGTCACAATTATAAATACGTACAGCAGTAAACAAATTAGGAAACACAGTAATGAGAAAAAAACAATTTTATGCGGCTCGAATATTTTACCACAAGAATATCGAATTAATACCGCTAGAAAGCCTATTGCGGCCTTAATTCAAGCGTTGTAATATGTGTGCGTGCAACGAATTAATTGTTAGAAAAAACCCACGTAGACCACGGCCTTCTAACGGCGTCGTGTGCTCGTGGCAAAGTCTAATGAAAAAGGTAGTTGTACTTCCGCATTGATCGCCCGCATGAATACCGATAATCATAACGCAATTCATAACAAACATAACTAAGCACAAAAGTACGAGTTATAATATATAACTTATATACGACTTATAATAAAGTACGACTTAACGAATTCACCTTTGCCGATCGCCTCATACACATGTAGTCTTAATAACGTACTAATTTGAGGCGGGCGTACGTGCTAGTACTTGGAGTGTGTTCAACTTTGCGAACTTGCACAACTTGTGAAATATCGTACATCTCGAACAGGGCTGTTGCCGATCAAGCTGCTTGGCAGAGCAAACTACCGTTTTTAGTAGTACTAGCTTATTAGCCAGGTCATTGGTATCCCACATTGCCAGGGTTTGCCGGTACCTAAGTGCTACTACTAATGACCTGAACTGAATTATCACGACGGCCAAACTTAGTCTGCCAGCTCTACTAGCAGTTAGAGCTTGCTCGTAGTTGATCGTTTAGTCTAGAGACAGTCGTCGAGCCCGGTGGCGTGGTAGCTTGAGTCTGCGGCTCACAACCGGAGGAGACACATAGGAGGTGCGCGGGGAGTTGAGCCCCACCGTTGCACCGATTTGCATTTATGGCGGTCCGTCTATGAAGCTACGCTGTTTAATCTTGGCTGAGGGCCAGCTCGAACACTTTACTTTCGTATAGAGACAGTAGTTTCGGTGTCCAACCGCTTGTCTACTTATCCGTTCATTGATTCGTCCGTTCGTCGGTCCGTCCGTTCATTTGTCTTTATGCTTTGTTTGTTTGTGTTTATTTAGTCTGCTCCTTTGTCCGCATGTCTGCTTGTTTTTCTGTCTGTATTTTTGTCTATCTGTCGATCTAACTATTTATCTAGTCTGTTCAGACGTCGGTTGTTCGTCGACGTCGTCCGTTTAACAGCCGTTTCAGCACCAACATAATGATGGCTGTTTTGACTACGGCTGCTGCTGCTACTGCATAGAAGTGGTTGCGGTGGTGATGCTTATGTCGTCGTCTAATTGGGTATTGTCGTCATCAGCGAGCAACGCCAGAACAGTCAACCGGAACAGCAACCGCAACAACTACAGCAGCAGCGGCAGCAGCGGTAGCAACGGTAACAGCAACAGCAGTTCTCGCCCTCTGGTGTGGTCTGACGGGCACCGCCTTGCCAAGGGCCGTCAAACGGCCGCCCACGACTTCTTGTCAGCGGCAAGCGACCACTGTAACCAACCAACCGATCAGCCAGCCAGCCAAGCCAGCCGACCGCTCAATTGCCAGCCCGTCAGCCAGCCAGCTAGCGCCCCTGTTGCTGCATCGACAGCCGCCGCCTTAGACGCCGTCGCTGCTGCGGCTGCTTCTGTTGCCGCCGCCGCCGCCTCCGCTGTCGGCGCCAACACAGCTATCGCTGTGTATCACCTCAATCCAATCCGACCAAGAAGCAACGTCGGCCGCGCCTCCACAGAAACAGCAACAACAACAACAACAACGAATGCAGCAAAAATAGCAGATATAGCAGATATAGAAGATCTTTTAATATCACTGCTTTGACTACAACTACGACTACATACTACGAATATCACCGTCACAAATTATGACTCTCGGCTACCAACGCTACGCACCTGCACGATCAAAAGTGATAGTGTTTCTCGAAACATGCAGCATTCTTCGGCAATCATCTGTTAACTATTCATTAATCCGCTACTCCACTAGTCGATAAGGAGCACCCAAAAATATGTGAATAGTTATGCGATCGTCCATTGGTGGGTAGGCAATGTCGTGTAGAATTGCGCACTCGAAATCATCTACATAAAACGTTGGGGTTGCGTTAAAAAAATCATAACTGCAGTACCAACAACAAAAGCAACACCACCATCAACAACAACAACACGTGTACTATGCCAGCCACCTTACTATTTGAATACAAGTACATTGAAATGAATACATTCGATCGTTTTCGGTCAGCGTGAACCAATGTATCAACGTGTCATGGCGTCAAACTCGCGCAAAACGCCGGACGGCGGTAACACGTAACACCAATATCACAAGGCACAAACGTTCTAGTCTAACGACGACAACAACAGAAACAATAATGATAAAACTAAAAACAAGACAACAACGAACACACACTCACAAACAATCACAATAACAACTAAAATAGCATAGGAACAACAGCAACGACATCACGAATTGTAGCAATGTCACCATTACCAACACCAGCAAAAATAGCAACAACAGCAACATGAAAACTAGCAACTACAAGTAACAACAACAACAACAACGACAACAACAAAAACAACAACGACAGCAACAACACAATAATACCACCGCCATTTGCTGCAGCTGCAACAATGTGGCATCCTACCAGGTCGTAATCGGGGGCCTTGTATGTGCCGGTGAGTTCGTCTAAGTGTGAATCTGTCTGGCTGTGTGTAAGCGGGGGGCGGGGGGGGGGACACGTCACGTCCGATTTAGGTGAACGCTGGGCACCGCACCGCAGACGTGTGACGATATGGCGAAGATAAAGCATGTCGTAGGGCGTCCGTAGCGACACACAATGTCGTCAACAACCCGACATTGTGACACTATTAGCAAACAACGCTCATTGTTGTACTGTTGTAGTGCGGTAGCTAGTGGCGCTCGTCTAGGTAAGATGCTTGGCTAACTGACCAGGTAAAATGTCATTAACATCACCACGATGATGATGATGATGATGCTGATTAGTGATGATTGCGATGATCGTCGTGGGAATGATGGAGAAGGCGAGGTCGAAACACACATACAAGAATGACAATCCTGAAAAAAACCACGATTAAACGCCGGCCACCTGAATAAATCTAAACTGCACAACTGGCGCCTTAACTGGGTTGTCGCAGACGATAGCCGTGACCATCGGCGGTAGGAACCCGCGAAGCTGCGCGATTGAATCATGAGTGGGTGTTCTGCTGCTACGAATTGCTGGTGAAGAAGAGCAAATGAGTCGATCAACGATGTAGAGCATAGATGATCATTGTGTGATGGAAGAATTGAAGATGTTCTGCCAGTCCGAAAGATCGATTTCTGCACACGTTGACACGACAATTGGCAACGAGTTGTCTGGTCGTGTTGGGGCTAGCAGCAACAGCAGAGGATGCGAAAGCGGCGACGTCTTCATCATGATCCATATCATGTTCCTCATGATTACCATCATCATTATCTGCGTCATCATCATCATCATTAAGGGGAAGCCAGTCTAGAAGGGGTGAAGCCGCAGCAGCAGCAGCAACAAAACGCCAAACAAATTGACGGATAAAAATAAAAGAAGCAAATACAAATAATATAGGACGAAAAAGAGAAGGTGAAAAACGCCTATTAGAAACGAAAACGAGTAGCAGTAGACAAAGAAAAGAAGAATAAGCAAACAAAGAAGATAAAAAGCAAATAAGGAAGACGCAGCAGAAAGAGCAGAAACAGTAGAAGTGAAATAGGAAAACGAAGAGATACGAGGGTAGAAGAATATGAAGGGTGGACAAATAAAGAGTAGCAGAAGAAGATATTGAAAAAAGAAAAGGTATACTCGAGGGAAGAAGTAGAGATAATAGAATTAAAAGAGTTTGAAAGCAAGAAGGGGTAGAAGAAAAAGGGAGACGATCAACAGAGAAATGGGTCCAACGACAATGAAAAAGAGAGCGAACAATAACAAACAGTAGAAAGACGAAATAGTAACAGAGGACAAACAAAAAATGGAGATGCAAAAAACAGATAAAATATAGAAAGGGCAAATGTAAACAAAAGAAGAACGACGAAATGACAAATAATGAATAAAAAGGAATTAAAAAAAAATTCAAGAAATCAAGTCGAAGAAACAGAAGGTCTTCGAGAAGGTTAGAAAGATAGAAGAAGCGGCTGCGAGCGCCGCCGCCACAGTCACCGCGGACGTTACGGTGGCTGCGGCAAAGTAAACCGGCGTCAGGCGGCCATCTAGAATGTCCCGCCAAATGTCTCCTCTCTACTGCTCGCCGTAGATCGGGCCGTCAAATCAACCTGAGGTTACCGGCGAGTTAGTTTCAAGTGTATCAAGTGACGTTTCGTATCAATCGCCCCCCCCCCCTTTTCCTCCTCTGAAACAAATAGACAACCAAATAGATACATGTCGATCTGTCGATTCGTATCCGGCTCGTCGGCTCGGTCAACAACCATAACGCAGTGTGCACTGCAACGCACGCGTTCTAATAAATCCATCCGTGAGCTGTCATCAGTGCCTTTGTCGTCTGTACGGAAGATGAATCTGCGTATGTTTGCTTTGTTGTTGTCGTTGTTGTTGTTATTGCTGCTGCTGCTGTTGTTGTTGCTTAATTGTGCCGTCGCGTTTGCCATTTGCCATTGTCTATGTCGCTGGCGTCGTTGTGTTCATCACAGACACTATAGTATTTAACACGATACTGTTGATCGCTTCGTGGTGATTATTATTCTTATTATTATTATTGTTATGGCCGTGGCCGCGTTGCGGTTAATTTCAGCTGGTGCCAAATAGTGTCGCTACTGGTTACGTGCACCATACACACTGACTGCTTTAGTAACAGCAACAACAGCAGCAACACAACAGCCAAACGAACACGCAACAAGACGCCTGGTCACTAGCAAATTTGCGACTTTCCGAAACAGGTAAAGACAACGATAACAACAACGGCAAGAACAACAACAACAACAAGAACCATAACAACAACAAAGAGCGTACCGCTACTGGCCGTGTCGGAAGGCGCGATACGTCACGCCAACCAACCTTGGTGGCCGGAGGAAGGATCAGGAGTCTGGGTCTCGGAGAAGGGGGCCAGGGAAAAGAGCGGGGGGGGGGGGAGCGAAGAGAACAATAAAACAACGGGCCGCGTCCCCGGAGCAGCAGCAGCAACAACAGCGTTAGCAGCAACAACAACAACAATGGCGAAAGCGGTGACTCCGGCAACGACAAATACGACAGCCACGTTAATGACGAACTACGCGGCGACAACCACGACGTTGATGACTACAAACGAATAGCGCCGGATCGTCGCAAAGTCGCCGTGTTCGTCAGCTGGACGCGAGGTTTGAGTTAGAGAATGGTCTCATGATGGCGGCGGTGGTGGTGGGTAATGATGACGATGATGGTAATGGTGATGGTGGTGGTGGAAATGATGATGATGGTGGTGGTAGTGAAGATAATGGTCGTAGTGAAGATGATGGCGAAGTTAGTGGTGAAGTTGGTAAAGGTAGGATAGTGCTGCTGTTGATGCTGATGATTGCTGGCTTAATGAGCCACTGGGCGGCTGAATCAGGCAGCGGCGAGAGCTGTGAGCACAAGCAATGCTTGCGTGCCCACTCCGTCGTGTCACGCATACAGTGGTGCGCGAAGCACTGACGCTGTTTCGGCGGTTACTATCGAGTTTTGTCGCGCGCCGACGCAGTCGAGTGTCAACTACCACCTGACTTACTGATGTGGCCGTCGAATGAAAGGCGTCTGTCTGATCGCTCGTCCCCCTATATAGAAAGACCAATCGACCGATCTACCGGCCAGTCGAACGGCGTCGGCCTTCTGGCTTCATTGGCTGTTTGAGTAAGTCGTCATTTCGTTCAGTATGGCGGAAAATAGAGACAAAACAAAACGCAGTGTAGAAGCGTGAGAGGAAGCGTGGTAGCTAGACAACGAAAAGCAGGCAGAAGAGGGCAAGAAACCAAGGAAACAGATAGATTGATGCTTGCCAAAGTTGTTGTTGTTGGTGTTGCTGTTGTTGTCAGCATCAGCAGCAGCAGCAACTGCAGCGGCGGCGATATGATGGATATACAGACGAACAGTTGGACGCCCGGCCGGTTGACAGACAGACAGACCAACGACGATTGACGAGAAAGACATCAGGAAGAAGAACAACAACAACAACAATGACACTGCTCGGGGGAGACGGGAGGGGAAGGCGACTCGGCATCGCTCAAACGGCGGCGGAGAGGGAGGGGGAGAGGGTGGTAAGGGGGGGGGGGTAAAGGCGACTCGATGCGAGCGTGTGTCACGTACGTTTTGAAATTTGCCGCCTTTTAGCTCACAGCTGATCACAGGCTACTCTCGTTTCCCTTCGTAGCTCTCTCCTCGCTATAGCTTACCCAAGCAGTTTCTCTCTCCCTGGCTTGGTCTCTCTTCTTATTTCTCTTCCTACCATCGTCTCCCTCTCTCTAATTCGGTCACATTCTCGTTCACTCGCTGCTGTCGCTGTGGACTGTCTAGCTTGAGACGCCGCAAGCTCTTGGAACGCACGTTTGCCGGTCCACATGCCGGCATATCCCGGCATTGCGGCGACAACAACAACAACAACAATGGCAACAACGATGACAACGGCCTTTTCCAACACTGCAACAACGCGGTGCCGCGTCGTTCACATATCACCGCCAACACATTTATTAGGCTAAATTCGTCCGTTTGTCGCTTGGCGGCATATCATCTAAGCACATATATCCATTTGTATATATATATATATATATATATAGGGTGTGAAAGAAAAATGTTTAAAGCGATACATGCAACCGTAGAGCTCGTTAAGGCAAATATGCTTTCCAATGGAACATGGTCTCTGAGAAGCCTTGTTTCGGAGTCAGAGTGAAATTACTACAATTTGTGACACTGGTGTTTTTGCCTGACATAGGAGCACAAAATGTGACAGAAACTAAGCACACTGTCGTGAGAAAATTCTGCTTCTTCTGAAAAATATATAAGGCCGGTCAGAAGATGCAACATGGTCGCTTAGAAGAGAATTAAAAAAAAATTAAGTTTTTTATTAGCTTTCACGTCAAATACCTCAAAATCAAAATTACCCTACGAGTCACGGCGCTTAAAACTAACATATTCATGCGCATTTCATGGTGGTCATTTTGGCACCAAAATGGCAACGCGAGCTGTGGTTGTGGAATAATTACGATTTTTTGGCCAGATGTCGGCCTGACTGAAATGACTTTGTTCTAGAAAGATTTGAAGAGCGATACATGGAATTGTAGAGCTCGTTAAAGCTAATATTTTTTTTCCAATGGAACATGGTTTCTGAAAAGTCTTGTTTCGGAGTGAAAGTGAAATTACTACAATTTGTGACACTGGTGTTTTTGCCGGACATACGGGCATACAATGTGCTGTTGCAAGACAACCAGTCCGCCCAAAGAGAAACTAAACACATCGTATTCGTGAGAAAATTCTGCTTCTTCTGAACGTCGCTTTAGCAATGTTGCCTCATAGTCATGTATACATGCACTCAATCTCGACATGCCCTCCGAAAAATTTTAATTACTCCGAAACCACGGCTTGCATTGCCACAGGTTACGTACCAAAATTATCGTCATATAATGTGCCTTTCTGCATAAAAGGACAGGTTGTTTCGCCATGGCACATTTTGTGCTCCTATGTCGGGCAAGAACACCAGTGCCACAAATTGTAGTAAATTCACTTTCACTCCGAAACAAGACTTTTTAGAGACCATGCTCCATTGGAAAAAACATTTGCTTTAACGAGATCTACAATTCCAAATATCGCTCCTCACATATTCCTGAAATACCCTGTATATATATATATACTCCGCATCAATGTTATTTATGAGTATTAGTGATGGTCGGCTTAAACGCGCGCTGAAGACAAATACCAACGTTACATGACACCTTAAGCTACACAGCTTATATACTGCAAGTCTGTCTTAATCTTTTGACAGGAGACTCGAGAGAATCCGAATTCTTGCATCAGAAGCTGTCGCTCGACATTCAACGAGGAAATGCAGCGTCGTTCGGAGCACATTGTTGAACTGGGCTAACCTTGGATTAGAGAACCTGTGATCACGCGCTCGCCCGGAGACAATTGTTCACTCCAAAGCTCCTAACATAGCGAAGTTATATAAATAAAAACCGAGCATGTACCCATATATATATATATATATATATATATATATATATATATATACAGTTAACACAAACAAATTAAATTATTTTATGACCTTGTCGCTTATATATATATATATATATATGATACAGACGTATATGTTTAGCATGTTCTGTTCTGTAGTATTGAAGTCTCCACTTGACGTCCAGCACGTTTAGCCCCGAATCCTCGACAGGCCGTCTCCATGGCCCGCCGGTCCATGGTCGGTCGGTCGCCCATGTCCGCTTCAGGCTTGCGTCATTCAAGCTCACGTTAGAGCCCCGACCAGGCTGTGAAAATCACTGACAAAGCTCATCATCCATATAACTAAGAGCTCGACGGCGTATGTGCTGCGAGGCTGCCTTACGGTCAATAGTGAATCGATTTTAAATAATCATACTCGTTTGGCCTTTGTTTCCTGCCCGGGGACGAGAGCAAAAGAAAGCGGGATCGAGAAATGACGAGAGAGATAGAGAGACAGGAAAAGTGAGGGATTCCGATTGGCAGAGCGCCTATGAAACAAAAGCGACGCTGGCGCTGTTTCACCTTCATCTGGGGGGGGTGGTGGGTAGTGGTCCGCGCTAAATTATTGGGAAAAGTCATGTCCTGCTTTAGCGACGAAACTGACCGGCCGGTGCTTTCAATTTATAAACGGTACTCAATAATACACACACACATACTTTTAAAATTAATACTGAAGCCAAATCATTTATACATGATTTTCTGCACGTTTTTTTTTTGTAATGTAAGGTTTTAAATGGTAAAGCTTGTAAACGGCACTATCGATGGTTCGATGGAAAAGGGCGCGTTACATATCTTGAGACTACAGGCATGACGTTTCTATCGGCAATACCTCTTGCATATTTATTTTCTTTGATGGTTTAGCCTAGCTACTGCACGGCCGATTATAGACGTCGCATATCAATCTTGTGAAAATTTAAAATTGGGGGGGGGGGTGGATGGTAAAGCACCATCTCTTTTTATTGAGACAACTATGCTCCCCGTTTTTTTTCAATCATGAGTCGATTTTTAGTCCACTCCGGCATTCACCTTGTCTAAATTGGAAACCATGAAAACCAATCTAAGAGTGGCCGGTCTGGGTCTCGAACTCAGGGCTCCCAAATGCAAGGCAAAGGCGTTTGCCTATCTTGCTCGGTCAATTGGCGCCGCTAGTTGTATTTTCTTAACAAACGGTGTCTATACTAAGTTCTACGGAGAAGGGGCTTTGAAGGCGGTGGTGCCATCCATGTTTGACAACCATAAAGCTATTAATAGCAGTGCTTGTCGTTAAAACTTACGTTTAATATGCACAATGTCTAGGTATCTGCCAACGCAAACATTTCCCCTCTTTCCTTCAACCCTTGTTATTTTTTCGTTTACTTTTCGCGCTGTTGATGCTAGACTCGCCATCAAATCGCAATCAAACGCCGATCAGGATCCGATCGACTTCAATCAATTTGATCTGATTCACCTGCTTCAAACGTGTTAGAGTTGTGCAGCTGCCAAAATGCTAAGTTAAATTGCTTTTGCATTAGCCCAACGCTCGAACTGTAAATTCCATCTAACTGTGTCTCGAGATCGATCGGCGTAAAAACCTGTATTTTTCTACCTCAGCTTGAGTTTGCGCGTAAACCAACAGATTCTGACGCGAGTGGTATATACCCTAAAAAGAGAAGCATCCGAACTTGCAACTGTACCAATCGTGCAAATTAGTGGAAACGCTCATATAGCGGTAGATCAAGTCTAATAAAATTACAATTCTGGATGCTTATTAATATATATATATATATATATATATATATATATATATATATATATACTAGTATATATACACACAGACAAATTATATCAAAGGCAAAAGTTGAAACCGTATGTCTTGAAACGCCGCCACCATGCTTAGCCAGTACGTAACTATTCCCTAGCGCTTGTGTGCATATTGCATTTGCCAGCAACAACAGTATTGTCATATGTGCAACGACTGCTGTTTATAGCTTCAAGTCACTACGAAGTGGTTTTATCATTTCTACTACCATGGCTGTAATATAGTGTGCTTGTCTTGTCTTGTGGTGCCGACGATTCGACGCTAGATTTATTGTACATAGCAATAAACATGCTGATTTGTGGGGGGTAAAAATACCTGACTTAATAATATTATAAATATACATACTATTATTAGTATTATTGCTAATCGTAGTAGTAGTAGTAGTAGCAACAGTAAAGTAGGAGCGCAATGACTGGCGCCTGACCGATGATTGCCTGTTGGATTGGCACGTTAATCAGCAGTTGCACTGCTGGGCCGCCATTCATGATTCATTCCGCCGGCCGAGGCTGTCGTTGTTGTTGTTGTTGTTTTTGTTGTTTTTGTTACTGTTGTTGTCGTCAGTGTTGTTGCTGTTGTTGTTGTCGTAGGCGTTATTGTTGCTGTTGTTTTTATGATTGTGCCCCGTTGTCGTTGCTAACGGCATTAGTGTGCCGATTTTGAATAGATCGTAGGGTCGGCCAACTTGCTGCGCAGCAGAAACCGGATAGCCGAGACACAGACACGAATAACGAATGGTACGAATAAGGAAGGAGGAATACCAAGGTATGCAGAGACACAAATCTGTTGGTGGTACATGTTAGTAGACTGCTCTAGACCTCCCCCGCAACGCGGCAACGAGCCTTCCACTGCTAGGCAACAACAGCAATAGCAACAACAGCGCCGATGATGACGAAGACAAGATGATCCTGATCAGCAGCAAGAACGACAACCATTAATTAGCGAGCTGCAGCAACAAGGCGCAGCCGCCTTGCGCCACGTGCCGCGCTAGCCTTGTTCATGTTGTTGTTTTGTTGTTCATGTTGTTGTTGTGTTGTTCATGTTGTTGTTGTGTTGTTTGTTGTTGTTGTTTGTTGTTCATGTTGTTGTTGTGTTGTTTTGATGTTGTTGTGTTATTTTGTTGTTGTTTTGTTGTTCTTCTTCTTTTCAGCTGTTGCAGCTGTTGTCGCTACTGCTGTCGTTGCTGTTGTGTCTATGTTGCTGTTGTTGTTGCTGTATCTGTTTCTGCCTTTGTTGCTCATGTTCTTCATGCGACTATTGTTTCTGTAGTTGTCGTTGCCTCTATTGTTGTTTTTGTTGTTGTTGTTGTTGTATCGAAGTGACGCCGATGACAGATACGTTATCGACACTGCTGTCCATTTGTCCAATTGCACGTATTTGTGTCTGCTTGCTTGCCAGCGTCTGACCGACGCAAATCCACAGCGCTTCTAGCAACGAGGTCGCGGCTGGACGCCAACCCCCAGCAGAGGGAAAAAGTGAACGGCGACCCGGTGGGGGTGAGCGGCTACCCCGAGTTTTGTCGTCAGTGATGCTGATGATTTTGCTGCTGGTACTGTTACTGCCGCCGTTATATAATACACAACGCAAAAGTCAACGAGAGACACTGTACGATTCGATCTGTGGTCGAGGGGAACTCGGGACGAAGATCTCGAGTGAAGGAATAAATATTAATTCCCGAGGAGAAACGAGAGGACAATTTAGAGTGTGACCTCTACCATATGTATATATATATATATACCAATCAATCACCCTACAAATATTATTCGGGTAATGCAAAGTCGATGATGATGATGAAAACGAGAATGATGATATTAATTAATGATGATGCTACTAATAAAGACTTCATTTGAAGATAAGCGAGGTCCTGTGTGTAACTTCGATGCCTGCTATAACGAATTGAGCAACCACAACAAATAGACGATAATATAGGTATTCATCCGTTAATTGCCGCAGGCAGCCAAATGCGACTGTGATGGCTGTTTAGAACTTCCTTAGTAGTTGGGAACAGGTCTGGAGGTAGACTTCTCCAGCTTCATACATATCTAGTGAAACACCTGGCTTGAGGCACAAATCCACTACCTACTAGTATACTAATATATTTAACGTTATCTATAAGAAACGTTTAACTGTTGCTGCTTTAGAGCGCCATAAAAGAAGAATTGAAGGAAGGATCTTTAGGACTCTGTTGTGGTTAGCTCGATCTCTCTCTCTCTCTCTCTATATATATATATATATATATATATATATATATTAACTCGCAACTGTGTCCTGCCAGAAAAATAACATGATGGGGACGACGCCTCGTGGAGTGCCCTGGACGGCAAGTCTGCCGGGCTTGACCAGACTGTTTACAAACTTCTTAACTCTTCCACCTTGCCAACTTTCTCTGACTTACGCTTATGTAGAACACCTCCCTCTAGCTGTAATTTCAGATCAATTAAGAAAAAGCCTGGTGCAGGGCACTCGGCTAAAAGAGCGTTTACACATATAATTGAGTACCTAGCGTTCCAAGGCCTAAGATATAATCCACGCAGCTTTTGTTCCGTTTTCGAAAAGATTCTAAGATACAGGACCGAACGTATAAGTTCACCCAAGATATTATAGAATAATTAATTGTAACGTCGTTCTGGTACGCAAAGTTATCTAGGGGATGTAGACTCAGCCAGACGGATACTAGATATGAATCACATTTGTATACGGGGCTCACGCTATCACCAAGGTCCCTCAAATAAGTGGTGCGACCCAGGGCGATACATCTAATCTATTTTCTTAATACTGTACAGGGATCGCCTTGAAAAGTCTCCGATGAGTATTAAATATTAACTTGTTTTATGGAGACTATTTAGCTATTGTAGAAAAATCGAGACACACCAATATTTTTTTATTGAACGAGGCTGTACAATAATACTGCGAAAATAAGCTGAACGCTAGCGTGTCAACAACAAAAGTAATGCGGTTAAGCAAAGGAGAAGCGTATGCTTAAACTGACTGTAATGTAAAAATAAATGGATACGCACTAGACTTGGTCGACAACTTCAGACACTTGGGAGTAACACTGATGCCCAAGCTTTTGCTATGCATATAAACAAAAACAGTGAAGGCGGCTTTCCAAAACATGGTGTTATTCGATCTCCGACAAGTTGATCTCAAGACTAATTGGTAAATTTAAACTTAAAATATTTATAAGACTAACATCTTACTTCAGAACCGCATCCAATAAGTACGTTAAAAAATATCAAAACGCGCTTCTGGCGCGGCATATGTGTAACGAATCCACGCTAGTAGAAGGCCTAGAACACCCCAATTACTAATTTGGCCGCGGCACACTGGAAGCATACAAAAACGCTAAAAAGAAGGAAGAACTGAAAGTTTGTGATACAACATTTACATACACGCGAAGGATGCGCTTTTTTCGTGGCAGCAGGTAGAACAACAAAATGTCTACAACAAAAAAAAAGCAAACAATCAAATCTGCAAAAAAATAACCTGGCACAGGTAGCACCTATTCCTTTGTCACGACACTAGTAGCTGCTCGCTAACAGCTGCTTTAACCGCCGTGCATGAACGGCACAACAATGCTACAACGGTATAACAAGTGGTTACTGTGGGGTACTACCCACAAATGTGATGCCAAAAAGCTCCCAATATGCTGTGAATATACAGCAACAACAAAGATGTAATACATCTACGAAAATTAGCTGAATAAGCGTGACGCATAGCACGGAGAGATTTCTGATATAAAGACGTGTTGAAAGAGTCCCAGTAGTCCACGGTCAAGCCCGGTGGTGGTGGCGTAGGT
>QVRM01005775.1:0-25000 GCA_003439945.1 Dermanyssus gallinae | reverse complement strand
CTTCCTTAACTGTTTCAGTAGCGCCAAGTGGTGCTTTATTAAACAATTTGTAGGAGCCGGCGCAAATAGGTCATCAGTGTGTCCAAATGTGTCAAAGCTCCCTCGTGGCTATAGCGTACTCCATGGTCCGTTTGTACGGTTGGACTGCCTCTCAATTGCGGTTTCGTGCGATTTTCGGAATTCTCGTTTTGATTGTCCGGATCTCACCAGAAGCTTTCGTGAGACATGGAGAAGGTTCTTTGAGATATAGTAAATGTATCTGTGTTGAGCTAGATACTGATATTAGTGGTCCCATGCAGTTAAAGTTCTTACATTATCACGCAAAATAATAGTTTGTGTGGACGACTGACTTTTGAATTGTTTGCTATACTGATTGAAAAGTGGATATTTTATAGCGAATAACGCTACAGATTCGATGACTCGCGATTTGCACAAAATTAATTAAAGCGAAATAAACACGAAAGTATCACTTCCGTGTTGTTGCTGAGGTATCTAGTGTTGTGTTCAACTTGATTTTCTGCGGCGAAACGGACAGTTAGTGCAGGCCTCTACTACCAGCAACTGTAGTATTTTAAGGCAATTTCCACAAATGCATAAAACGCTTGGTATATGGGACTTTACATAATCAGACTATTACTATATGTTCAGAACAATAGAACATTATTTAACAGGACGAAAAGAACATATAAATAAGGAGCGGAAGACTGTTTTGTTTCTAAAATTAGCTCATCCAAACAAGTTTAAACAGTTTGCTAATCGCTGGAAAACTAGTTATACACACAAAGAAGATTATTTCAAGAAATAAACAAAAAAACTTTGCAGTTGTGTCACTTCGTATTTTTTAGTCTGGATCTGTTTTGAATCTAGCAATATGGATATATGATAGATTATGTTTTGGAGGAAAGACCCCAATTCAAAACGCGCTATAAACCAATGCTGTAAACAACATATTTTCTTGTCAAAATCGGGCTTTTGTTGCAAAGTAACAAATTTACATTGAATGCACTTGTAAAGCATTTACCTTATAGTTGCTCAAATCTGGCGATTGACCCCATTTGAAGAACACACCTACACTAGATAATAAATGCGTACTTACAACACGTGTTCTTCGTCATAATTTCTTTGCTATAGCCTCCTTCCTGAATCATAGCCAAAAGCAAATGATGGAAAATTGCTCTATAGTGAGAGCCGCACGTTGGGCGAAAATACAGCTTCTGCCCGGCGCAGCTATTATTGTTCGCACAGACAATTATACGGTTAACTAACGTAATGAATAGTCATAGCTGTAGTAGCATTAGTAGAACTAGTAGTAAAAATCCCGTAATAATGAGCATGATTATAATCATAATCATCATCATCATAATAAAGGCAATCATAATTATCGTAAAACAACGCATAGAAGTAAGCGGAAGAGGCGTAGCTGTGGTAGTTGTAGTTGTGGTCATGATTGTTGTTTGTTGTTTTCATCGTCATAGTCAACACCGTCAACGCCGCTGCGTAAGCAAAGCTAACAAACGTGGTGGTTGTACGAGGCCCTGGAACACCCGTTTCCCATTCTCCTTTTCCTCCTTGCCTCCTACTTGGCGAGTCGAAGCGAGACATGATACTGATGACCTGGTCCTTGTGGACGCCTAGCAGAATCAGGCTGTGCTGTGGGAGAGCCACACGATCGCCATCGGTACTGCCGCGGCGCCCTGGGCGCCCTAGTCCATTGACTGCCACGCAACATTCTACAGATCCAGGCAGCGTTCGACACAAAACAACCACGAATAGTCCGTTTGTTGTTATTACGGTTACTGTTAGTTAGTCGTGTAATCAAAGAATGCATATACGAGTCTACTTCAGGTATGAGTGATATTTTAGGGACTCCTGGCCTGAACGAACTGCTAAGAGCAGACAGATTTCCAGAGCTATAAAACAAGACGAGCTTGGTCTTCATCTCCAAATACAAAATAGGAGAGATTCCTCGGCCTATAGGCTAATATGTCTCCTCGATCTTACGAAAGATTCTCCAAATTGTTCAAATTAATAGATTAAACGAAAACATTGAGCCCAAAGAAGCCTTATCAGATGCTGAGTATGGCTTTCGGAAAGGCAAATTTATCCATGGCTCCCTAAGCATGGTCCTAGAAAGAGTAGGCCATGACAACGAAATAAACACTCAAAACGAGGGAATGCGTGCTTCTGATCCTTCTAGATCATAAAAAACGCCTCCCACAAAGCAAGTCGTAACCAAACTAGTGGTAGACACACTGGCAAGTAGGAAATCATTGAAAGAAATAACTCTGTAGAGTGATCTCATCCTACCTGGGTGAGCAAATTCTATTTGTAGTGGAGCAATTGTACACGGTTACTGTCGGGGTCACACGACGTTCAATTCTGAAACCCATCCTCCGGAAGTTGGTCTATGACAGAGTTCTAAGCATCAACGCATACCGCGAAGGCTCAAGTGTTGCTCTGACCGAAAATAGAAAGTTTCTTCCTTCTTTATGGAATATCGTAACCTAGCAGCAATTACAACGCTATCATGCTAGCAAATACGTTTAAATCAGGATGAGAGATGCAATTTGCTACGACTACGCGCCGACCTCGTATACACTGTAAAGTGCTTCTTAAACGAACTGCAAACGTCTTGTTAAAAAAGGTATAACATAATAATAAAAATAGGTACCAAGAACTGGAGACAAGTTATATCGTAGTGCCAATATCGATGGAAACAATGGGCCCGGTAATCAAGGGAACCAAGAGATTCATCAGTGAGCTGGGCCAACGGATTACAGATCTCACAGACTAATCGGCGCGAAGGCGAGTTTCTACGGCAAGTGCTGTCGCTTGCAGTGTGCCGAGGAAACGCCGGCTGTATTGTCGGTTCCATGGAATAATATTTAGGAGCTAGGAGAAGACAAGGAGTACACGTTCACACATCACAATTGTAACATTTAAACAATACTAATAATAATAATAATAATAATAATAATAATAATAATAATAATAATAATAATAATAATAATAATAATAATAATAATAATAATAATAATAATAATAATAATAATAATAGTAATAATAATAATAATACTAATAATAATAATAATAATAATAATAATAATAATAATAATAATAATAATAATAATAATAATAATAATAATAATAATAATAATATGAAGTGCATTACTTTGATTCCTAGTGCCACCGTCCCACTTCACGTCCCGTCGGCATGATGATGGTGATAGATATAATTAGGCATGTAATTTAGATAAAACGCAGAATGTAATGCACACTAAGTATTATGTATAAATGGCAAACAAAAGTTTTACCGTCGTCGTCGCAACAATGTTGAATTAAAAAGTCCAATTAATCGAATAGTTTAATCGTGTATTGAACAGCGCTCCGTACGTATTACTTGGGCCGGAAGCTAACACCCCAGCCTGTAAAACAATGCACGTATTACCTAGAGATGAACTAAACATTTACAGGCTGCCAACGTATGCCTTTTTTGTCCGAGACAATGTCATCGTGTTTGCTGTTGCTTATTTGATATCTTCTCGGTATTGAAACGAAAACCTGAGAGCATAGCACGGAAACGGAAGCATCCAGTCCTAACAAGCTTCTCTACGAAGCTCTCGATGTGCAGATCGTTCACACCAGGACGTTGATAGTTATGGGATTCTGGACGAAGTAACACATCATCAGCCGTGAGAAAATCCAGACGACGTGTTGGTTCGATGCGCGCTAGATAGCTACAGTTAGTTGTGCAGTACTGCAGCCATTTGCAGCAACTGCGGCCCCTGTTCCGTTTGCGTGTTCTGCAGTGAGGGCAATCAGATGAAACGGTTGTGTCCAGACTCAGGCGGCAGAACGCATTTACACGCTCAGCGGTGGCGCACACAGTAATCATGGATGCGTGTTCGAAACATGTGCCAAATAACCTGCATCCGTGCATTCGGCGCTTGTGCGCCAAGCAAAGTGGTTGCTCCAGCCCACCGGAACAGGGCGATTGTATGAAGGAAAGCCATTCCTTCATGGAAAGGAAGAAAAGCACATTGGGATGAGGGTAAGCTCTTCCATTTGATGCTCTCTCTTTTTCCCGCTCCCTCTACCTTGCTTGCGTTTCGCTTGCGTACGTCGCTTTGTCTTTCTTTCGGCGCCACCTGTCCAGCCGTGCGAAACGAAACATCTCGTTCAGACGGTCGACCAAATCGAATCAGTCTAGTATTTCGGCAGGCCAGCCGTAACAGTTGTTCTCCTGGTCGCTGCTGCAAATCCTGCTTTACCTCACAATTTGCCTTTTTTCGCCCGATATTCTTGCTGCTACTAGACACAAAGTGAGGTGTTCCTTTTAGCCACCTCTAACGCAGAACGTTCTTGATTACATATATTCGGGAAGAATATACTAAGATAAAGGTGGATGCGAGAGAGAGAATGAGTATATATCATGTCGTTCAAGCAAACGCACCTAGTTAAACGGAACGTTTGGCACGTACGCTACAAACCAAAGATGCGTCAGATATTGTTTGTCTGCATTCATTGACACTGTAGTTTTATAAAAGTAGGCCGTATGTACATCTACCTATATACGTATATATATATATATATATATATATATATATCTACCTATGTGGATATTCAATATAGTATATATATATATATATATATATCTACCTATGTGGATATTCAATATAAGTACACATACCTGCGGCTCGGACAAACGAGGGTATGCAGTTCGGTCCCTCCAGAAAGTCGATCATAAAATGGTGACTGTGTACATTGATCTCGATGGTTCGTTGTGACTAGAGACGTGAGCGCCAGCAGGAAGGTATGCACGATACACCTGATCTTCGATCGTAAGGGCCGTAGGGCAACCATTAAGTCAACCACGACGATTTGTGAGTCAGACGGTTTCTGTTGCCACCGCTTCTGCATGCAATGCGGCTGTGTTTAACCGGCGCAAAGTCTCACCCTAGACTCACCATTTCTTTGTCTCTCGTTGAGCTTTGAAGACACAAGACAAAAGGGAACAGCAGAGTGTGGACGCAGCATGGAGGAAAACTTTAGCAAGAGTCGTTATTCAGTAGTCGTGGCCACTGCTAATACCACTACTAATACTACTATTATTACTACAACAACTGGTACTACTACTACTACTGCCACGACTTGCTTCAAAGACCCGGCTCGTGGCGTCGACAGCCGCGTGCAAAGACCACCCCGCCAGTTCCTCACCCCATGACCGCGGCGAGGGCAGTTCTTTATTAATGCCCGCTAACTTCTCTCCTGCTCCCCTATCTCTAGCTTTCCTTGGAGTCCCTCTAGCCGCTGTCTGTATGCTCTTGCTGCCGCCTGTCTGCACGGCTGCCAACTTCAAGCGAGGCCGTGCGCCTCAGCGTCGGGCGGTCGTCAGATGACCGCTCTCGCCTCGCGCTGTCCATGAGTCCGAATATCCATCCGTCCGTCCGTCCGTCCATCCATCCATATGGTCATTTTTCATACGGCATCCGATGAAGGATGTCTGCACGCCGGTCGCTCGGCCTGCGGTTTTTTCGCTTTTCCATGACTCTGGGACTTCGGCCCCGTGTTAACCGCCCGTAGGTAGCTGCCGAGTGGGAGAAACAGGGGCGCTGTCGGTGCCGGGCGGGTCTGGGCATGTGCTGAGGTGTTAGAGTTGGGGCTGGGGCTGTGGGAATGGTAACCACTGCCGCTGCAATAACTATTACTACTACTACTACTGCTACTACTACTTCTACTACTGCTGCTGCTGCTGCTGGTACCACTAGTCGGGGTCCTGATTTGACTGAGCTCGCTAACAGCGTCGATGATATATTCGTCCATAAGAGGCGACCAGCGTTGGATGGTTGGTTACCACGGCGAGCCACGGCAGAGCCAGCGACCACAGCGGCCGCTGGCAGTCCCCCGTCACTGCCGCCATTCACATAACAGCAATCAGTTACGGGTGCGACCGTTACTACTGGCCTGGCTGACCAGCGTTAGCTGCTGCTACTGCTGCTGATATGGGTTTGTGTCCACTCCCTTGAGGTGTATGTTCCTCTGTCCACCACTTTCTCCCACACCGCACCCTCTTTCATTTTCTTCGTTATCATCGTTTTCACTATCGTTTGCCGTTCTCGTTTCTATTCAGTTTCTCTCCCCAGAGATCTATATCTCTCGCGTACTCTTTCTGTTTCTCTCTCTCTCTCTCTCTCTCTTCTCTCTACGGTTTCGTCTATACGTTGCTCCGCCTCTCGCGCGATGGCTTGCTTGCGTACTCCCGACCCGGCAGTTTTGACTCTGCAATGCGACCAGGCGTTACTTCCGCCGTTTAGGCGAGTGGAGGCGGTCCAGGACGCAGGTTCAGGTTACCCCCGCTTTGCCCCTCTCGCACGGTAAGCCCTTGTCTCCTTTCGCCCGGCATCAATACGCTAAACAGCTAGCTGTTGACGCGCGCACCCGCTCACTGAAGACAGACATACCGAGAGGAACGGAGACGTGAAGCCTCTGCTTGGCAAAAAAACGGCCAAAAACGCATACGACTACTACGAACGGCATAAGACGCAGCCAAAAAGCATACGACTAACGAGTCGACAGGGACACGACACGTGTAGGCCGTCCTAGCGATGCAATAGATCGCCGAATAATAGTAGCGGAAAAGAAGAAGCCCACCATAGACAACGTACAGAAGGGAGGTCGATACAAAGCGAGAGATAGAGGATGAGAACGCTCCATCTCTGTGTTTATTTCGCGTCGAGAATAAGAGAAATAGAGAAAGAGAGGAGAGGGGCAGAAGGAAAAAGAGACGAGACGAGAAGAAAAGCAGACAGAGATTTTCGCTCTCGTAAGAGTAATTGTAGTGGCGGTAGAGCGCCCGCTAGTTATTATTTCATTTCCTGCTGCTGTTGCTGCCGTTGCTTTTGCCGCCAACGAAGGCAGTTCTATGACGGCTACCACAACGTGAACGTCCACCACCACCGCCACCAAGGATTTCTTGCCTGACCGCGGTCCTGCCCTGCCTACAAACGTGCAGGAAGAGACGTGGTCAGTCAGTAGCGGTAAACGCCAACTGTTGTAGTAGTAGTAGTAGTAACAGGAGCAGCAGCATTTCGACACTTTGTCTGTTATATGTCGATGTATCTATCACGCAGCTTTGCTGCCGCTTACACTCCGCCGCCGTTTCCATCCGAATATATATCATATATCGAAACACGACAACGACGACGACGACGACGACGAGGTTTCGTGCTGAGCAAAACAAGTTGAGCACGAACTGTTGCCGCCTACCTCTGCGAGCGGGAAAGAGAGAGCGAGAGAGACTAAGCACGCCGAGTCCATAGGAGCGCCCCCCCGCCGCCGCCGCCCTGGCCTCTGATGGGGGCGGTGGAGGCGTGCGCGAACAAACGCCCCCGACGCTCGCCCGACGCTGCTTTGCCAACACAACAACCACACTGTTGTAACCCTCGGCCGTAGACGGTGAAGATTGCCCGTCGTCTGACTTTGTCCGTCCAGATTGCCCGTCCTCGCTCTACCATAGTTACACTGCTAGACTTGGCCCTTCGTCGCGCGGGATCTGTTCGCCTCTCTGCTTGCTTGCCTGGCCGCCCGTCCGTCCGTTCGTTCGTTCGCTCGCTCGCTCGCTTAGCCAGTTAGCCCGTCACTCAGTCAGTGAGCTGGGCAGTCATTTGTCTTGCCAGCCGGTTTGCCTCATCTGACGTCCTCACTCCGCAGTATCGAGACCAGTATCCGCACGCACGATCGAGCTTCAGCTCAAGCTCGACGCGATACGCGACCAACCTCCTTGACAACAGACGAACAGGAAGCTGTCCCTGCTGTCCCAACACGATACTATAGCAAGCTGCTTTTGGTATGGCTGCTGCTGCAGCCGCCATCACTCTCTCGTTATGGTTTTCCTCTTACACTTCTCTTAAGCCGTCAGTACGCTTGATTCTTTTTTGTTGCTGTGTAGATGAAATCATGATTATATATATATATATATATATATATATATATATCTGTTTACTGTGTAGATGAAATGATGCTTATATATACTTACGAAGAGCGTTATTCGCAAGACAGTCCGTCAGTTAAAACGTCAGTAGGCTTGATCATGTGTTTAATGTGATAAAATAATGTTTATACGTATATATGTATATATATGTATATATATATATATATATATATATATATATATATATATAGCGTTATTTACGGAACAATCAATCAGTGTTACACAGCGTGCTACGACAGTTCAATAGAGGCTCTCTAAATGCTACTAGTTTACTTGTGGCTTGTCTTCATCCCGGATTAAGGTGATAAGTGTTGTTCTTTTCTTTGTCTCAGAGTGTCTCTGCTGATTGACTGACCTCCTGGCAAGGAGCACATCATATGCAGCATGTACTAATGGTTATTAATATTGTTGTTGTTGTTACATCAGCAACGATAACACGCGCAGCATTAGGCGTTCAGCGTCCATGCGGACACCCTATATCATTTTGCTTCTAATCGTGTAGTCCCCCTCGACCGCACAAGGCCAAAGTCTCACCGACCACCAAGCAGTTCCCCACCGACGACTGCCCCCCACGACAGAGGTGACCAGCGCAAACCAGGACAACATCGCCAGCGACATCGACAACGAGGAAACGAGTAAAAATCCATGCTTTGCAATCGACTTCAATCGCTTGCAGCATTCCTGCCACCGCTGCCCTTTTAAACTTGTGTGCTTACAGACTTGTTGTCTAGTTTTTTCGAAATATCTATGAATCCACCCCACTTTGGACTTGCGGGTCCAAAGTGAGGTGGATCTCTCTAATATCTTCAACCCTTTCACTCGTTCTTTGCCGTTTGTTCTGCCTAATCCTTTTACTAAGTTTAGACGGTAGCCCAGGTGTAGCTTTCGAGCTTCCGTCATATGGGGCTTGCGCTCGAGTCACATTAAAGTTCGTCCAGAAATGCGGTACAGCAGAAGAGTTATTCAGATGCAATGACGTCGTTTTATGCGGCCACATCACGATACTTCGTTTGCAATCATACAAGTTTGCCGGTCGGTCCTGCAAGATCTCCTCAAGGCAAAACGCACTCCATACTATTTACTCTACCATAACCTTCACAAGCAGCATTAGATGTATTAGAGTTGTTCCTTGTGTTGTATTAATAATATAATTCGTTTTTTTTATAACGAGTTGTTTTATCACTCTTAATTGTGAGGTTGGAAGCAACTACAAATGTCTATTACAAAAAAAAACTACTAATATGTACGTGATCTTTGACGTACGTATGCACTAGTTACGACCATTCCATCTTCGTCGCCACTAATATGTACGTGAACTGTACACACTGATCTAATGACTTAGTCTATTGAACTTAGACTAGCCGAGTACGTTGGAATGAAAACACGAGCGCCTACGGTCACCTGTAGAGTGTCACTGGCCTCTTCTGTGCCAGCTGTATTTATTGTCTCACGGAATGTTCTCGAATTCAGTAGATTCGTATCGGTCCAAATAGACGCTTCTATCGAATCGTCCAGACGTTTCTCGTGCCTACTCGTATTTACCCTTTCCAATGCACGTTCGCCAGCACGTGGCGTCTAGCCTCAACAGTCATGTGTCCACCTGAACTTGGCCAGACACAACAACTACAAATTGACACTTATGGTTACTTGATTAAGCCTTCGTTTTATCTGAATTAATAATTATATTATCATCACCGGAGTGACCGGCGCCGCTGCTGTCATCGCTGCCGCCAGCGCAAATCCAAGAAAGACGGTACTGTAAAGAGGGACATTTATAGCGTCACCATAATTCAAAAGAAGAAAACGAAAAAGAAAAAACACGGACACGGCTACAATAGCAACGACGATGGGGAATTAAAATAAAAGGAAACGCGATCACTTCGGAGAGATAGCGAAATAGACACATCTCCGTCTCGAAATAGACACGTCTCAGATCCACACTTGTGCCGATGCTGCCGCCGCTGCTGCTGCTGTTGCTGTTGCCGCTGCCTACACAAAGTACCGCATGAATTGACGGCACTCTATAAAAGCGGTGTCCGACGAACAATGGGAGAAAAACATAAATACTCCCATGTCATAGGCCGTGCCTTGACGCGGCACCGTTGAAGTCGGTGGTGAAGCTTCACTGAGGTACTGAAGAAGAAAGAAAGGCGGCTCAGGTCGACGCTCAGGCGAAGTGTCGCGCGTGTATCAACGGTGATTGCGGCACCAGCAGCGGCCGAAAGACACAGGATGAGCCGACACTGACCAGCATAGCTGTCCGCGTTGACAGATGAAGCCATATCCGGAAAGCGAATCAGGCTACGGAAAAACGCTAGGAACGTACTCACCTGAATGTGAAGTAGTAGTGTCACCAGAATGACGATGTATCGCAGATGGACAAATACTCCTGTCGCAGCTCACCAGCTTAGAAAGGCTCTTTTTACAGAGCACCGGCATGTGTATTGTATTTGCTGCTCTTGTTGTTATTACAGTTATTATTATTATTGCTTTTATTTATATTTTTGCTGATAAGTTGCTGCTGCTGCGACAACAACACCCCCATATACTCTGCCAAAACTACCATAAATATTATTGTAATTAACAACGCCAATACAAGGACATAACCGACACTAGAAAACGGCTGGCTTCATTCAAGATGACAGTTTTAGTCCACTGCCCATCTCAGCCCGTTTCGGTGACACACCCGCGACCATAAAGCAAAGGCAAAATTACAGGCCGTCGATACTGGCCTGGTTACGTTTAGTAGACACCGTGTTCACCTTCAACAATCGTTGTCTATTTCTGCCATCATCCAGAGAAACGAGCCAAAAGGGCTATGATAGCCATGGAAAGTATCCGGAATTCACAGCCGTTCTCACATAAGACAAGAACCATAATTCCCACATAAAGCTTACCCCTAGAGTGTTATGTAGAACAAAGCTAGTTTAGTGCCATCTGAGCGCCGCTAACATTATCGCACTGTACAAAAGTAAAAAGCCAGCATTCTCAAAACTAGAGTTAGGGCGGCACATATCAGCGCGCAATAGGCTCTAATATTCTTGCTGGCGAACAGATATCGGCAAGCCACAAACAATAGTGCTTTTTAAATGCAAGTTTTGTTTATCTATAAAGAAAAAGGCAAACGCGTTTACCAAGCCAATAAGTAACCTCGTCACAACGTGAACACTGATTAAATTATTTTTGTCGATTCTGCCATGCTATGTTCGGACTATATTGAGGTGTAATCCATGGGGTCATACACGGAGAGGGTGGTTCCATTGCTGGTTGGCTGAAAGGGGTGTCGCTTATAAGTAACGAATGCTTAACTAAGTAAGACGTTAAGTTTGGCGTCAAAGAAGCGATTCAAGGGACCGGCACATCCAAGCTGACGTACATGCTTGCACAGAAAGTTTTCCGCATCAGCTATTGTTCTTGATATTTGCTGGAGTTTGATACAGTGCATTTCTTAGAAGATTCTTAGAATTTTTATAGGAGCGCCACTCCAGAGGCTCATAAGATGGTTAGTTAATTGGAAGTCGTACTGAAAGAAGTCGAGGCTAGAAGCGAAAATATATGCCCAGGCTTCCTGTAACAATTGGCATGACACTCTGACACCGTTTATCACAGAGTTATATTGTAAAGCGCCACATGTCAGAATGATGCTCGCGACGTTCTTGACATGTGTAATTGTTATTACTTTGTTTTAGAGGACTGTCTTTTTGTTAACTTTGTATGAAACGTAGGACTCATGAGCACTACAAGCCATCTCCTCCAAACCATCCCGCCTGAAACAGTTGCGGATCATTTAATCGCATACGCAGACTCACTCTGGAACGTAGGCACCAACCGTCAAAGAGGTCGACGACTCCTAATATATATAAATATATGTACAATTGCAAGATCGGACACTTCTAGAATACTGAATTTAATTCGATGTATGTTTGATGTTGGACTAATTTATATAATTTCACTATGTTAGCACTTTGGAGTGGACAATTGTCACGCTGAATCAGCTCGAGCGTAAGGGGGCCTGCAGCTCCCATAATCTCGAACGCTAACGGACAAAATTCGTGCGGATAATCGACGCTTGAGTATTTTCTGCATTTATTAGCCTCAGCTAATCTGGAGGCATGACCTGCTCGGTCCGCACCTGCACCGACCATCACCTGCACCGAGATGTTGGACTGAAGAAATAAGGAACTCTGGCATATACATAAATACAAGTGGCGTTTATCATATATATATATATATATATATATATATATATATATATATATATATATATATATATATATATATATATATATATATATATATATATATATATTTATAAGCAATGGACAAACAAAACATACAGAACACAAACAATGGCAAACAAAGAAGAAAACAGATACAAATGAAAGGGGTATCACGAATAAGAGCAGTCAGCGGAAATACTAACAACGACAATAGCAATAGCGGCTGTAGACAAATGAGGAACCTAGTGTTAGCCAAGTCTAAACTATGAAAGAAAGGAAACATGTATGCATACGTATATATACATTTGCTTCGCTCTCTCGTTCACACTATTCTCCTTTTCTCTCTCTCTCTCTCTCTCTCTTTATATATATAATATATGTATATATATATATATATATATATATATATATATATACAGGGTCATTCATATTGTTGTGCACGCATTTCGAGGTTTGATAGAACTCGGCAAGAAAATAAGTTTTCCCTATGGAGGGAAGACGTGGAAACAACAGAATACACTTCACTAGCCTGTGTAGCAAAAAGCTAATACCCAGATTAAGGAAAGTCATGAAAATTCGATATTTTACGTTAACGCCTTTTCATTAAAAATCGTAAAATTTTTCCATTGCGACCAAAAATGTACGTCCGAAAGACCACTCTCACGCAATAGCAAATTTAATGCCCATCATTTTCGTATCAAGGTGATGGTGTTGCGTTACGTAGTTGTCAAGTCACTAAGCTTTTTCGACAGTCATAGTTGTTATGTTTTGCGTGCAAGTTTTTACGTTCAGAACCGTAAAAATTTGCCAAGACGTTTCCGCCCCCTCCTTCCACTAGAAAAATTTATTCTCTTGTTGAGTTCTACCAAACCTCAAAATATGTACCTAACTTTCTCATACGTCCTATGGAAATATGCATGCCTTCGCTTTCGATATGGCTATTGCAAAAGCTTAGTGACTTGACAACTACGTAACGCAGCACCATCACCTTATGGGCATTAAATTTGCTATTGCGTGAGAGTGGTCTTTCGGACGTACATTTTTGGTCGCAATAGAAAAATTTTACGATTTTTAATGAAAAGGCGTTAACTTAAAATATCGACTTTTGATGACTTTCCTTAATCTGGGTATTAGCTTTTTGCTACGCAAGCTAGTGAAGTGTCTTCCGTTGTGCAAAATCTTCCTCCGAACACGCCGGTGTAATCGGTTCCATCATGCGTTGACCCGGCGTCCTTCATGGTTCTCCCGCAAACAGAGCTTTCGCACAACTATGTAGGAAAAAAAGGCAGAAAAACTACTTTTATAAACTCGTCTTCCCTCCATAGGGAAAGGAAAACTTATTTTTTGACCGATTTCTATCAACACTCGAAAATGCGTGAAACAATATGAATGACCCTGTATAATATATATATATAAAAATACTTTTAAATATACAGGTTTCCTATTGTGTGTCCGAGTATGGTCAACTCGTAGAAAATCATTTTTACAAGGGTGGAAGCCGGAAACGTTTGTTCGTGGGAAAATTTTTAAAAGCAGTATCTCTTTTTCTCCTACATGTTGTGCAAATCTACGTTTGGGGAGAAAAGAAACGATCATCCGGCTGTTGGCGGAAAATGCACAAAAAGATACATACTAGCTGCGTAGCAAAATGAATGCCAGATAAGGAAGTCATAAAAGTCATGTTACGTTAACGCTTTTCAACATCGTAATTTTTTCCATTACGACCAACACGTCAAAAGACTACTCTCAGGCTAGCAGTTAATGCCAACATCGTACAAGTGATGGTGCTGCGTTACGTAGTTGCCAAGTAACTAAGCTTTTTCGACAGTCATATCGAAAGCGAAGGCATGCATACTTGCATAGGGTGTATGAGAAAGTTAGGTACATATTTTGAGGTTTGGTAGAACTCAGCAAGAGAATATTTTTTTCTAATGGAAAGAGGGGGCGGAAACGTCTTAGCAAAATGCTACGGTTCTGGACGTGAAAACTTCAACGTGAAACATAACACTATGACTGTCGAAAAAGCTTAGTCACTTGGCAACTACGTAACGCAGCACCATCACTTTGGTACGAATGTAGTGGGCATTAAATCTGCTATTGCCTGAGAGTAGTCTTTTGGACGTGCATTTTTGGTCGTAATGGAAAAAAATTACGATGTTGCACAAAAAAGCGTTAACGTAACATTTTGACTTTTTATGACTTTCCTTAATCTGGCTATTCGCTTTTTGCTACGCAAGCTAGTAATGTATACTTTATTATGCAGAATTTTCCGCCAAACACGCCGGTATGATCGGTTCCTTTGTGCGCTGACTGGTTCTCCCGCAAACGTAGATTTTGCACAACTATGTAGGAGAAAAAAGACAGAATAACTGCTTTTATAAATTTCATCCTCACTCCTAAACAAAACGTTTTCCCGGCTTCCACCCATTGGCAAAAATGATTTTCTCACCGAGTTTGACCATACTCTAGCGTTTTGGACACACAAATAGGAACACCCTGTATAAATATATAAATATATATATATATATATATATATATATATATATATATATATATATATATATATATATAATATAAATGCTAAGAGTGAATAAATAAATTTAGAAGACATTGAGATGTATCCTTAGTTGTATATCGTCTGAAAATGTATCGTATTGACTTTTGTCGTCGGTGGCGATGCAGGTCAGTCGTTTGGATGCCGACGATATAAGTCGACGAGACGTTGGGTTGAGCTAATCAGCGAGAGCATAACAGCCCCTTGTTTCCTGCTCATTCCCATTTTATTATGGCGCTTTGTTGTTACATTGTTGTTAGTACTGTCATTGTCGTTACGAGATCTGCTGGTTATTCTTTGCTCTGCTTGCCTGTGCGATCACTGCCACGCATACAATTGCTACTACTATGACAAAGATTACGTATACTATTGTTGTTGTTGTTGTTGATGTTGTTACAATTTTATGCTGTTGTTGTTGATGTTGTTTCAACTTGATGCTGTTATTGTTGTTGCAACTTGATGCTGTTGTTGTTGATGTGTTTGCTGTCAATTTCTTCACTAAATTAACTTAACAGTACTTGTTAGTGTTGCCGCTATATAAACGTTATGTATAAATGTAAGTTAGATAAACAACATAAATCACCATGGCATATATATATATATATATATATATATATATATATATATATATATATGTCAATACGATTATTTATTATCATTCAGTTATTACAATTGTGGGGTATGAACGTTTATGCCAGGTTTAACCTTATACGATTAATATTGTTATTTATTATCATTATCGACAAAGCTTGATCTAACAAGTAGGGTAGTCTGCTTCGGGAGTAGACTCATTTGTTCACCCTCAACAAGAATATTTTTCGTTGTGACTTGTTTGGCCTTTTTCAACTTTATCACAATACGCCTTTCTTGGCATGGATATTGCTAAACGATTTTACAAATGCTATCTTGTAGTAGTAACTCGCAGTTAGGGATGCCCATATGCGAAAATCAAGGTTTTTTTATCAATACGCTTGTAATTTTCCGCAGTAAAGTCTTAAACAATTTTTTGAAGACCATCTTATCAAAGCAACTCTGCGTCTGGCATCATTATCTCCTGCCACCTCTACATTGTAGTGCTTTCTAGTGTAGGTGCCTAGGTGCTGCAAACTTGGCACCACTGCCAATCACGCTCAGACCTATTAAGGTAGTGGTAGTAGAAGAAGTAAATAAAGAAATGTGTACATAACGCCGAAAAATGACGGCTACTAATATTTTAATAAGATAGTGTAGTATGAAAAAGATGGTGATGCACCATTTTTTTCAGTAAGATATCTATGTCTGTTTCTCGATTGTAGCTGTTATAAATCCACTTTGTCAATACCAAAAAAAATATCTAAATTTATTTTAGAGTGGTCGGCACTAGATTTATGCGTTTGATTTTCTGAGTGCAAAAATGGCTCTATATATATAAAAGCAATTTCCTTAATGCCATATCGTTGAAAGTCAGCGACCCTAATGCCACAAAAAACCGTTAGAGAAACCCTGAATATTTGAACATGACCGCTTATGCTACTGCTCTAAGCGCCCTTGTTATAAGAGGGTGACAATTGTGTTTAGATATACATGTCAGGCAAAAAATAGATCCAATTATTATATATATATATATATATATATATCATACGACCAGGGAACGCGTCGGGCCCAGATGCTGTCCCCCCTCAAGCAGTACGCGTACTCCTAATGAACCATTCAAAGATATTCAAACGCATGGTGGACACAATTCTCACCAGCGGAGAATACCCAAAGCCTTGGAAAACGGCACGCCTAACCCTTGTCCCGAAACCCGGGAAGCCACAAGGAGACCCCTCAGCATACCGCCCTATAAGCATGCTCTCCTGCCTATCCAAGGCAGCTGAGCATATTATCAACGGGCGACTAGTTACAGAATTAGAAGACAAGAAGGCGCTGTCAGAAAACCAGCATGGTTTCCGCTCCGGGCACTCCACACACTCGGCTATCAGCAAAGTTCTAAACATAGCTGAAACACAAAGAAATTCACCTATCGCAAACCGGGCGCACTGCCTGGCCGTCCTTATTGATGTCAAAAACGCGTTTAATACGCTCTCGTGGGACGCCATAAACCAAGCACTTGGAAATAAAGGCGTGTCTCCCTACCTACGACGTATCCTAGCGTCGTATCTAAAGGACCGAGCATCTACATACGATGGAGTGGACTACGCCGTCACTGCCGGGGTTCTCCAAGGATTTGTACTGGGACCAACCCTGTGGAACATAACCTATGATGGAGTACTAAGACTGCCGCATCCCCCGGGAGTTTTTTCTATCGCCTACGCAGACGATCTGGCACTGATCGTTACCGTCAGTGACAAGGATTTGCTCGAAGGTACAGCCAACGGAGCCTTGGCGGATATCCGACAACACCTCCGCACGCTTGGCCTCGAACTGGCTTCACAAAAAAACGGAAGCAATCCTTCTAAACGGTCTGAAGCGTCCTCCACGCAACCTAAATTTACACCTGGAAGGCCATCCAATAACACCCACGCCCGTGATCAAGTACCTAGGCGTGATCCTGGATAGAGCTCTCACAGGAACACCTCATGTGCGCTATGCAGCTAAAAAAGCAGCCAAAGCCTCAGCAGAGTTACGGAAAATCCTCCCACGGACCAGAGGAGCAAGCGACTCTCGGCGCCGACTCTTAGCATTCAGTAATAGACAGCATCATGTTATACGCCGCACCCTTATGGGAACGCACTACTACAAGAGCTGCAACACGTCGTCTCCTCAACAAGACCCAAAGACCTATGGCGCTTAACCTAACACGAGCAAGTCGCACGGCCTCCACAGCAGCCGTACAGGTACTCTCCAGACAAATTCCCTGGGACTTGATAGTAAAAGAATTGGCATCAGGAAACCCTGTAACCAACGTTCTGACGGAGGGCACACTAGTCAGCAGAACTGACACACTAAGCGAATGGAGCCAGCAATGGGAAGCAATCCAGCCGGGCCATCCTGGATATTGGACAAGATCAATACTTCCTGATCTTAAAAAATGGTACAGCCTCAAACACGGCTCGCTTACCTACCCACTCGCGCAACTTATTAACAGGTCAGTGGTGCCTGTTTTCAGCAGTACCTACACCGCATCGGTAAAACTGACTCCCCTGTATGCCGCATGTGCAACTCGGGGGAGCCGGATGATGTTAGGCACTGCTATGAGCGGTGCTCCTTCTTCGACACTGAGCGAGATCTAGGACTGCAGAACCCCCTGACATGCCAGGCCCTTGTAGAGGCGCTCCTCAAAGATCACAAATCCTGGATTCTAGTAAGAAGATTCGCACAAGGTATCTCTGAGGCAAAAATAACCGCCGCACAAAGCCGAGCAGCCTAAATGGCAAGAAGAGTGGCCAGGCGAAGTAATCTCGAGAAGACAGTACTGCGGCCACCCCCCGTCAAGGGGCAAAGAGGACGACTGGATTTTAGTGTGTGCGAGTCCCACACTACCGAGGCTTTAACAACGTCGCCCGGTGTGCATAACGCATTTTACCAGTTACCTCTATAAAAAAATATATATATATATACGATAATATATTTATATATACAAATACATATTTAATTTATCTCGTAACGGGGTTAACAATTGTGCATACATATATATATATATATATATATATATATATATATATAAATGTATATATTTATATATATTTATTTATATATACAAATACATATTTATTTTATCTCGTAACGGGGTTAACAATTGTGTGTATTTATATATATATATATATATATATATATATATATATATATAATGTATATATATATATAAACATATATATATATATATATATATATATATATATGTATATATATGTATTTATGTATGTATAAGTGTATATATATATATATAGATAAATTGATCTATTTTTGGCCTTGACATGTATATCTAAACACAATTGTCACCTTCTTATAACAGGGGCGCTTAGAGCAATAGCATAAGCGGTCATGTTCAAATATTCAGGGTTCCTCTAACGGTTTTTGTGGTAGCATGGTCGCTGACTTTCAACGATATGACATTAAGGCAATTTATAAAAAATATATATATATACATATTTATGTATATATTTCTCTTTCCGTTTCTCTCGATGTCTAGCACGCGTTCTCTTAGCGGCCTGTTTGAGTTTTGCAGCATTGTGTGTTGGTTGGCCGCTGCTGCTGCGGCAGCGGCGGCGGCTGATACTGTTAGTCCAGCCGGCCGGTCGAGCGAGGAACATGTTGCATTTGTGATCGCCATGGTGGTGTTGAAGGCGGTGGCTGGCGCCTTGGTCAACCTCTGACCCCACTTTAGTTTTGTCTTCAGCTTCGACAACGACGACGACGACGATGACGAAGGCCCAGGCTGAACGGTAAAATATACCATCATCACCACGTTGGTGCTTTTGCTGTCTTAACGTTGTTGTTGTTGTTGTTGTTGTTTTTGCTGTTACTGCTGCTGCTGTTGTTAAAATTGTTGTTATTGTTGCTGACGCTGTTGTTGTGTTGTTTCTTATGTTGTTGTTGTTGTTATTGTTGTTGCTGTCGGCAAGTGACCACGATGACGGCTACAGCTCGTGTGTCTGTGTGTGGTCTGTGTGTGGCCGTGCGTGGATGTCTGCCTATCGTCTAAGCGTGCGCGTATGAGCGCGTGTATGTGTGTATGACTAAATGGATAGATGCATACATACACGCAGATATTAAAAAAATATATATACGTATATATATATATTGGGATGTTGCCACGGGGAGAAAGCGAGACGGTCAGAGAGAGGGGGGAGACGCAAATATATGTATATAAATGTATATATATATATATACTCGTATATATATATGTGTAATCGGAAAGCGCCAGCAAGCGAGTCAAAGCAATTGATCGATGATAGCCACATTGGTTGAGTCAAACTGATGAACTGCGTCAGCTTTGACGCCCGCACACCTACCTATATGTTCGTGCACGCCGCCGGCACTTAGCACTCTACCGCGCTTCGCTTCCGTATCAACCCATCGAGCACGCTAGACAATGCTGCTGGTGGTGCTACTCCTACATACACACAGATCTTACGTGGGGCTGGGTATATACTTCCTCGCTATATATATATATATATATATATATATATATATATATATATATATATATATATATGACCTACTAACTGTTTAATTAGTCGAGGCTGGTAGCGTGGCGGCATGCGTCTGCGCCTCGCGACCGGAGGAGACACATAGGTGCACGGGTTCGAGCCACACCGTTGCACATTTTGTATTTATGGGGGGTAGTCCTTCTATGAAGCAACGCGAAAAGCAGTCCCATGGACGTTAAATCTTGGCTAAGAGTTAGCCCCAAAAGTATTTTTTAAACTGTTTAATTAAACGAAAATAGCGCAAATTCTACAACAGGCGCGGACACATCTACCACAGCTGCGACTCTTATCACTGGCAACAACGACTATGACCACTTCGTCGTTATCCGTAGCGCAGATAAACGCCAACCAACTACAAGAAGAAGAAGAAGAAGAAGAAGAAGAAGAACAACAACAACAACAACAACAACAACAACAACAACAACAACAACAACAACAACAACAACAATATTTCCTAGCCTAGCTGAACTAACTGTGCTGAAAAAAACAACAACAATTGGTGTGCCGCAGCGGCAACAAGAACGTAATAAGTAAGAACAAATAGTAAATTCAAATAGTCACAGTAACAACAAGCAGGACTTGATGAAAACAACAGCAATGCGATCCATCCACATCGCGAACGAAAAACACTAAAACAATAACCGTGGCAATTCGCCAATAACGACAGTGGACTCGCAAAAGGATGAGCATAACACATACATTAATATCAGCTTCACCAACATAACAACAACAGCAACAATAACAACAACAACAAAAAAACAGCAATAACAACAAAAACAACAACAGCTGATATTGGCTATGGCGGAAAGGTCAAACAAATGATGCTACGTCAAAGTTATGTCCAGAAACGAGGCTCAAAGCCCCGATGCCGATGCGCCCTCACACCTCCTCTGCTCCTCACGTCAGCTGAAGCCCCAGCAATAGGCACAGCAGCGACGGCGGCTGCCACAGCAGCAGCAGCAGCAGCAAAACACATCAGCAGCAGCAGCAATGTCAACAGCTCAGATCAAAAGTAGATCAGCAATAACATAGGGCGAAGACTAGCTATCATCATCATCATCACTGCTTCAGTGAGGTCAACGAAGATTGAACATGAGCAACCCCACAGACGTCCCCGTTGTGGGGTCGTTCGTTACTTCATCGTCGGTCGGAATGAGACATCGTCGAATTCTTTATTGTTGTCGGTGGTGTCGTCGAAATGCGCCATTTGCAACAACGTACAGATTCGATGAAGGAATGCCTCGTCCTGTTCGAACATATCCATGTATCTGCGTGTGCGGGCAGACGGACATACGTGTGTGTTTAGTAGCAGAAACAGCAGCAGCAGCAGCGGCATTGCTGTCATCTTTGTTCACTAACGTCTTCTTTGTCCTTTTTTGCCCGCATTTTCTTCTTCATTTGCTTCGTCTGGTTCTACTTCGTTTCTAGCCAGATTTCATCTCAATTTCAAGGCTCCCTTCTCCCGTGATGAAGGATGATGACGGTGAGGATCATTGCAATGATGGCGATCAGTTAATGTCAGCAGTGAGCTCTGGGGTTGATTTACTCGCCGCTCACTCAGAAAGTTTACCTTGCAAACGCAATACGAATGACGATCGTCAGCTGATATTCAGCTCTACCTCGTATTAGACGGCCTCGCGTCTCATTCCCTCCCCGTCCTTTTATTATATGTACGTATAAATATATATATATATATATATATATATATGTTAACCTAATTTGTGTTATGTAATGTTTTTACGATGCTATTTATGCTATGTCGGCCCTGGAAAATAGTCTTGAAGCCGGCGCAAACGACGCATGTTTGCGATTCAATGCGGTGGTCACCGCTCTCTTGGCCCAATAAGTTGCCTCAATCCAGTTTCAATCGCCCAAAGTTATCCCGGCAACAAGACTACAAGATGTTCAATTTAAATTGACAAATATAACTTGGTCTATGTCGAAGAAAATGTATGGCATACATAGTAAACATCTAAGCGTTATATATATATATATATATATATATAATTTAAAACAAACCGCTCACTAACTTCCTTATTATTCTTTGGTTAAATGAGGCGAATGCCGAATGGGAGCTCGATATTAGTGACAATAAAACTAACTATTGAGAATTAATTCACCGACAATTGGTTGTATGAGGAGTTACACATTGCAATGTGTTCGATATAAGAACTATATTATCCAAACTTTGTCGTAATGACGTGGTGTCAATTAAAAGAAACCGTACTTTGCCGAATGAATCGAGTTGAGGAATAGGAACGGGAAGTAAAGTAGAAATAGAGAGTTAAATAGCTATTCTGTCCCCAGAGATAGGTTAATCTCCTCGCGGACACCCACGCTAGGCAATGCGCGTGCATAATTGCAAAAACGCATTCGTGACCTACCTGCAGTACGCCGTGTTTCAGTTCTCTGTCTTACGCTCACTACGTGTTGTACAAGACAGGCGTAGAAACGTTGTATCAGAATAGTCCAGAAATCACTCATTTATAGGTCGGGAACTCACCATCCCCAGTATGAGCATGATACTGAGCTTACTGCAGCCGCACATCTAGAGGACGCCTCTGATTTTTGACACAGAAACGATCCGGCTGAATAATAAAATCGAACTTTGGTTATAGCATAGCGACGGACACCAGAGGCCGAGGACTTGGCAACCGCCTCGACATCGTGTGATCCTTAACGAGCATCTGTAGCACCGTATGCCCTACTTACCGTTGTTGCTAGACCCTCTGCAATCAAGAAGGGCGGAGACCCCAGAAGAAGGCGGACGAGGCCTTACCATTGCGCTTTGATGGAGCTGAGACCTGCTACTCTCCCTCACTAGGAAAGATGAGGTATGCAATTTTTGGTTTATACCCATGAACATCTGAACCGATCAGCGGCCGAAGAGAGGAGAGATTTTCTTGCGATTCTGACACCAACACAACCTAACTATGACTTTACTTTTCTATAGACAAAGCATATAGATACTGCTTACAACAGCGCGGTGAGTGTATTTGCTATTGTTATTGTTGTTGTTGTGGCTGTTGTCTTTGTACCTAGTAGCGAGTAATATTGGTCATAGAAGCAGCTCTAGCTGTAGAGGCAACACTCGAATTAATGAATGTTAATGTTGTTGTAGTGTAGTTGTTGTTATTGTTTGTTGCTATTGCTGATATTTTTTGCAATCTAAGCGTCCAGGGACTGTGCGGCAGGGTGTTTGTTGTTATTGTTGTTGTCTTTGTTGTCGTCCTCGTTGTTGTTTGTTGTCGTCGTCGTGGTCGTCGTTGCCAATATCGTTGTCGAAGACGACGTTTCTTCTCCGGTCACCGTAAGCGAAGCAAAAACGCTTGACCCTGATTGAGTTTCGATACGATATGGACTTTCGAAAGCGGACGAGACGCGTGGAATTCCGTTGCCTGCTTCAATGGCTGCTCGTTTGTCGGGCTCGTTTGCTGTATGAAGCTGTTATTGTTGTTGTTGTTGTTGTTGTTGTTGTTGTTGCTGCTGCTGCTGTTGTTTGTCTCTGTCATTCGCTCTCTCTCTCTGTCTGTTGCACGTCCGCTTGGCTGGGAGGCGGTGACAGAGAGAGAGACACGAGAAAAGAGTCGCTTACGTTGCTCTCATGCATTGTCGTTGGATCAATTGGCTTCGATGATGGTGGTTCATCGTGTTTCATCGATGATGCGCTCGCATTGTTCTGCGCCGTACTACTGACGTTGTTGTAGTTATTATTATTATTGTTGTTGTTGTTGTTGTCGTCGTCGCTGCTGCTGCCTTGTTCTTTGTCGTCCCCTTTATGTGCATTGTCGTTTTCATTGTTGTTGTTGTTGTGGCTGCTGTTGTTGTGTTGTTGTTGCTATTGATGCTGTGACCGTTGTTATTACTACTGGTGCAGTCGTTATAGTTATTGATGTTGTTAGGAGTGTAGTGTATTAGTAAGACTACTAGTAGTTGTTGTTGTTGTTGTTGTTGTTGTGGGTTGGTGGTGGTGCTGCTGTTTATATTTTTGTTGATGCCACTGATGTTATTATATTTGCTGTCTTTGTCATTGTTATTGTCAATGTGTCGCTGCTGCTGCTTCTGTCGCCATTGCAATAGAGGCTATTTTTCGATTATTATTATTATTACTATGATACTTCTGGATCGCTGACGATGTCGTCAGTGCAATGATGACCGCTACGAGCAGCACAAGTAGAGCTAAGGATGACCGGGAAGCCAATACCGCGCAGAAGGCAAACAGAACAGAACACCAGCCAACGAAGGGGTGACTAAGTGAGAGACGGAGCGAGAAGGGGCTCGAGAAGGAGAGGAAGAAAGCAGCAGAGAAGTGCGGCCGTCATGAGTGAGCACCCTCAACAACCAATGAAGCTATCTACACCATTCAACTACAATCGCAACGAGACTCTCTCGTTCTCAATCTATATATATATAATATATATATATATATATATATATATATATATATGTATACATGTATAAATATAAATCAATAGGCACAACCATGCACCACTAGAGCGAGAAAGCGCAGAAAGTGTAAGACAATTGATCGGTATGATTGTGGCTTGTTCATTCGAGATACTAGACTAACAACAACAACAAAAATAGCATGGCTAGTCGTAGCTCAGCGCAATAGCACCAACTCGGCTACTCAACAATTGCAATTGCCGCCACCTGGTCGATCGCCCGTGTTGTGGATACGTGCACGCAGCTCAGCTAAGAAATCACTCGTATTTCACACAATTCGAACATTTCAGCTCATTTATTATGATTGCACATTGGTAGTGTATGCCGCCGCTTCCGTTCATCTATGCAGACACGCACGCGCGTATCATCGTGGTCATGTGCGCAAGATGGCCTTTTTTTTTTTTGGGAGGTTTTGGGAATGCATGATGCACATGCGCCACTACCAGCCGCGTGGACTAGTGAGAGATTCGCAAACCCACTAAACTCGGATTCCTCCCCACCCCCCCAGGCTCGGATTACTTTGGCATTGCATCGATGGCCTGCAATTCGAAAAATAAGCCCACGTTAAAGATAAGTACACGAGCGGCACGTTAAGCTATATTAGCACGACCTTTGCGCGACCCCGCTAAGATATAATTTAGTTTTTTGTTTAAAAAAA
>QVRM01005774.1:0-29547 GCA_003439945.1 Dermanyssus gallinae | reverse complement strand
GGGGATGCCATTTTGTAATCCGTCCTGTAAGGGTGCGTTGAGACCATGAGGCCCGACTGCTTCCCCGCCCCCCTCCCCCTTCCCTCGGCTCCTGAACTCGACCACTCTTCCGGAAGACCCGCTGAAGCCTCTCCCGTCTGGCCGTTTGTTGGCGGGACTCCAACGTTGGTATGACGGGACTGGCCAGGGGCTACTTACCTACATTTCGGTCCAGGTCCTAACGGGCCACAGCCAATTCTAAACCTATATGGTGCGCGCCACAAAGACACGCAGGTGCCATTGAATGGTCAAGATGAGGCTGCCCCGCAAGGGGCTATGGCAACCCAGTTCTTCGTAGAACAGCTCGGCGCAGCCACCACGAGCTCATTAGCCGAAGACACGGCGAGATCCGTGAGAGCCCGTGGAGCCTTGGGCTCCTCTATGGTCTCAAAGTAGTGCCACACAATTACGATCCCTAAGGGAGTAGGGATAATTTTTTTTAGTGGGCGAATGTCCCTAGGTGCTGTTGGTCTCCAGTGCCATAGTGCATTAGCGTTTTCTAACCTCCCATATATAAAAGGGGGAACAGCCGGGCCCTCGCGGTCTTAGACTGGTTAAACTTGGTATTGCACTTGCCCATTTGGACTAACCATATGGCAATACGGGAAAAGAGGGGAGAGCAGAGCAAACGTTGATGGCTGGCGGCGCGGAGAGGCCTCTCTCGTGCCTAAGAAAAACCGAACTTGGGGGTGTGAGGAACATTGTTTTACTTCACGCATTGCTGCGAGCAGAACCGACGAATACACGTGAGTGCTATGGTTCGCATGAAGCTCTCTACGGAAGTACACGAGGTCGTGGAACAGAGAGCTTTATAAGACGCTGGAAAGTGCAGCGTACAAAGAAATATGAACGGTAGAAAAAGAGAAACATCGCGACTTGGTGAACAAAATCTCGAAACAACATCGCATTCTAGGACAGAGGCATGGAAAGAGGTCGGCGTACCTGGATACAGGTCGGCGAGGGCGGTATCCTATAGCTTCTTCACAGAGCAGTCAGTGCCGAACTTAACGTGCGCCGCAAATGGCATTCCCATATAATGAATCCGAATATTCAGGTATGGGAAGAGTTTGCAAACTAATGGCTTCTAACAGCAACGATTTACGTCATTTGCAGCTAGACGTTTTCTGCCGTGAAACTTATGTACATTGATTTTACATACATTTATCTCCAGTTTTCTTCGCTGAAATACATATTTGCCATCGTGATAACACTCAAGATGACACTGATTTCACGGTGAGAAACACCGTGACCTATCACCACGGCATTATGAAACTACTAACGCCCATAACAAACAAAATCTTCATTCTGTCATTGTCGAAGAAACTTAAAATGCCTTGCAGAAGAGCATATTCCAGTCTGTCTGCAACAGACGACCATAAGGTCGCGCGAAACTTTGTCGAAAGCCTTGAGACCGTTCATATTTAACATCATGCCATACCACTGACCTTGACACCAGAAAAACTGAATACGGGCGGCTTCATGGACAAAACAGCGTTTACTGTAGCTCGGGTTCCTGTGCTTTCTTGAACCCAAACCGCTCCGGAGTCAGGGAATGGCTTGCTACACTTGCAATGCTTTCAATGATTAGCTTATGAAAAACTTGTGTGGTCTACTCCGAGGCCACTTCCCGGTATATTTAGGTCAGCTCTTTCGTTGATGTGTTTGCCTATGACTAACAGAGAGGGGCTGTCCATATGCCAAAACCTGGCGATGTGTCCTTTCTTCGTTATTTTAGTAAAGAAGTTACAGAGAATCCCCATCAGGAGCGACTCCTACTGCACCCAATGTTTGTAGTAGACCTGGTCTTGAACTCTACCTTTCCGCTTAGGAATGGATCGGGCAACTAGACACACTTAAAATAGATTCATCGTGTGCTATTTCAGTGTGAGCAGATACAACTTTTGAAACCGATTATCTACGTCGGGGTTGAACAAAAGGCTCATGGAGCGCTCTACGTGCTCGCCACTCAGTGCTATACCCAGTTCTCCGCGGCCTAAACTTTCTCTACTTGACTGCCTTCTGAATCACTTTTTCGAGAGACCGACAGCAGACATCCACATTACTCTTCACAATGAAATTCTTTATATCGACTGAAGGAGTCGTCAGACCAAGTTGTCGAGTCGACTTCATCTGTAAACGTATCTGCTAATTTCTTGCAGCAAGTTCTAGAACTACAAAGCCCTAGAGCTCATTAATATCAAGATAATATTCACGTCTATACCAGATACATATTTTATGACTATGATTACCTGGTCTGTTTGAATACGAACTTCCACGATGAGTACACAGAGTGCATCTGTTGACTAGAGTGCTACTGAACGTGTACGAAGTACCATGTGTCTGACAGCGAGTCTGTGCTAAGAATTTACACTATTTTCCAAGAGCCGACTGAACCCAACCGCAGTCTTCGAAACCGCTCAAGGCCGCTCAGCGTCACTTTTGTTTGGCGCACTGCCAATTGGATGCATCGAAATTGCGTGCGTTCACTACTGCACGTGCCTTAGAAAGTATACTAAATCGGTTGCGAAGTCGTTCTATACATCCACCGTTTTAATTTGCAATGAAGCAATGATATCTGTTCTGAGATCATGAATAGCGCTGCAGTTAATTGTATAATTAACTCACTCGAAATAACCATGTAAAAATGAAATATTGAAAACAAACCACATACTATTAAAATTGCTGAGATAACTTCTACAAGGATAGGCAAAGTGTTATTAAAAGCACTTCAATATATCCCACAAATATCGCTAGAGAGTGTGGATTAATGGTCAATCTCAGCTCCAAAAACGCCAACTTTCAATAATTATAATAATAATTAGGACGGGACAATATGGGCAGTTATGGGGATATACAGAGCGCCAAGCAACACGGACGAAGAGGATAAACAGCTATTTAAAAGAGTACATAAAGTAATTGAGGAATCTCAGAATGAGAGAGGGGTAATATGTCTGGGAGATTGGAATGCGCATATCGAACAGCTAGATGGACGAGAAGACAGAGCGGGCAGAAGGCTGATACAACTAGCAGAGTCCAGTGAGGCCTAAATTTTAAATTTGGACCCGCGTGTGGAAAGGAGATATACATACACGCAGGGGGATAAAAGTCATGCGTAGATTATGTACTGACGAAGGGAAAAATAGCTAAATGGGTAGAGGAAATTAGGATAGAGGAAGGGAAAACATACAATGTTGGAGTGATCATAATTATGTAGAAGTAAGCGGTAGGAACAAGAAGCCGGGGCGCGTAGTTGTACAAAAGAAATCTCTGGATAAACGCAAATGGGCGCAGAAAGTAGAATACATAAAACAGCTCTTAATGGCAAATGCAGAAAGGCTAGCAGACGAGATTCATAGGAATATTAAAGACCTATATGACAATTGCTGTAAGATAGGGAAGGGAATTCAAAAGGGAGGAGAACGAGGGTGGTGGAATGATCAAATAAATAAAGGCAATCATGGAACGGAAAAAATGAAATAAGGAGCATAGGCAAGTAATGGAAAAGAACGCAGACAAGGCAGAAGAGAATTGGGGAAATTACAAGAAAGCTAAGAACAAAGCTTCAAATGCTAATACGAAATGCAATTAAAAACACAGACGAGAGAGAATTTAACAGGATTTTGAGGACCCCCAAGGGCCAGCGAGCAAAGCGGTTTGGGACTATGACATGAAAATACAAGAATGGCAAATAAAGTCCAGGATAGAACATACACAACAGATGAAATGGACACCGCGTTACAAGCACAACAGATGAGATCGAAGGCGTGGTAAAGAAAATGAATCCAAAAACGGCGTGTGGTCTTGACGGGATTTCGGTAGGAATTATTCGGGCGTTGAAAAAAGAGTACGTGTATTAGCTAACAAAACAATTTAATAATATATTTGAAGGGGGCAGAATCCCGGAAAGTTGGCGCAAGAGAAGAGTTTCTCTTCTTTCCAAGGAGGGGGTAGATAATGACACTTTAAAAAATAGGCGACCAATCACAATTACACATATAGCGTATCGAATATTGATGCTGGTGTTTAAGAGTAGAGTGCAGAGTAATCTGGAGACAAATGAGAAAATAGGAGAATAACAGTGCGGATTTAGGAAAGGGTATAGGCTAGATAATCATCTTTTTTTAAGTCAGGTTGTGGAAATATCGAGATTGCAGGGACAAGGGTGTGTGGCAGGATTTTAGATCTTAAAAAAGCATATGATATGGTGGACAGAACAAAGTTGTAACAAATCATGTTAGAGGAGGGTTTGGAGAGAAGCTGGGTGGAGTTACTAGAAGAAATTTACAGGAATAACACGGTAAGAATAATAATAGCAGCCGAACAATCTAAAAGGTTTGTAGTTGCTAAGGGGGGCAAAAAACGCTGTCCATTATTATTGGTGATTTCTTTTATGTATATAGAGAGAATAGCGCGAAGGATTAATAGAACGGGTTTGGGATGGCAGATAGGGAAAAGAGGTGCATATATGAAGACACCCGTGCTGCTTTTTGCTAACGATATGGTTGTGTTAGGGCAGGGTACTAGCGAAGTTCAACAAATGTTGAGTGCATGTGGGGAAGCAGCAGGAGGAACTAAGCATGGCGTTTAATGAAAAAAGAGCACAGTTTTAGTATTTAATAGGACTAGGGGGGGGGGCAAAGAAGCTTGTAGTGCAGGGAAAAGAATTGGATTATAAAAGTTAGTACAAGTATCTTGGGGTGACAATGACCTCAGGGGATGATTATTTAGAGGAAGAAGTGATAATAAGAAGGAAGAAGGCTGAAAGAGGGAGACATACAGTAAGGTGTGAGAGCCTCTGGGGGTTTAATAAACATATATATAACAAGGAATATATGGAAGGCCATGTATGTGCCAGGATTGACCTTTGCTAATGCCTCTCTGGTCCACAGCGCAGGGTTGAGAAAGAAGTTAGAAACGATACAAGAGAGGTGATAAGATTTGCATTGGGTTACCGTTTTAATTGCGCCAGAGCATTTCTTAAGGGGGAAGGGGGAATGTCAACATTTATACAAAGGGAAATACAAAGTAAGCTTAGACTCAGTAGTGGGATTGAAAATGTCAAAAATAAAAAATGAATTAAACAGATGCAGCTAGTAAAGGCGGCACTTAGGACCAAAACGAAGTGGGATCGCAGAGTAGAGTTCGTAGCTTGGGAGGTTGGGTACAGTTGTCAGCAATGGGCAAGAACGAGGGTATCAGAGAAAATAGTGAAATCGAATGTAAACAAGTTATATACAGACAAATGGAATTACCGATGGGCTCTAAATCAAGTTTGGCAACTATGTATGGAAAGGAAATGCGGGAAAGGGGCGGGGTAGAATGGGTATACAATAACTCAAGAGCGAGGGGGCTATTGGCAGATGCCAGCGCAGGGATGTTGGATACAAGGATACATAGAGCTAAATATAAGGAGGGGCAAAGTACAGAATGTCGAGCATGTGGGCTAGAGAATGAGTCAATCGAGCATATTATTAAATAATGTATAGCGAGACGATACATTAGATTCATACGAGACGATAAAAAAATTTACCACTATAGTTAGCCCGTGAGATTGTAGCACCAAGTGCACGATATCCGGTGGCACTGGTGCTACAATCTCACTCGTAGTGGTGTCCTATTCTAGATAGTTGCACTAGAGATCAAACTACTAGGGGGTAAAACTGTGTCGGCCACTTGCCCACTGCTGACTCGTTTCAGAGCATGCAATACTGGCGTGAGCCTGGCGTGTAAGACACAACCGATAAATATATTTGCATCCGTCATTTGCGGGATTGCGGCCAAAACACAGGGTGAGCGCGTGCCTTTGGTGATGCTGCTAAAACACAGAAAAATCTCACTACGTAGCTTAAACGCCAGAAAGGCACTTCGCACCCTATTCATTTTAGCAAAGGCATTGGACAACGTCAGCCCCCAGCTCAGCGAAGCCCTCAAAAAATGTTGCACGGACGCTGCAGCCCCCACTGGGGCTGCTACCATTAATCGAATGTATTGGAGTCTCCCGCAATGATGGGTAAACCCCGCTCAAGAATGTTTAGTTGGTACCACAATCTATGGTAATTCTAACTTGCACAGCAAAGTTATCTTGGTGTCATCACTTGGTGGTTTCCAGCAATCCATTATGCTCGTTGGAGGCAACACTCATCACAGAGTTATAATGGTAGCAGACACGTCGCCAATTGGAGAAGTAAAACGTGACTCTGCTCTTAATGCAGATAAAACCAAAATTCGTGTAATGAGAATTGTTGCCCGCTGAGCACGAGTCTGTGCAGACTAGCACATATTATAAAAATGTTAGTAAATGTCGCATTATGGGCTTATGGATAAAATTGTACACCTTTACAATACGTTGGCTTCCCCCGGCCGAGAGAAAATAACAGCGGTTGCACAATATTGTTATTTTTAATATATGGGACTTTTCGACAGTATGTCACAGAAGAACACATTAGCTTGCGTCATAAGCTTGAAGACGAAAGGGCAGCCATGAGATACCTTGGCTTAAACGATATAGTAGCGTCTGGTGATGATAGAGTTATGTACATACCCAGGGACAAACACCCGGATTATGCCAGAGGCCCCACTGGCATTATAAACTATTAAAGAAACAGCTTCACGGGTCCGTGCAGCATTATCCTCTTTCCCACGAGCGATAGCAAGTGAGCTCACGATCCGACCTCGTCATATTTGGGATGTATTAAGGTGTATAAAAAGATAAGAGAGTTCTGCGAAATTGCTATAAACAAATGCGTGCCGGCCTTTGCCACTAACCGTGTTTTAGAGTTTAACACCATATACATGCCAGATTAAAAAAAACGACAAGTTGCATATGGGCTAGCTTCTCGGAGGCTACCTACAAAGATAATACTTACCTTAAAAATTAATACTGTCAGGGATGCTCTACTTGTTTTACGACTGCGATGCGCGGTAAAGAGTGGAGCAGAAGCTATTATCATTCACTTCGAGCTTCTGTCCTGCACCCCCATAACCAGCAAAATTTATAAGTCAAGGTAAACCTTAAAAACATATTTAATTCAGTTTGGCAGATTCTAGTTCTAGGAGTATTCCAAGGACATTCATCGCAACCAAACACACTTCCGCACCAGGCTATGTCCATGATTCGAGTTTTGTCTTTGCTAGAAAAGTCATACACACAAGTAAAAACATGTGCAGCGAACGCATTTTCGAGAAAACATGTTCGTGCTCGTTGCAGTGCCCGCATACAATAAAGCCTTCAAAAACACATAATGAGACCACAAATAGTGTTAGGGAATTTCTCCTTTGGGGGCAAGTGTAGGGAACATTGTGAGGTAGGTGAGCCAGTTAAGCGTCCAATCAGATCACATTTACAGATATATTAACGTAGAAAATCGACCAGTTTACTAAGCTTCTAACCGACACAATTCATACTTTTTTTAAAGAAGTCTCTGAATTATTTGAAAAATTTGCTAGGAATGACGATGTCAAAAGACAATATTAAAAACAAAAACACGTTACTAAAATAGATAAGTTCGCACCTATGATGACCGACAGAATCACGTCAATACATCCCACAAAAAATGCTAAAGTATGTAGGTTAGTGGCTCGAAAATTTCTCGAGTGAGCTCGAAAGTGTCTTGTTCTTATTGTTATACATATCTGTGTGGGAAATACCCGCTTACCGCGTACAAAAACGAAAACGTCAGATGTTATTTTAAGGCTAGATTGCCAGCTCTCTGCCGAAAATGTATATGATCTCGCCATCTAATTTTGTATTGTTACATAGAGAAAAAACCTAAAGTTGTCGATTTTGCTTCAAATTACACAAAAAATCGTATTTTTGAAACATGCGTTTTACCACGCCCGGTACTCACCAATTAAAACATTTTGCACAACGCACGTATGCATGGCAACTCAGACTCTGCTGATAAGGACGAATACACACGAAATGGGACCGTTTGCAAAGTCAGGCAGTTTGAGTGGTAGGTCGCAGAAAACATATCGTTGTTTTATGAGATTAAGGTTATTCGTCACCGTAATGTTTAGGCTAGTTTCGTTTTGTATTACTTAGATTAAAACAACCCAAACAGTGTACGCACAACTTTTACTAAAAAGCGAATGACTTACTTGCAGTGTGCTCCGGTTTTTTAAATTAAAAAGTAACGAGTGTTTTTGACACCCATGGTTGACACGTCTGTTTTGGACAATCGCGTAGCGATTGCACATCGTCAGCAATGGTAAAATACAGATTATTCGATGAGTACTGTTAAATACATAGCAATGAGCTTCCACTGCAGAAGGACGTGTCAAATTCAGATTTGCAGATAAAACCAATTTCTAATTTTATATATAGTTGCAAGTTGATCTACATTAATTTTTAGTAAAGTGTATACTAACGTTTTGGACGCGAAGGGCTCCCCGGGTCACCCGTTCCGGCAAAGCTGGTAAAAGGCAGCGTTGTTGGAACAAACTTAACAAATAAAAGTGCAAAGGGACAGAAGGTTGAGTGGATAGTCAAAATGGTAGCGATGTGTTCATGTCAGGCGATGCAGGGTTTACCACCATAGTTAGACAGCGTGAGAAGGTCGCTATCCGCAAAAAATAGATGCCAGAGACCGGGCCACCGCTTTCTGCAAGGCTCAGAAACTGACTACACGCCTCTGCCGCCGATGCGGATCACCGGAACATGCCGTCGCGGTCTGCACGGCCGAGACCTCCCACTGCATAGTGTGCAAGGTCCCGGGACATCGAGCGGACAGTATGGCATGCTCAACATACAGGACAAATCTACTGCAGTTGCGAGGGCGAGCGGATAAATACCGACCAAAACACGCAATCCACAAAGACACTACCTACGCCAGTCTTTAGCGGGAGTAACTATGACTCTCTTATTTGTGCCCTTAAAGACGCCAATAGTGGTGCGGTTGTCTGGGGCATTGCACGTCATTGTGGATCCCAAGTTACGCGCATTTTCAAGGGTATAACTCCGGAAACCTCAACCGGACCCGATCATCCAAGTGGGGTGGTCGGGGGTACGAGGGGTGAAAGGCCACCCTGTCCTAATATTCCAGACTCTCTAATGGTTGCCAAATGCCTCGTAAGGGAACCACAAAATGACGCCCCCATGGTACAGAGACGTGAGTTATAGTTGCAGGGTTGGACGCCTCCTCGTGGCGCCCGCTGGAAACGGAGTGGAGATATGCTTGGGGTTCTCCCATGACGTTTACCTCTCCGGCGAAGAGTCAACCCAAAACCCGGGAGTACCTACGACTCTCTTACCGGCTTGGTCTGCTGGTGCGCGACTTCCGCGCGCTGCGGGGACCTTCACGAGCCACTATGTAAGCTATTCAGACGGTACAAACTCCCAAAACGGACACTCCCGTGTTTTAACAACTAACCGGGGGGCAAGGCATACGATAGATTTGGGTGTCAACGAATTTATATTGTCACCCTGTCGTGGCCCATTCGAGGGCTGTTAAGGCTACTGCCAATACGGGGGGACCGTTCTGCACGAGGACCCCCGGGCCGGACGGTTAATGCCCCGGGCGACACCCGGTGGTACCGTTCGGGACGCCTGCTGCCTTGGCTTAATAGGCAAAATGAAGAGCGAGTCGCCACATGAAGCAGACCACCGGCCGAGAGGACCTTCTGGCACCGTTTTTGCGGTGTAACCCTGCCCTGGAGTGGTCGAGCACCCTGTAATGGGGGGTATTGTATATTCTGGGGTGTAACGCGGAATCGCGAGGTGAATGAATCTAATCGGTACGGTGGAGTAGTGTGGCACCCCCACAGATACCCTCGATAGGGGGGAAGGGTGGGGGGTCTGTCGGCCTGTCAATTCGGCCAATTCGGTCAATTCGAGCCAGCGACGCTCTTGCCGTAAGATCGTCACCCAGCTGGTGGATGACGGCGGCAACGACTGGCGCCATGTAGGCAGAGTGTCTTCTCATGACAAAAATGATCAAGATTCTGCAAGTAAATCTTAACCGCTGCAGAGCCGTGCAACCTGTTGAAGTCGTACGCTGTACAACATGGAATCGTCCTCTGCATTATTTCAGAGCCAAATGTCGCTCTCCTGCGACGCTGCCATCTAGTAGACTGGACAGGAGGCTGCACTCATCCATCACGGGTCACGGCCAGGAGAACGAATTCTCATTTAACTGCGTACTATACAGTTGCTACTTTTCCCCAAGCAGGACGGTAGAGGATTTTAACAAGATTGACACTCATCGCTACCCTGGCCATTCATTGATTGAAACCGCCCGCGCGGCCCTAATTTCTGGGCTCCACCCGTGTTCCAACCACATCATGTCTCGGGCCCGGTCGTGGTTGGCGAGACGCCATCAACGAGGACATGACGATCGCCAGCTAGCTAACGCGGTTGGCCGTGCTGGTCAACTACAACAGCTGTATCGCACTAAACGCCTGCGTCTGCGACGGCTGATAAGTAGAGTGAAGGTTGAGTCCTGGAAAGCGCTGCTTGAGTCAGTGGAGTCAGACGTCTGGGGCGTTTCGTACCGCACGGTGATGGGAAAACTCCGTAACTCCCCCCGCTTCCTACAGAGCACGTACGAAACCTAGTCACCGCCCTCTTCCCCAGCCAGCCCCCCCCGTCAACATCGAGGTGGACCCTGACCAGATCCCGGAAGTCAACTTCGAAGAAGTGGCACATGCCGCGGAACGCCTCGCGACTGGAAAGACACCTGGGCTGGACGGAGTTCCTCCAGGTGTCATAAAAAGCCTTGGCGCAGAGCAATCCAAAAACCCTCGCTCGGCTTTTTACACGCCTACTTCAGGACGGTCGTCTTCCATCCCAGTGGAAGCGCGCTTACTTGACTCTTATACCGACTTCGACCCGCCGCCCCATATGCCTACTCAACACAACCAGCAAACTCTTCAATAATGTGCTGGACGCCTGAACAAAGAGATCGAAGAGATAGCCGCTCTGTCGGCATTCAATACGGCTTTCGCAAAAGCCGATCGACCCTCAATAGCGTCGAACAAGTTTTTCAGGTAGGCTACACAGAACAATAACGGACACTTAAAATGCGCAATTATGTTTTACTTATCCTGCTTGACATGCGAAATGCATTTAATACAGCGAATTGGCGAGTAATAATGTACACGCTTGACCAGAGAGGCATATCGCCCTACATGCGACGGATTATTTCCTCGTATATTGACGCGCGTTCGCTTTGGGCCAACGGCGAGGTCCACACTGTCACGGTGGGCGTCCTGCAGGGCTCAGTGCTCAGGCCGATTCTCTGGAATATAGCATACGACGGAGTCCTGTGGTTAGACGACCTGCGCGACGGAGTGGACATAATCGTCTAGGCCGATGATCTGGCGCGGTCACCGCAAGAACGGAAGCGGTGCTTGAGGCGCGAGCAAACACGGCTCTTTTTACAATAGAGAAGTGGATGGCCGACAACTACCTGGAGCTAGCCCCTCGGAAAGCCGAGATATTCTACCTAACCGGCCGCCGTCGTACTAGGCAAGCATCCTTAGAACTTGCAGGGCACCGGCTGACTATCAAACAGGAGGCAAGGTACCTAGGCGTACCGCTGGACACAGGCCTCACCGGCCTGCCACACATCCAGAGCATCATCCAGAAGGTCACAAAGGTCTCCACCAACCTTGCCAACCTTGCACGCAAGCTCCTGATACGAAGCTCCTAAAGAGCGATGGCCATCCGGGTCACGCGAGCGTATAGGACTGTCTCGACAAACGTCCTGTTGGCGCTCGTATTGCTCCGTGCAAGTGCTCACAGGGCATGGACAATTCCAGTCGTACTTTTTCCGCATAGGCAAGACGAATACAGATATTTGCGTTCTCTGCACCACAGGCGAACCTGATGACGCGGCGCACACCGTAGAGGACTGCGAGGCCGTTGCGGCCTATCGCACGGGCTCCTCCTATGTCCACAAAAGTATTCCGACTACGATTATCGTGGCCAACATGCTCAAGTCGACAATGGACTGGCACGTTGGGATCCAATACCTAGACGGGTTTATGCACGAAAAGTGCCTTCAGGAGGATTGCCGCAGATCATGATTCAACACTAGGCCTCTAGTGTCCACTCCCGGGCAGGACCTACTCCCTGCTCGGAACATACTCGTAAACTAAGGAGAGGGTGGTAGCATGGGATTCCCCTCTCCTGGACTCGAGGTAATGGTTTACAATTCCAAACCAGGAGAGGGTGGCAGAGGTTAAGTGGGTAGCACGCGCGGATTAGGTCGAGTATACTCTCCCGGCGTTTAGTCCTACACTACCCTCCAATAACATCGGAGGGTGTGCGCAAAGCATTTTCCAGCCCTACAATCTCCCCATCAATCTATCAGCACCGTGTTTTATTTTAAAATGCTTATGAGCAACCTCAGCATTGCTCTCGGCGCTTTCACTTAAGCCAGCTCTTCATCTATTTTTTCCTTTGGTGCTATATCAGCGTATCCCAGATTGCACAGAGCAGCTCTCTCTCCCTCCAGGCCTGTGGAATTTCCCCAGTGTTTAAGCATTTATTGACTAGAGCTTGTCAGCATGGCAAGAGAACTAGATATCTTTCATGTGTTCATTCCTTATTAAATAATTTACGCGCGTTTTTCCCCGTGGTGCTCTGTTGATTGTTTACATTGCTTCCCCGAGAGTAACTGCCCTCATTATGCAGGCTTTAGCTTCCTCTGTCGTTTTATCCCAAGAGCCTCAATATTCTAGCAGCGCGTTTAGGGTTGTATCCGCCTCGGCCAATATCCTCCCGAAATATTTGACTAGTCTGCCCGTTTCGACTGAACATTACCTCCTTGCCATCCGCCTTAGCCATGTATGTGGCCGTTTTTTTAGCCTCCTTTATTGCTGCTTACTATTGATTTTCCCAGTGCCTTTGTTTTTCTTCCTCATACAATAATAAAGCCTTATTATTCTTGGGGCATGTGGCCATATTGGCGTCACTGTATTTGCTCTTGTCTATACGATGATTAATTAGTGGTTCCAAAGAGCGAATCCAACCTGCATCGTTACAGCAAGATTTCTATCGCGTGCGTGGGATGTTCGCAAATATTGGCGAGTAGAGGTCCGCAACGTCCCCGCTCTTACAGCTGCGATTCGACTTTGTATTCAAAAGCTGCGTTTAAGATCTGGTAAATAGAAAAATTGAGGCCCCAGCCACATTAGCAAGGGGTAAATAACGATGTCCTTTTCAAGGATCCCACATAAATGAAAGTCAATACATTCAAAGCAATATAAAATCAATAGACTGCCGACGATGGGACATGCTAATGGTAGAAACCAATCTAAAGCGAATAAAAGAGCTGTTTGTAAGCGTCGGTAATTGAGGAAAATGTAGATGCAAACGGTTTCTGGAACTAGCGACGGTACAAGCAACGGCTCACACTGACGCCACGTCGACACATTCTTCAAATCGCTTCTCCGTCACCAACGCACACTCAAGCAGACTCGCCAGAAAATAGCTTTCCAACGTACGTATCAAAGGCTGCCGCTATCAAGTCCAAAGTAAAGATGATATCGTGCACTCCCCGAAGTTTAAGAGAAAATTTTGTCGTCGAACTGTCAAAAGCTATTAACGAGGTGTGCTCGGTGGCCAGCCAGCACAGTTGGAAACGGCTGATAGAATTTCCAACAATTATGTTTAGTATACCGGTGAAAAAGGAAAAGGGGCGCACGCTCACCTCGGTCCTACGAGAAAATTTACTTAGATTTCGCAGAGGCGCACGCCTGGAAGAGAATCCTCACGTAACTAGTGGACGACCTTCGCGAGCTACAAGTACTGACGACGCCAGTCGTAGAGCAAAGATCGTGCAGTCAAAGCTGTCTCTTCCGCTGCTCGGAACCTGCTTTCTACAGATCAGACTGCCCCAATCGACGCAAATACTAGAGCAAGTTTATTGAAAAAGCACCCCGCACACCCCACGGATCCAGCGTACCCTGAGACGCCGACGCCGGTACCCCCAGCGTCTGAACTTGATGTCACGACTGAGGAGATTCGAATCGCCATGAGAAGTTTTCCAAGCAGTTCTAGTGGCGGCCCGGATGGTCTTCGCCCTCGGCATCTGAAAGATCTCATAGATTGCCGCCAGGATGATAGCAACACCCTGTTGCAAGCGTTACGTCACTTCGTTATTCTAGCAGCCAACGGGCGACTTCCAGAGTTCACGCGATTCACTTTTTACGGCGCAACATTGATCGCTTTACGAAAAAAGGACAGTGGTATTCGGCCAATCGCCGTGGGGCATACCCTGCGTCGACTGGTCGGTAAGATTTAATTGATGCAAGCTATGACGGCTATTCTCGAGCTAGTGGCTCCCATGAAACTAGGGTGCGGGATAAAAGGAGGAGCGGAAGCGGCTGTGCGCGCAGCCGCCGCTTTCATCAAATCGAACAGAGGGCTAGGAAAAGCTTTAGTCAAGCTCGACTTTCAACACGCCTTTAACATGCTTCGTCGAGATCACTTACTCAATGCTGTAAAAAGATCGATGCCCAGCTGTATACCAGATGTATAGACTGGCCACTAATTGTGGCAAGGCGAGACGCTCAAGTCGATGTGGGGGTTACAACAAGGCGACCCGTGTGGGCCAGCCCTCTTCTGTATCGCTATCGCGGAACTACAGGCGAAGCTTCGATCGGAGTTTCGACCGTGGTATCTTGATGACGCAACGCTGGCAGGTGACCTGGCAACGACCCAGGCAGACATCAAGACTGTTCAGGAATTTCAAGCGTGCTCCGGCTTAACACTCAACGCAAATAAATGCGAGCTTTTTCTATTGTCAGAGGAGCACCGCGACGAGCATATTTCAAGCTTGCGGGGAATACTACCCGACCGATTAGCAACCGATGACAGCATCGAGCTTCTGGGAGCCCCCCCTTACCGGCGGCGCTGGAGGGTGTACTGCGCAGAAAACTTGTTGAAGTCAGCCGATGGTGCAGCAGACTTCAAACTTGTTGAAGTCAGCCATGGTGCAGCAGACTTCAAACCCTAGATGCCTACCCGGCGTTATACCTCTTGCGACAAAGTCTCTCCACTCCTCGCTTGACGTATCTTTTGCGTTGTTCACCTTCTTTTAAAAGGACCGACCTCCTCGACAAGTTCGACGACATTCTGCGTACGGGACTAGAACGGCTACTTAACGTTCACCTGGGATCTGCAACCTGGGCCCAGGCATCACTTCCTGCGAGCGCGGGGGGCTTTGGGATTCGCTGTGCTAGGGATTTATCATTATCGTGCTACTTGGGATCCTTGACAAAATTAAAGGATTTAATACTTTCGATTGGAGTTGAAGATACCCCAGTTCAGCTGGCCAGGGTCTCCGATGAGGCCCTGGAGGAGTTTCAAGTTTGCTGGGGAGAGCCCCGCGAGCGAAAAAATCAGGGAACACTGGACCACTTGGTGGTGAAAAAGAGGCAAGACGCGCTTCTAGCACAAACCCTAGACTTAAAAGGAAAAGCTCGCCTGAAGGCCTGTTTTGATCCAATGAGCGGAAAGTGGCTGCAGGCCCTCCCTTCGCCGCAACTGAAGACGATGCTGGACAATAACACACTCCGCATCGTCTCGGGTCTGCGGCTTGGGGAGGCTGTCTGCGCAGAGCACGTCTGCAACCTGTGTCGGTCCAAAGTTACCGCTACAGCGGAACATGCGCTGTCCTGCCGGTTCAGTGCCGGTCGCCATTCAAGACATTTCGCCATCAACGATGTCGTGCACCATGCTCTGCAGAGCGCCCAGATTCCTTCAATGAAAGAGCCTCTCGGTATGTGCGCCAACAGCCTTCTACGCCCGGATGAAAAAACCCTAGCACCATGGGAACGGGGTCGTCTGCTAGTGTGGGACGCGACGGTTTCATGTACACTCCCCAACAGTTACATTGCGCGCACAAGTCGGGAAGCTGGCGCGAGCGCACGTCTTGCTGGAAGTCGCAAATTGTCAAAGTACAGAGAGCGTATCTCCATAGCAGTTCAACGTGGTAACGCAGTGGCGGTAGTGGGGTCGTTTCCATCGCCGGGGGACTGCCAGAAATGCCGTAGCAGTAACAACTATTATTTGACCATTAACATATGAAACATTAAATAAACTTATCGTACTCTTGTTTCTGGAACTAGCGACGGTTGTATTTTATAAGCAAACAAAAGCACATCTAACAGCATTGAATAGATAAAAATACAAATTAAAACCATCCATAAAAATGCTTGCAATGAAATAAGGGATTTCTTTTGTTTAAAAAGAACAAAATAGTGTAGCAAGCGCTGAAGAACATCTTGAGTCCAAGGTGTTTAGGGTGTCCCCTAGCACTAAGCCTTATAGAACATCGATTCTGTATATGTCTGATCAAGCGCAAGAAACGGTAAGGGGAACAACCTATAGTTGTCGAAACACGTAGATTTCCAGGTAAATTCTAGATGTCGTAAGCTTACGTGCAACTAAAAGCTAAAAGTGATTAGGCTTTAAGTGTGTCGACATTTTCGCCGTTGGTTTTTTCGGGTTCTCAGTGACTTGGCCATCCGCCACGAAAACATGTTATTTAAACGATCTGTCCTGGCAATTTGTCTTGACTATATAGTGCTACCGCCGTTAAGATTGTTTAAACGAAAGCTAAAACGGTTCGATAGATTTTATGACAATTTCACGACGATGCAATAATTCGCTTTGGACCGCAGTTCTAATACAGGATTTATCACAATGGGGTTACGGGCAATGTTACAGAATGAGACAAAACGAAGCTCACAACAATAAGTAAGGATTGTAGAGGCAATCAAACGATTAAAAAGCATCATGTAAATATGTAATCATTTAATATAAAACAACAAATTATGGTTTCAGTTATAAAACTAGTTGATCGAATGACGTCAGCATAACCTAGACGCCCCTAATGCAATTTGAAATAGATCGTTTTCTCATTTCGTAGTTATGAGCCGCATACACGAATACTGCATATTACGGCACTGAATGTCAGTTCGTTATGGACGTTGTCAGCCGGTGGTGCAATGACAGTGCTATGCAGCTCTCCGTTCTCAAATGTCGCGTTGTGAAACACGGCTCCTCCGAGCTATACTACTTACTCAATGGGTCAACGTTGCTAACGGCCAACGCGGGATCTTATGGAGTCTTCATTTTGACGGGGCTAGCCCTCTCCGCACATATCAAACAGCAAGTCAAAGCACATTCGTACTTGTAAACATGTTGTTACGCTATTTTATTTTCAAAGAGCCTACAATATATCTTGGTTTGTACAAATATATTGTATTGTCCAAACTATTATACGGTTCATCTATATTTTTGTTAATACATAGGTATGATCAACGATGAACAATGGATATCTTTAAAGAGACTCCACAGAGGATGCGACCTCGAAATGAACGACAGTGTATTACTGTCCTTAAAGGATCCACTAAGAAAAAAGAACAGGTTTTAGCTCAACTTATGGGCGCAAGTCTTGTTGATATTTTTTAAAGTAAGGCCGAACAACTGCAGATACACTACAAATATATGTGCCTAGATGCATTACAAGAACGGAGCACATCAATAATGTGATGGTTTGTTGCGTGGCTAGCGACGTTCACAACAGGACGACTGCATAGGTCCCGCCTGGGACCAGGCATTCCTTACCCTTTACTACATAAATAAAGTGGCCTTCTATTCTATTATATTTTTATCTATACAACATTTGGAGACCTTTTCATCGTACTCTGTAACATTTGTATTTTTCCAGCGCAGTTGGAAGATCCATTAACTTTAGATTATTGGCATAAAGCTTATGCGTTATCGATTCTGGAATAACGTCTTTAACATCTGAAATAAACATGCAAAATAATAGTGGGCCAAGACTTGTTCCCGAAGGAACGCCAGAGAAGCACGCACCTTAATCACTAAAGCAACACGCAAAACTTCATACAGGTAGTATAACAAGCAATGCATGATATAGAGTCAGTATCAACATGCAATATTAAAGCTTTGTACAGGTTTTACATAACAATCAAATATAAGAAATAATAAAAAAAAACAGTTTATTTTTTATCATAATGTCTCAAACTTGAGCTTATTTTTTAACCGATGTGATATTTATTTATATTAAACGCAGTACACTTTTATTACAAAATTAGGTCAACCCCAGTAAACCACTGCCTGAGGGCAGCGAGCCTAGCACCGCGGCCGCATCTTCACGTTGCACTTTAATGGATATTCTCTGCAGCAGAAATTCTCCCGCCCTTTTCTCATCCTTCTCACTTGTCGCTCTTTTCCCAATTTCTCTCAGAAAACTTTCTGTAGATTTGCCCATGACCCCCATTGTTTCTATCGCAACTGGCTGTTCTATAAAAGTTGCCTTAAACTCGCGAACCTTCAGACTTTTTCGCTGCTCCGCTGAATTGGCAACCACGCCTGTTGATCTCGAGACTCGATTCCTGTAAGATGGCGCCAGCGTGTCCCACACAGGAGCCTTTCCGAAGGACCAGAAAACCAGGGTGATCCCGTCTGGGCGTAAGGCTGAGTCTGTTGCCAGTCCGGCTGGCCCTTTTCTGCAGGGCACGTTAGCGGAATGCAGCGTTTTTGAAATAACGTCGTTGAGCGCGGCGTGGCGCGAATGTCTTCCGTAGCTCCTAGAACAGCTAAGGCCATGCTCTCCCATCGGCAAGGGGAGCAAGCATGAGGCCAGCATACGGCCACTTCTAACCGCAGACCAGAAAAGATGCGGAGTGTTGTATTGTCCAGCATCGTCCCCAACTACGGCGAGGGAATGGCTTGAAGCCATTTGACGCTTGATTCATTGAACGTTGCTAGAAGCGTGCTTTGCCAAGTGTATTGACCGTGTTGTCCAGGATTTTATTTTAATTAGCTCTGACTACGACGGCGTCCAGAACAGACTGACGTGCGTCATCAAGCACCACGCGGTGGCGGGCGGCGAATCCCTCTTTTTTGGACTTGATGAGCCGTTCTAGGAATGGCTTGGCGTTCGGAGGAGATATAGATAAAATCAGCTCGTGAAAAGTAGTGATTCAACCCAAGAATGCCGTCTGGGCCAAATCCGTCGCACGACTTTTACTTACTTTACTATATACATAATGTATTATATTGAAAATAAACTATGTATATGCAGAGCTACACTTAAGCTTATTGTTTGACATAATGTCCCAATCATTTTGTCAAGTTAAATCACCCTAGATTTGCCTGTAGTAAAACCGTTTTGGTTCTCATCCAACAAGCCTTCAGATTGATGGATATAAGAAAATGTGGTCCACTAGGTTTTTTTAAAGCTTATACATGCGATTGATGATTGAGCTTCAGGTCTATAATTATCTACAGTACATTTAGCTTTGGATCCTTGCGCACAGGAGTTCTGACTGATTGCCAATTTTTGGGCACATTGTCATCCTCATAAGACCTACTGAATACCAAAAAAAAGATCAGGTTAGCTGTTTTCTGAATTAAAAAATTGGCAAGCATTGACTGACGTCAGAAGTCGTCGCAGTTAAAAGGAGAATGGTTAAAATAAAACAAATCTCATATTTACTACTAAAATTATCTTCAAGTTCGACAAAGTCCCCCGAATCGAACTAGATATAAAATGTAAAAGTGACAAAGCGGAAGGCGTAAATGGAAGGTCACTCATCTTAAGTCTAGCAATATCGTATTGCTCTGCTCACATAAAGAGATGTTTTACAGATGCCGTACGTTGCGGTTGTACGTTTGGCGGATAGTTGTACCTCAGAAAGCAGTGAGGTTACATCATTCTGCCTAAAACAACCTCCATCCGATTGATTTTGATGTTACTGATAAAATCGCAAAACAAATACTGCACATGCCGTAGCCATCTCACTCTTAACGTCCGCAAAGAAAAACGTGTAAAGCTAGACGTCTAAAAGCATCGATTTGGACAATATCGTTGTCGAACAAGAATAAACACGCCAGTCATGCTTTCGATAAAGTTTTCTGGTTAATGTGAGATCGCGTCGTCTTTTGATTGGCAGGTAAATGACCTCTTACCAAGGGCGTAGCTTCAGATTATTGATTCAGCAAACGCATGCTTGCGGGTATCTCGTAATATCAACATTTTCGACACAATAAATAAAAAAAATGCGAAAAACAAATTTGACTAATTGATAGGTAGGTGAAAACTATAAAATGAGTCACCAAGGCAATACCGATTCATTTCGTGCTGTAAGTGCGTCGTGATAGTACGTTGTCTGGTCGTTTTACCGTGCTGGTAAATCTGCAAGTTCGGTTTAACACAAATATCAGTAGCATTTATCACAAGAAAGCTGCAAACAAACGTATTGTTGTTCAATATAGTGTGATATAGCAACTCTACAGAATACGTTGCAGTTGGCAGCGTCGTCTATAGTGTTTGCTTCACTTGTTTCATCGGTGGCTCATTTCTCGTCACTTAACCTAAGAAGGGCGTACCGTTGCCGTTGACCATTCGAAATGATGTATTCTTGCATTCTAACAACAGGTAAGTTCAAGGACTTTCTCACGGCCTGCGACCTTTACTATAGCAAATTTGCTTCTTCCTGAGAACGTTTCTATTTCAGCAATTGCTAGTGAAAGTGAGTTCATTTTGTCGACGTAGCTAATTATTGCACGATTTTTTTCTAATTCTATTAGTTTATTTTTCTGAGCTAGATATACAATGCTGAAGTAAACACTACACATTACTTATAGTAGAACCTGTGACTAGCAAGTCTGGCTGAGTGGGTTTATTATATTTTTCTACTAATTACGGCAACTTTATCATACGTTCATCACAGCTCTGTCGAGTAATGAGTCGCAGAACACGCATACTCGAAAAAGCAAAAAAAGTACCTCGAGCTGGCAAGAGCACTTTTGAAAATATGCGAAGGCTATCGAAGCGATGTTTCTGAGGCAGATGTCATTAGCTGTTTGGACAGAATGTCCATTTATATATAGTAGCAATAGTATCATTTTTTATTTTCTGTTTTGAGTTTAAGTTTACAGTTGTGAGATTCGAATATAAAGTACCGATCATTATTTTTGTCTAGGCACTTCTAGATTCTAATCAAATGTTGTGGTTATAACGTTTATCGATTTTTGTGCGCTCATTGTTGTAAGCACGACATGTAAGTTGTTATCAAGAAATGCAAATGGCGCCTTACTTATGCAATTATACCGTTTACAACGATGTAAGTTTCCAAAACAGCACCACCTAGCCTAAGTTCTGCACTTTGTTTCATCCTTGATTGAGCGGAACCATGTGTCCATAGCTTAAGGGTTTTGTCTACTTAGTCTTAGTAAGTCTTGTGCTAGTCTTGTCTAGGCGCCTTGCCGAAATACTAATCTCTCATGCCGCCTGTACGACATTTATTACAACTGCTATAGGCCGGCTTGGTAGCCAATTGCAGTGCTACGACACTAAACTGTCTAGTTTGCGGGGTAGAGGGTATCGTGGAGATAGAATGGGTTGCCCGGCCTATAGAGGGCAAGTCGAGCAGCGGCGGGAGGCACGAAGGGGCGCCACCAAGGGCTAGGGAGAAATGAAAAAGAGACTTCTATAGAAATTCAGTGAGAATATAATAAAAAAGGAAATAAATATAATGGGCTTATTGTTATTCCGACGAGGGATTAAAAGAGATTGGAATGTAGTAGGCGGGGGCCCTTCATCCGATCATTGTTAAATATACTCTAGATAAACCTAAACCGCTGTAGGGTTCTGAGAAAAATCTCGGGATATAGCGGGGGCTGCAAGGAGTTTCTCCTGGTTGGAGATTGATGAAGTAGCGGTATTTTGCAGTTGCTACTTCTCTCAAATAGGGAAGAAGGGGCTCTTTTCTAGAGAGCCAGACGGCCTTCATTCACCTAACAATGGTTAACAAAGCGGCCTTTCCATTGGTGGCAGAGTGGGAGATGAGGGAGACTAAAATGACCATGAGTGACCACATATATGTTTTACTCTGTGTATCCTCGGGGGTCCCTCGCCTCGTCAATTGGGATTCAGCTCTTGCGGCCACTCCCTCCCCGTAAGATCCCTCCCATTAGTTTCTTCTCGTTAACCAGTTGCGTGTTCTCGTGTAAACCCTGTTTGGCCTACTGCAAGTCCTGCGGGCAGCTGCGATCTTTGTTCCACCAGTAGTTGGGAGGGTGGCGGCTCCCGTGGTGGTGTGAGGGAGCAGCTTTCTCGCATGCTGTAGAGTATGTTGATTATTTGGTATTCATCCCCTACCGTGTCTTTTAGTCGTTTGCAATCCTGGTCTGTTTTAGCCACTAGAATCTTGGCGTCGAATTTCCGCGTCTGCTATCTTTTACTAAGGGGCGGGGCGAGGGCCACCTCGGGAGTGCTAATAATAAACTGGAATAAAACGGAACTGGAGGGCACCCGCTCAAACGACGCTCTGCTTAAGATCCTGCAGCGGATTAGCCGCCTTGCGGCGGCAAATACAATCAGTGTCGGAGCTTGAACAAGTTGTCTCCCAGCTTCGTCCCCGTTCCACCGGGAACACCGTGAGCACATCGAGAGTAGAGAACGATGCGAAAAAGCAGGTGGCACAAAACAAAGTGGCACAAGACGTCGGCGGCAGCTCAAATGTTCCCGCCAAGCTCATTGCTTCGAACGTCTCTTATGCGTCTACCGTCACCCGTACTGTTGGTAAACAAAACCAACAGCAACAACAGTGCCAGAGACAGCAGAGTCACCGAGAACAGAAACCGCAGCAGCAGTCGAAGCAGACGCCTCTCACAGACGTCGTCAAGGGTGTTGTTGATCTTGGTCAAGAGCGCCAACAACGGCGAGAAGAGAGAGCGGTTGAGCGGCAGCAACAACAGCGGGAGGAACTGGAGAAGAAAGAGAAGCCGGCGCCGGCAGTAGAACGTGACGTCACGAGTCTGCTGCAGCCGCGCGACCAGGCTGTAGAAACAATAAACTATGCAGAGACAGCCAAGGAAGATCAGCTGGACAACGAAGGCTTCCAGCTGGTGGAGAGACGAAACAAAAAGAAAAAGCTTGCGAGTGAAAGTGGCGGATCGGCCAGTAACAGCCCGGAGAAGCAGGATGGACGCCTGGGGCCGAGCCAGGGCGATCTCTCCCAAATACACAAGCGAACGACAGTGGAAAAACGCGAAACTAGCGCGACAAAGAAGCACCGTCCTCCTCGAGCAGGAAGTACAGTCGTAGACTTAGGTGAGCTAACACTGTGTGAAAACCGTGTGCTGCCTATGAAGGCTCTCCGTTTGGAGGGCTTCAGCCGAACAACGTCGGCAGAACAGCTGCGTGGTTGGCTTTCTGGCCAACTGCCGGTGCTGGCGTCTCTGTGTGTGCCTTGCCAGGGACAACGTACTGGTCTAGGCAACTAGATTTGCGTGTATTGACGCGCGAGTTAGAGCTGCTGAGATCAACTTCTGATATTGAACAAAGCAACCACTTTTGGAGGCCACGGTCAAGGCGGCTGTAGTCAAGAAGTACAGATAAAGACGGGCGCGGCCCTGGTTTACACAGGCCTGCTACTTAAAACGTCGGGAAGTCTTGGGGCTCCTGCGCCGAGCACGGACTCTACACCCCGACCCCCAGGTAGGCTAATCGTAGGGCGCGTTATGGCCGACATAGAGCAACCTACAAGAAACTGCTTGTAGAGAGTAAGCGCCGGTATGATGAGGAAGAGTTTCGTTTGCTTGAGAGAGCAGAGCGCGAACCCCATGTCTACATTGTTCGCCGGCAAAACAGAAGCATGCACAGCATGACAAAAATGCAGTTGCGGCAGCACTGTACTGCCCTTCTGCTCGATGCAAACGCCCCCGCGCCTAACCCAGTTATTGAGCAACCGCTCACTCTGGAGCAGCACTATATGAATTCGCCGTTTACGGTGGAGGAAATTGTGCAGATCTTGCGCGGGTTATCCAAGAAAAAGAGTAGTGGTCCTGATACGATCTATTACGAACATTGGGCCGAGTCGTCCGATGTGTTAGCGGAGGAGCTGTGTAAGCTGTTTAATCAGATACTCAGCGGGGGACACATACCCTAGGTTTGGCACGAGGCCAGGCTTACTCTGCTATTCAAGGGCAAAAACAGTGGCAACGTGGACGATCCAAATCTCTATCGGGGTATCGCGTCGGAACGCACCCTCAAGCTTCGCCAAGTACAAGTTCGAGGTACACAGGACGCGATCTACGTACTCCAGTCGGAAGTTGAACGGGTGTTGGCTGTGCCCGGGGGTCACTTGTACGCCGTCTTTATCGATTGTGTCAAGGCCTTCGACAAAGCTCCCCGTCACCTACTAGTCGATTCATTTCGACATGCTGGGGTGGGTGGTTCTCTCCTACGAGTGCTCTCCAGCTTCTTTGTTGAAGACCGCCTTGAAGTAAACGTAAGGGGCGAAGACACCTTGCAGCTGAGTCAAAACGTAGGGACCCCCAAGGGGACCCTCTCAGTTGCCTGGCATTCTTATTGCTCATTGCAGACCATCGGTGCCATTCGTCGAATTGTCGGCGACGTAGAAAGTTACCTTTATCGTTAGAGCCTGCAAATAAATGCGCGGAAGACGAAAGCCTTCCGTCTTTTCTTCTGGCCGTGGGGGGGAAAACGGCCTCACAAGTTTCGCCGTGGGGGTCGATTCGCCGCAGCAGACTTAATACCATGTTGTGGCCCACCGCTGGAGTTTGTCAACTCTTTCCCGTATTTGGGTCTGAGACTACACTATACGGGAACGACCTTTACCCAGCACATCGGCGACAGGTGTCGAGCGGCTATTACCTCTACTCACACAGAGGCGAGACCCTCGACGACTGTCTTTGAGTGCGGCCGTGCGTCTTTTTGAGCTTAAGATTGTACCAGTGTTGAGCTACAGCCTTGGCAGGGTGTGGGGCCATCTTTCAGCGGCAAATTTTGGGCAGCTAGAAAGATGCTCCACAATATATATGAAGCGGGTCCTTTACTTACCACGGCAAGAAGCCGCTTCATGTACCTGCTAGCGGGATGCGGGCCGGCAGTGGAAACAATCAAGAGTCAGGCTTAGGTCACCTATATACGAGGCCTCGGCAGAGGTAGCGCAACTGGATGTGTACCTCGTCAGGGAGCTTTGGGATGGAATGGCATGCACTAGCCGGCACGTGTACACAAGAAACATTGTGCATGGCTATCATCACCTGGTATGCTCGATCCACGGATTTCACCAAGTTGGCAATCAATGTCGTTGCCGGTTCTGCTCGCAGATATGCGCTAAATACCACGCGGCGAGCTGTCAGGAGCATCGGCGGTCTTTGCACTTTTTCGCCCGGTGGGACGGACGCTGAAGTGCTCAAATTGTGCAAAATGAATGAATTGTAATGTAATAATGTACCATCTTTAAATGCAATGTTATTGCGAAATAAACTATATATATATATATATGTATATGTATATATATATATATATAAAGGCCGCCTCATTGACCATTGTTAGGTCAATAAAAACCGTCTGGCTTCCTCTGGAAAAGGTGGGGATCCTTCCGTCATTAGGAACCATTACTCTTTTCAGCCATCCACTCCTGTAGAGTTTGTGCCCGTCTAGTTGTGGTTAGGCTACCCCATGCTATGTTGGCCGCTTTAAAATCCCCAGTTATCACTACCCTTTTACTTGCATATGCCCCCGCGCTCTGGGCAAGTTCCTCGTGGAATTCCTCGAATTCCCTTTCCTCCCTGTTGGGAGAGAAGTAGCAGCTATAGAAGACTCCTACTAGGCCAATCTCCAGCCAGGAGAACCCCCCTGCGGGGATAACGGTTGTCTTATTCTAGCCCCCTTGTCTATATACCTCTTTTATTGCTCTTCTTCTTTAACTGGGTTTCGATTTGGGTCTCGTTGCCATCTCCCTGTTCTTTGGCGACGCCCCTTCGGGCCTGCCGCCGCTGCTCGACTTGCTCCCTATAGGCCGGGCAAGACGTCCTATCCGCTCGGTGTTCCTCTATTCCGCAGACCAGACACTTTGGTATCGTTGCGTTGCAATTGGCTACCAGGTGGTCAGGTTTACCACATTTGTGGTATACCCGAGGCACCTGGCTCTCTGCTTTGCAGTCTTGGACCTTATGGCCCGGTCTATGACACTAGTAGCAGTTGGGGAGCCTAATCCACTAGGTCTGCACTACCTCGAGCCCAGCTTAAGGGTCTTGTGGGAGCATATGCCTCTTGGCGCCGCCGGGGACGTCATAACCAGTGCGTACCAAACGTCAGCTCTTCCGAGCCTTGGCTCGGCAGCTCTGATCTTGGCGCCGGCCGGAAGTTGCAAGGCCTTCTGCGGGCGAGGAGTGGGCCAATCCCTCACAGGGCGATGGTCTGCCCCTAAGCTCTCGGCAGTCGGCCTGCACCTTTGCAGATTTCCGAATGACCGTCGTCATTTTGCCGCCATTTTTGCTTCCACGCCCTTTTTACTCTCCTCTATTCTAATGATAAGGTCACGCTCCCTATATATATATATTACTGGGACGCCTGCTGCCTTGGCTTAATAGGCACAACGAGAGCGAGTTAGCCACATTAACGCAGACCTCCCGGCAAAAGAATCGTCAGGCTCCGCTGCTGCTTTTTAAAGTGGTGGGGAACCCCTGTATATATATATATATGCTGCCGCTCTAAGCGCCCCTGATATAAAAGGGTGACATGTGTATTTAGGTATACATGCCAAGCAAACAATAAATCAATCATAATATATATATATATATATATATATATATATATATATATATATATATATATATATCCAACGAACGCAGGCAATCAGGGTAAGATGGGAGTTTCGGACGGCCTCAACTGAAGCTCTCTTAGTTTTGGCTAAGATGCTGCCATGGGATCTCCAGCGGCTGGAAAAAGTAAAATGTATCTGAAGATCTGAAGCTCACCAGGGCCAGGAGTGCCACATTATCGGCCTGGCAAGAGGAATGGGCGTAGGTAAGACCCGGTGTGACCACATGGAGCTGGATCAAGTCTGGTACCGTACCTCGAGTGTGGTACGACCGCCGACATGGGGGACACTGTTAGTTTTAGAGTAAATGTCAGGGATTAAGAAGGCCATAGGCGATACTTGCGTATTGTGTAACTCTGGATAGTCGGACATCGTGGAGCATACCGTTCTGCGATGTGATCCACTCAGGGAAGCGCGGGACGCAGGATCAACCGCTATGCGAGGCCGGTCTAATGGGGAGGCTGTCGCCCACATGATCACTTCGGCGGAAGCATGGAGGGAGGCGACGAATTTGTTCGACGCAACTTTAACACTCATGACAGCCAAGAAAACAGCCAGGTGGGAAAGGCTTGAGCGGGTCTCTCGAGGCAGTGGTTGAGATGGGGAGCCAAGAGAGGGGGAAGATGATGGAACACCCGGGTCCTCACGGTCTCGACGCACTCTCACAGGATTTACAAACATGCGGGAGGATAGTGGGATAGAGCTGTGTAGAGGAGAACGGCAGAGACGCTTCTCCCTAAAGGTCCGGCATGCCACCAGCGTGTCTAACTCTATCCGATACCTCAGAGTTGTATTAGAGAAAAGCCTTAAGGGGCATTCTCTTTTACGGGTCCCGGCTCTGCGTATTATCAGCGCGTACCGAACGGAGAACGCGGAAGCGGCCATGTTGCTAGCTGGCACTGTGCCATGGGATCTTAAGGCCAAGGAACGACGTCAACTCTAGGAATCAGACACGAAGCAAGGACGTCGCGCGACAGGTAACACTAGACCGCTGGCAAGAAGTCTAACAATATCCGGAGCGGATGCCCCGGGCCGCGAACAAAGGATTTTCACCCAGATACAAGGGCATGGATTGGTCGCCCCGGAGGGAAAGTAGACTACTACATCACAGTGCTCACGGGACATGGGAAGTTTCGCTCCTACCTTTACCAAATTGGGGCCGGCGTGACCAGTAAACCGGGCTATTACACTCTCTCAGCAGTTTTAAAAAAGGGGGCTAGGGGGGATCCGGGGTTAGTGGTCCATTTTTTGTCTCCTGATTTGTTTGTTTTTTGGTTTACAATCTAGTTCTGTAAGAGAGACCAGGAAAGCTTTCTCCGGCTTAATCTCTGAAAGCGAGATTTTTGAATTCCCTTACAGGCTCCTCGGTGCTGCAACATTTGTCTGTAATTTACGCTAACCGTTATTAGTTTTTTTTACTTCTCAATTTAACTTTGCTCAATCTAATTTGCCCTGTTTTGGTATGTAAAATTATTATTTTGTTAAAACTCTCGTCTATCTTGTTGTCTTCATAGACAAACATCTGTGATACCCTAAAAGTTAATTTGCATCGTTGTCCTAAAGTAAATGCCAAACTTTCTTTTTCAAATTTTAATTTTTAGATCTAAATAAGTTTTTTGTTTGTTTACAGTCGTGAGTTTAGTTTACTAAATATTGTAGGAGTACTCTTTTAAGCTTTGTTATGATGCATAAATCTAGATATGATGGAAAAGTACATGTTTAGTGAATGGCAGCGCTTGCGTTTTTTAGGACGTTTATTATTGCCGTGAAGGGCTAACAACTAGCATGTGTTATTAGCACTGCTAGCAAATAATTTGTTGCTTCTCTTTCACTTCCAGTTTTTGGCTTTCTGGCATTGGCGTCTGCAATGTGCCTCTGGATTGTCATGACGTTAGAACTAAAAGAGCTGCATCATTTTGACCCTCCGGATTTGACGGAGGGTTCGAAGCTGGCGGGACTTTTTGCTAGTCCGCCAGCCCATTCGTATCTAAATCTGTATGTGTTTAACGTTACCAATCATTACAAGTGGCTACACAACAATGCAACAAAAGCGGCTCTAGAAGAGATTGGCCCTTATGTATTCAGGTTAGTTTGCAGCATGTTTCGTGATTCATTAGTTATTACAGTATTAATTTTTTCGACTTTTGTGTTCCCGAGCATCAGTACTACATCGGTGCAATAGGTAGGGGCTTGTTGAAGTTTTTGTTGATCAATAAAAAGGTCAATTTTACTACTTATGTTTATTACGCTCTATCTCAGCTGATTGCATGAATGGCACACACACAACTAACGCTAGACAGAGTTTATAACGGAACCCATGAAGAGAGTAGCGGGTTAGAACATGCCGGTTGGATTAAGTGGTTTCTGTGCGACATGCGCGTTAGAAAATGCCGGTTGGAGTCCACTAAGACAATGAAATACAACGTTGGAGTCCACTAAGACAATGAAATAAAACTATAACGACAGCTATACCAAACGACCACTATTAAGATGTATCCCTGAGCAGATATCTGAATACTCTGTTATAATAATGTTTAATATTATTTTAATTCTAGAATAGAATTAAAACATTTTTAGGAGGTTGTTTTTAATTCTAGTCTAGAATTAAAATAGTCTATAATTAAAAACAACCTCCTTAAAAATATTTTAATTATAATTCTAGATATAATGTATACTTAATATTATTGTATTAAGTATACATTAATTATATGTATTAATATACATATTATATTGGACATAAATAAAAAAAATCATTTTTTTATTTATGTCCAAAAGATACAGATTTAGGCAGCACGAGTCATGCGTTCTACTATTGCTCACACGGCCTTACGAACTACGCGACCATATTGTTATAATACACATAAAAGATTGTAAATAAAACGC
>QVRM01005773.1:0-31717 GCA_003439945.1 Dermanyssus gallinae | reverse complement strand
TTACATGCCTAAAGCCAAAGTAAAGAATAGTCGAGGCCACCATGCCGGTGCGTCTCCGGCTTCATCACTAGGACAAAATTGCGTTATAGCACTCTGTTTATAATAATGATAATAACAACTGTGTGGGAAGATTCCGAGTATAAAGTTTGAATTAGTAAACCGAATCTGTTGTAAAACTGATTAGTCGTTTCATTATATTGATATCTCTATTACAAGCAATCTGTTACAATCTATGTAAAGCTCATATTTGATTCTAAAGTAACATCGTTGTAGCACCTGCATCGGTAAGCTCAAACGCCAGATTGTATACATTTGCACATATCTATAATACATAAACGATGGTACTATGGGTATATAGCAATACATATTTACTATATACCAATATCACAGGGCAATTTCGTATTGTCCAATGTCAAGAATTTATTTAAGACCTTAGACATGAATGAAACCATTCGATATCGGTCGACTGTTTCCAGGTTAGTTCTCATCGCCTTTACCTTTGTCTAGCGGGATTACCGCTGATGTCTTTAGACGTTCTGGGAAAACTCCGGTCCTGATAAGCATAAGGAAGATGGCAGCTAGAGAGTCGATAATGCGTCCATTAAATTCAACTGTGACTAGCCAGGCACGTTTTCCCTGGCTTCAAATAGATCACTTGACTAATTTACAAAATAATATGCATTCGTTTTGCTAGTGTAAACGACTAAGCCAAGTTCTCAAACATTTTTGAGACGTAGTCAACTGCAAGTGTGGTACTATAATTGACGGTAGATACCTGTCTCCCTTCTTCTTATAGAGAGGGACAACGTGAGACATTTTCCAACAGTCTGGAAACACACTGCTTGAAACGAGAGGCTAATTACGTTAACCGAAGGCCTCGCTATAAACGGAGCCGCCGTTTTCAGCAGTTTTGCAGGTCTGCCGAAACGGCAAGACGTCCAACCGGCTCGCAAAAAGGTCTGTGATCTTCAATACTTCTAGACGGGTAACGGGAGTGAATGCAAACTTAGTCGTCTTTTTCCAATAAACCATCTAAAACCGTCTGAATATCTACTGCTAATTCAGCAACTCCGCCGTGCGATGACCAATGACGAAAAAACGACGATTCCATTCAATCTGAAATAAGCTTGGACGTCTGGCAACAAATTGCCGGCGCTTATAGACAGAGCCGCCGAAAGCTCCGTATCTTCTCAAGCCCTACCACACGTCTTATTTTTAATCTTCAGAACCAGCTAGAATACTTTTTGCGAACGTCGAAACGAGTTCTATGAAACGCGTGGAGGAGGTTGGCCTTCAACTAGAATTACAACTAGCGGAAAATGGTCAGAAAACATCGATGTATTGAACACGGCCGGTGAAGACTGCTAAAACTTGAGCAATAGCAACCTGATCGATACACGTACTTAAGATAGGAGCGAGGAATATGATTAGTTGCATGTATTTCGCATTAAAAACAAATACATATTTCAAAGAGGGAGGGTCGGCTATAACATTGGCAATTGAGTCACTTATTAAGCTGCGCGACAAGCATCGCGGCCACTCTTCGGCAGAAGCACTTTCAGAATATTAAATAAAATATCGCGATGTGTCACTCGACGGGAATGGAAGGATATCAGGTAGACCTCAAACCCCAAGAGTTTATTCATACGTAAAGGAATTGCCTGGACAATTCCCTCAGACCTACGCGATGCATAGAGAAAAATAACTTTATTCTGATTGAAAAATGTCCCTGTTCCATCTCCAAACGACCCTCTCTACTGACAGCAAAGAGTGAGAGCACCCCTGTACGTGTCGGAAATCTCTCTCAGCATCTGACAGCCCACGTTTTGCTCACCACAACAGCATCACATCACAAGTCGACCTTCATCGCAAGAAAATAAAATTGGAATTCAAGGTATCCGCCTTGTACAACAAGCACCACTTGTACAGCATTTATATGAATGGACCGAGATGTTGCAAAAATACTGACGATCGTTTCCCATATGACGCAGCCCGTGAGGTTGGAAAGTGGAAGAGGCCCAATACGGCTGATATTATACAGAAGTGCAATAGCTAGAATATATAAAGCATTATACGTGCTCAAAAAATGCTAAGATCTCTTCTGAAGCGCGACAGCAATGTCGCAAAAGATCCGTCAATTCCTAAAATACTGCGCCGTTTTAGAGCAGAGGATTTTCAGGGCTTCTTGAGCGGCATCTGCTTCTTCAATTCAGCAGCCTGCTGTATCCACAGTCTCCTAGTGGCGATGGGCTTTTCTAGGCGTTGCAGAGAACGAGACGTCTTTTTCGCACACGGCAGCATATGCTAAACGGAAGGATGTTGGTCAGCGCTTGGGGATGCCTGTAGCACGGGAAGATTGAGACGAGCTTCATGCCCTCAGTTGACTCGACGACGATCGATCTTACGACATTCGGATCAGAGCGCATGGGTGGTGTGAAAACATTCGGCTGAGAGCGAAGATCCGCTCAGGTATGTTAGGAGAAGCGGCTGGCGAGGCTTCAACCATCTTCAACCATAGAAAACGTAGTTAAAGCTCAGGTTAGTCATAGTTAAAGCAGAGGGATATAGCGAAGTTACCTGCTGAAGGTGCCTGCATTCCATCGACACTTTACGTTTTTTTCATATTGGCGAACAATATTGAGCAAGCCCCGAAGAGAGAGAGGTTTGCAGACCTTTGCAGTTTACGCATTTAGCTAAGCTATTGCCAGTGTCAGAGCCTGGCGGATGTCCTCATTGGTCAACTCCACTAATTTGGGTCCAACATCTAGCCAAGTTTTGATATTCTGCAGTTCTGTCCCGAATATTTCCCCAAGATCGGGATACCAAGGACAGTACTGATCTTCAACGCTTCAGCAACTTTTCTCGGGTGTGTTAAAACACATCGTTAAATGATACGCCTCCTCATTCAGGTTGAGACTGAGTAAACAGCACGAAAAACTCACTACTTGAGATATGAGCTCATCAGTAAAAACACTCGTAAGCAGCCGGGTTGTAGTGTCAGTCACAGTGTTCTCCAGTCGGCGATGAGTCGTAATTGGAAAAATTGCCTTGTTTAGCCATCCTGTCGCAACTAGCCTGACCCATCATCTAAGCTTTTCAATGCGTCGACGGTGTTTTTGTTAGTCACCACCTTCCAATAATTTAAATTCTTCGCTATGCAGACAATGTGTACTTGGTTCAAAGTAACACCCGACAAAACAGTATTTGATACAGTGCAGCACTCGATATGCGAAAACAGACGTAGAACCCACTGTTTCATCGGCTGCAGCAACAGAGCATTACCTTCGGGGCAATCAATTGATAGAACCACCGAGCCATTAGCCGCGCCACTGACAGCTGTGGAAAACTTGTCATTATTTTCCTTTTGGTTAACAACCACATGCAGTCTACTAGAAAGAGCCACCTCTCTCCTTTGCTCCAGTGATGTTTTATTAATACCCATGTCAGTCCCTCAGTGGAGAGTTAGCAAAGCGGGCTATTGCACGTGCACGCGCGATGGCAGACGTACAGGTACGACTTTGGCTAGCGAGACCAGCACGCAAGAACAGACGCTATTCTGGGACTCGCAGCTGACACTCTGTCAGAGGTCCCTGTCAGCGACAGACCGCAACAAACACCAATGCACACGAAGGGAGAACGCCTCAGAAGCAACTCTATACCGCAGTTAGTACCAAAATAACACATTCAAGGGGATTTAAGTGTCCCCGAAGACTACATCCGTTGAACATAACGATTAGCCAGCAAAATCAGCGCCGGCCAAACAAAAAGACAGGCACAAGGTCATGAGGGTCTCTGGCCACAAAAACAAAGGACATACGCGGTCCGGGCCCGACACCGTCACCGAATGAGCAGGAGCTGAAAACGAAACGATGCTTTCGAACCAGCGAATCAAACAGGCAACCCTACTGAGGTCATGTAGACGACATCGTGGTCGCACATCGCGACCTAGGTGCCATTAAGCGCATTGCCTCTATAGTGGAGGCGGTTCCCTGCTGCGAAGGGGCTTGAAATAAACACGAAGGCCAAGCAGATCAGACATGGAGGTCGAATAGCTGCTAACGACGTTATGCGATGCTGGCCAACCGCTGGAGTTTGTGAACTCATTTGCGTATCCTTCGTCTCCGGGTTATCAACACGGTAACGACGTTTCATAGCGCATGTAAACGAAATAATACGAGCGGCTATTGTCTCGATTTACTAGGAAGTAGTTAATGTCAAAAGACTGCCTGTTACTCAGCAGTAAGACCCTTCTGAGACTGCTCCGGAATCGATGTATGGATGGTCTCGACGCGGTATAGAGCCACCTCACGCTGGCGAATTTCAACCAGCTTAAAGGGTATTTTCATTATGGACGAATCGATTTATTATTGACTTGGCATGTATACTTAAACCCCCATATCACTTTTTTTATATCACAGATCTTTAAAGTTTTCCTAACAGTCCCTGTGGAAGCATGGTTGCTGACTCTCAGTCAATGCGAGCAAGGAGCCGCTTTGTGTTAAATATGTCAGGCTGTTCACCAGCTTTTGAAACACTCCAGCTAAGGTCGAAAATGGCACGTTCAGTACCCTACGAATATTTTGTTTTTGAGTTCTAAGCTAATGTCGAGTAGTCCAGATGAGAGGTCGGGGGTTTGGACGTATTCAAGCTTTGCGCCTTTAGTTTAGTTATGCATGTAACAGTCGTTACTTATACACCAGGTACATAATGCATGGTTATTACTACCTGGTGTGTTCAAATACCCCCTTTGACGAGGAGTATGAGTTGTGTGCCTGCCGGTTCTGTCTGCCAAAGGTGTGCCAAGCGTGCAAGCTAAATCAAGATAAACTGTGGCTACTAGTAAAATCTATTACGGCGCCTAGCACGATGTTTGGACTCGTGCTCAGCAATTCTCCGTTGTCTCTTTATTCAGAGATACATTTGCTTCAACAGCAGCTTCAGGCCGAGGCCGAATCTTACAACACACTTAATATTGTCGCAGAGACCTCCTCAGGGCATGGGCGAGTCACCGCTCATTTAACTTGTTCAATTTAGCGTCAGCTGTAAAAAATAATCTAAAATTAACCGAAGACGCCGGGCAGAATCCCCTCCTGGCTCGGAATTGTGAACCATTGCCCTTACCAAAGAAGGAAGCCTCATATAAACAATGACATATCAATTATATATATATATATACACGATGAGCTATTGATTATAGACTACATTATGCTTAGCATCTTATATGCAAGTCAACATTTTGCAACAACTGCAACAACAGCAGCCAAACACCGCTTGAAACATGTTTGTATCTTCAACTGGCGACACTGCTATATCAAAATATGGATACAACCGAATGTAACGAAATGCACGAGCGATTTTAATATCCCATTCTATACTCTCTAAAAATATGCAAAAATCATCTAGATCCCGCAATTCGGAAAGGCAAACAGACTCAATATAGTTCCTTAGAGGCGTCCCTCCCATCCTAGGCATCTGTGTAAAGTCAAGCGTATAAACTGGAACCTCAATTCAAGGACATCAAGTGGGATAGCGAGCTCTTAGAGAGCAAAAAAAGCCAATCTCTCTCTTGAGAGCAAAAAAAAAAGCCAATCGACGTAGAATACACGTACGCCACCCTGTGGTTGCAACGGTACGCAACTAGATTCAAAGTAATATTGTGGTACGACGCAAACCAGTCGTTCGCGTCGTACCACTCTACCCGCCACAACAGATGTACCACCTATTATCAAAAACAAAATCTTGTTCAGGCTGTTTATTTGGTTCTTACTCTTTTCGAACGGGTATTCAAATTAACAGAGACGGATACAAATCTATTTCGGAGTTTGCACGGTATTACATCGGTACTTAGAAAAGGAGCCCAACTGCTTATGACGTGCGACGGGACTCGTCTCCCCACCATTATTCCCCGTCTTTCCTAGCTCATCCAGGGAAGTAACATTGTCCCGTAGATATTGGAAGGCATTCATCTCTGCTATATATTATAACTGCATATACAATATAGACCATGCCATGTAAACGAGGCTCAAGTAGGCTACGAGTAGAATCACTTAGACGATTCGTTCACATACGTTGGGCTGTAGGATGTAGCTGTGGCGAGTTCAATAGAGATGTTCTGACTAAATAAACGACTCGAATCCCGCAAGACACACGTTTTCTTTTAATGATAAACCGTTTTTTTTTACATTCGCTTTTTCGCGTCCCAGAGAAACTTGTCTATATTTAAATTTTCGATTTATTGATCTGGAATGGCCCAGTCTCAATCCGACGAGTTGTGCTACCAATTGGATACCAGGGTATCTGGCACTTGATTTGCATCCGGCACCTGCTCCTGAAGTAACCCAATAGCTGCTAGGTTATGTGTATACAAACGTTCTTTCAAAATTAAAATTTACGAGCAAAAAGGCTGAGAGAAGAGAATAATTCCGGTACGAATACAATGCGTTCTGAGCAAAATGTGGCTTGGCAAGCACAGTTTTTCGGGCAGTTGCATGGGAGTGTACTAGGGCGGCACTTAAATGGGTTATACGCACATCCCTACAGCTATCCGCAACCCTCTTTTAATGAGTATATATACATATATATATATATATATATATATATATATATATATATATATATATATATATATATATATATATATATATATATATATATATGCAACTCCGCGACCATAATATTGTAATACACAAGTGATGAATGAAACGCACTGTCTTGAGTCTGTTACTCGAGATGAATTACCCCGCGACTAACGAAGTAGTAGCGGCCTTGGTTTCAACGTTTTTTATAGGTATATAGATATATGTTACCCCCGCCGGCACCGGTCCACAACAATATATATATATATATATATATATATATATATAGATACATACATAGTAGTAGCTATGAATGAAACTGCTCTTGGTCACGCTCGAACTGCCATGTTCGTTTCAGATGTTTCGGCTTTGACTGTCACGGCTGCTAGACACAAACCAGTTCGTTGCCAACCAGTGAAGCGACTCGAGTGTGCCCGGGCTCCTCGGCTCTGCCCCATGTGAGTTCTCTGTCCTTTTATCCTTCGAAATGCGTATTCGAAATGTAGCAAAAAACAGCAACTGGATGTACACAACAGCAAACCGCGCGCTCAGTTACGTCATCACACCGCCATCTCGAGGTCAAAGAACGGCTTCTGAGTGATACTCTTACGTAAAGTACGCTTTTAAAATCGTTTACGGAGTGCCGACGTTACGCGGTGGTTCTTACTTTCATTCATAATCACTACACCACTCCATTGTTTATTATTGAATAGCATTTCTTAATGTGTATGTAACACTTTTTATGTAACACGTCTTAATATTCGTAATAGTAGCTAGGCACGAACTGATGAAACGGTACGCTGGATTATTATAATTAGAAAAAAATCGTTTACGTGACACTACGTGACAGCAGTTTCTTGCAACCAAACGCACATAAACATTTCGCTTGAATTTTAAATTAACATACAACTTACATAATTGCCCTGATGTGTCTCTGTTGAGGGTATATATATATATATATATACATATATTTTTGGAAAACAATATTTTATGTAAGCGTAGCACAGACAATAGTTAATTGCATTTCCAGGAATTTCTTAAGCAATCACACAATTTCTCAAACGTTTAGCCTCGTTGGTTTGTCTCGCTTCAACCAGAATCTTGTGCCAGTAGCGTTTTTGTAGACAATTCATTTCCGGCGTACCCGGTAATCAAGTTTCCCACAGAAGAGTGTTTTTTGCCGTTTTAAAAGAAGAAAGTTAGTTAGCTATGAATGAGCTTATAGGCGTGATACATGTGCGACTCATCGAATGCCAAATGTACACTACAGTCTAAAAGAGCACTTATTTCATTCGCATCCACAAGGTTGAGGTTATGATCTGGCAATCAAATTGTTCACTACAAAAGCCAACGAACCAAAGCACTGTGGCACGTTCAAACACGAGTTTACGTCCAAAGACGTGTATCGACCCTCGTTGACAGCACATGCTCGGTTCCGCTAAGATCTGACTCAACAAAAGATCTCTAGTGGAGTGAAGCTCACTAACCGGTAAAACTATCTAGTTGACTCATTATAGACAGATAGACTCCCTCTCTGCTGCATATGCAGACCCAAGGAAGAGTAATAAGAAAATGTTGTATGTTAGAAAATCAAAACTCAATTGACAGACAGTCACACAGTTGTCAATAATCGATTTTTCATGCAGCCTTTCGTGTTTCGACAGCTTCGTTATTGCTGTGGCCGCTAAACGGTTCTACGGGAATTAGCGCTCAACTGGTGTTTGCAATGCAACCTTGCCTCAGTTGTCGGCAACTCATGTGGAGGTGACGAAATGTGGAGACCAGCGTACTGCATACTTGGTCTCGAGCAAACAGCGCAAGAAGCGAGGTTGCGCTAGGCAAATTCGCGCAAACGGCATATGTGTGCCGTTTTTAGTCAAAGTCAACCAAGATGACGAAACGAATCGTCACCTCTCACAAACGTATCCCGGTGACCTTGCCAGCCTAGCCTGCAGCTCGTTATTAGGCATCGGCGAAGCCACTCGGTTCGAATCGCTATTCATGGCTATTGAAAACATCCTGCCCAACCAAGTGAAGACGTTCGGCGCTTGCACCTTCACACTTCGGCGAAGTGCTATTAGCAGCGGTGTTGTCAAAACATCAGCTCGATGTAGATTCGCTTCCGTGCTGCAAAGTTCGTGGACAAATGCATGCGGAAGTAAAGATAATTCGCTCTCATGTCTCGCGGTGTGTGATGTGCGCGAATTATGCGTGCTGTGGGCACCTTCGTCGCAAATAAAAAGCTGATCAGATGTGTAAACTCCCTATAGTAACATTACCTTGGTCCGTCGGTCATGGGGGGCAAGGCATACCACATAGATTATGTGGCAACGAACTCGTATTGTCATATTGTCGTGGACTGTCAAGGCTAACAATTGTACGGATAGGTAGGCGACTGTAATCGATTTCAGACCAACTGGTTAACAATCCGGACTCAGTTAATTAGGAAGAAAGTTTAGTGACTTGACAACTACGTAACGCAGTACCATCACTTTGGTACGAAAGTGGTGGGCATTAAATTTGCTATTGCGCGAGACTGGTCTTTTGGATATACATGTTTGGTCGTAATAATAAAAGTTTACGATTCACGAACAAGCGTTAGCGTAAGACATGACAGCATATCGACTTTTTATGACTTTTATTAACCTGGGTATTCGCTTTTGCTGCGCAAGCTAGTAAAGTGTCCCCCGAACACACCGGTATAATCGGTTCCTTCATGCGTTAACTGGTTCTCCCGCAAACGTAGATTTCGCACAACTATGTAGGAGAAGAAAAGGAAGAATAACGACTTTTGTAAATTTCATCCTCACTTCTAAACAAAACGTTTCCGTGTCTTCCTTCCATAGGGAATAAATATTTTCTTGCCGAGTTCTATCAAACCTCGAAAAAAGGACATTTTGATACGAATATATATATATATATATATATATATATATATTTGTTTTTTTTGCAGTAGTAAACACATAAGCAGTATATTTATTACTCAACTGTAGCGTTGCAGGGATAGATAATTAACTCATTACAAATGGCTTGTGAAAATGTATCTAAAACTAAATTTACATAAAAAGTTTACATCATTTATAAAATTAAATAATAACATTCATTTTACAGGTCAAACAATCACAGTTAGGTATACTTATACAAGCTATTTGTATTAAGCTGCCAATGAAATTCGCAAAGGCATGCACGCACAATGAGGCTTTCTCTACGAAGGTCGGAAACTCTGAGTGATGATTTGGCAAACCCACACACAATACCCGGTGGTAACTTGATTGCCCTAAACCCTCCCCGACGGCATTCTTTTCAACGCAGGCGAGAGATTGGCCCCGGTCGCCAATCTCTCGCTACGCCGGTGTGCTCATCCGCATTCCTCTACTGCTCTGCGCGATGCTAGCGCTCTTTTGCAACAACTTCAAATCGAGTACAATATTATCAAATCGCTGGGTTGCATATATTATCTTATCGAAGCTGTGTGCACACGAACGTATGCGCCCAATGCGTGTGTATGGCCGAACCTACATATATACATATACTGAAGTAATAGCGCAAATATCCCGATTATGTAGGTTAGGGGGTCACAAGGTGTTTAGTGGGTTTGAGAGTCCCACACAACCCAGACCAAAGGGTGTGCGTTATGCATCTTTATTCCTGGTCCCTGTAAAAAAAACATATACATATATAAACATAGAAAACAGCCGACACTCCTATTGACGATGTAAGCCTGCCAAGGTCAGTCATCAGCAAGAAATATTTGGAACACTGATTTTGCTCGCTGTCTCACGCTTTCACTCGAGTAGAAGGACGAAACAGGAAAGGAAGGTCTTAGCGGGCGTTGCCTACCTACCGACGCGTCCCGCTAGATTAAATGAGCCCGAGCGGATATGAACTTCTCCGTCGCGGATATCGACGTTGGTCGCAAAGGTTTCGCTCAGCAGCGACTACATCTTCATTACCTCCGCCCTTGTGCCTTCAGGCCCGGTTATCCACACCGGTTTGCGGCCTCAAAATAACCATTTTCATTGACTGATTGAATTTAATACTATTTGGTATTGATGAAGTACATAATAATACACATCCCCGTCGGAGAGACGTCCGCGCGTGTGAGGCCATATAGCCGTAGATAAACAAAAACAATTTACTGTAATAACTACTTGGCGATAGCATACTGAGCAAATCACAAGCTAATAATTGTGTTTATATTCGACGATATTGTAAAACGATTATTTCTACATAAAGTATTATATAAATACGTATGTGAAAAGCCTTACTCTATAGTAAATTATCTCATTGGAAAAACTCTGTAAGTGACGTTTCGAACGTTTCGCTGGATATGGAAACGTGATTTCTTTTTCACGTATTTGATCATTGACACGGTGATTAATTTACAATTCAATATGCCAGTAGAGATGCCACTAAATGGTTAAATTGTTTCGTCGGTCGACCAACTGTTTTACGGCCTATTAGAAAGTTACGGGTGTCATCTGCAGGGAACTCGATCAGATATTACAACTGTACTTTATTTAAAACGCTTCACATTATTATTATTAATATTATTAGGCCTTACGTGGCGGCGTGGTCTAGGGGACTAGTGTGCTAGTCATGGTTGTCATCTACCGGGGTGTCGCCGGTTTGATCCCTGTTGTTGATCGAACATTTTCTTTGAGCGATGCTCATTGAGTATAGATGCTAAACCATACCGCTGAGAGTCAGCGGCCATGCTTGCCACAAAGACTGTTAGGAAAAGCCTAGCTATCTTAACATGTCCGGCTCTCGGTGCATTGAAGATATACCTTAGGTTAAGTTCCAAGCCCGTAGGGGACGGAGGATAGTCTAGAATTAAAAACAACCTCCTAAAAAATGTTTTTAATTCTAGACCTAGGTTCAATAAGACCGGCTTCATGAAACGTCACGAAGTGTTGGAGTTCTTGCGATAGCAAGGGCTTTACACCCTAACCCCAAATAATAGCTGAGCATAGGATGATTTATGGACAACATAGAGTATCCTACAAAATACTGAGAGGGAGTAAACGGCCTCACGTCTACCTGGTTTGCTGACGGCAGAAGAGCATGCACAGCATGACAGAGCAGCAGGTTCGTAAGAGCCTGACCGCTATAGTACTTAGCATAGACCGATCGATAGTCTGATCCCTTGGTTGAGCAACCACCCACGTTTAAACCTGAGCATCTCATGGACTTGCCCTTCAGGGACGAAGAACTAGCTGCGGTACTACAAAGCCTGTCCATAAAAAGTAGTGGTCTGGACGGGCTCTACCACGAGCTATGGGCAGCATGGTGAGCAGCCTGCATTGTCAGGCCATATTCTTGTCTGTTCACATATCATGCTCAGAGGGGGTTGCATATCCCAAGTCTACGATACAATGCGAGACTCTTTGCGTGGCGAAATGCGGTGACAATCCGGATCATTAAAATCTATATCGGGGTAATGCGTCGGAACGCACTCTTAATTTTTTTTGCCAATGTTTGTTCGCCGAAGTTAGAAAAAGAGTACTACCAACTGTGGACAGTGTCATTTCACCGGAGCAATTCAGTTTCAGAAAGGGTTAAGATACACAGGACGCGATCCATGAGCTCTAGTCTAAGTTTGAGCGGGTATTAGCAAAACCCGGGTACCACTCATACCACGCAGTCTTACTGACTGTGAAAAGGCCTTTAATAAGAGGCCTACCCGACATCTACTGGTAAATTAATTTCGGAGCGATTCGCTTATTTGAGTGCTCTCCAGTGTTTTGGCTAACGACTTTCTTGACGTAAATATGTGGTGCGGCGAGACTATACAGCAAACCGTGGAGACCCCACTGAAAAACACCTGCGCAGCTGCCTTGGCTTCGCCCTACCTGTCGCTGGCTCAGTCCGCGCAGGTTTAGCAACGCAGTAACCTTAATGTTCGCAGATGTTGTGGCTGTACATCGCGACCCGCTCTATTGTCGGCGACATTAAAGCCTACCTAAATGGTTAACGGACTTCAAATTAATTCACGGAAGACGAAAGTGATGATGAAGTTTAGCTGAGGAAGTCCATTGATCGCAGCAGATAGTATATCATCTATAGCGCCCAACATCTAGAGGTTGTCAACTCCTTTCCATATTTGAGCCCCAAGGTTTACTATATCGAAGTTACCTTTTTACATCACATCGCGTACAGGTGCCGAGCATCAATTGCTTCCGTGTACACGGAAATGAGAGATATTCGAAGGCTGCCCCTGTGTGCTGCAGTACGACTCTTTGAAATTAAAACTGTGATGGTGTCAAGTTATATTTTGGTAAGGTCTGGGAACACTTTTTAGTGGCAAACTGTTTACAATTCGAGAAATCTTTTCAATATACACGAAGCGGCTTCCCTGCTTGCCGCCCTCCTTGCTCTTGCGGGAATAGTAACATAATGTGGAGGAAGTCATAAAGGAGATTGCTCATGTCAATGTGTAATTCTTTACCAACCTATAGCATAGCATGTACTAGCCGTCACGTGTACGCAGGGTGCATTATGGAAGGTTATCACTGAAATTAGCGAAATACTGAAAGTAGCGAAAGACGCGACTAACCGCCAGACGCTTCGGCGATCTTTGCATTTTCTCGCCTATTGGGACTGACACGAAGTAGCCTCGGGAATATAAATCGTTGTTTTGAATATATCTTACAAGTTGACTATCTTGTGTATATGCTAACTTACCTGCAGGATATCTGTATGGATATTATGTCAATCAAGGAGGAACACAAATAAAATAGAAAAGGTGGTAATCCCCTTTCGAAGATCCCTTTTTCCGGAGAGGCAGAGGATGCGTACTTCTTCTTCGTACTTTGGATACGTACTTCAATGTTTTGTTAGTGGCGTGCAATAACGACAATGCCGATCAGGTCGTACAACGTATTTATTAACAAGTAGTTCCTAGAACCGTTAATATTCGCTGCCGTTTCAAGTCATGACAGAACCACGCTCACCGTTGTGAGTCTGGTTATGGCTGTGTATGTGTGTGTCTAGATGTGTGTAAAAGTATGTGTGTGCCTTTTCTTTTTTATGCACAAAGTTTCGAGCTCTAGTTGCACTTATGAGAGCCTCATGTGTTACATGTGCCCCCGGAACTGCCACAACTCGACAGCCCGGCGGACCCCTCCCCCCCTCCACAACATACAAACACTCCGCACGTTCCTTTCCAATGTTCCACTTTTCTGGACCACTTCTACCCATTTACCTATCTATCTATCTACCTACGTACTTATTTCGTTCTATTTTCTTGAATTGTTTCCTTACTTTGTACATCTGTTTTCCCGAGATCGAATCAGTCATGGCGTAAGGCAACGACAACGACCAGCAGCAGAAGCAGCAGGCGTGCTACGGCTACAGCAAACAACCTCCAATTCCACAAGGCGAGATTCGAAAGGAATCCGCATTCTTCATTCGTTTTCCTTCTTCTTCTTCTCCTTCTATTCCTTAATGAAGTGAATCAGATACTCGCTGCCTTCAGCATTCGATCACCATTCGTCGCGTATCGAGTCGTGCCGCCACGTTCGTATTCACAAGCGTGACGCCTTCTTCTAACGGGCGTGCTTATTGACCGTACGACGCATCGGCTGTTGTTTTTTTGTGGTCGTGATTCCAAAAGTCGATCGAGCGTCGGGACAACCATATCGCGCACGTACACGGACTCAACACGGTAGTACACTACGGTATGGTACACTAACGAGTACCCTGAATTCTGATTCTCTGTACGAACGAGTACCCTGAGTTCTGAGGCCCATGCTCTTTTGCCCTGCGTCTCTCTTTATCTCTCTCTCCCTCTGACACAGCCCGGGTCTCTCAGCGATACAGGCATGCCCTCGTCATCACACCACAGCAGAGAGACGACATCGTTTCGTTGTTGTTTGTTGTTGTTATTGGTGTTGTTGTTGTTGTCGTTGTTGCCGCCAGTAACACTCATGCCAACCGCCGATGCTAACGATATTTCATTAAATCAGCCATAATGAGTGAGATCATCAAAACAACGGCGGCAAGTAAAATCCAAGCACGGCACGACCCAACAGTCATCCCCAACTGAGGCTGTTGTTCGACAACGTACGCCGCTGCTGTCGCCACCACCAACCACAACAGAGGTGGCCGCGCGACACAGTCTCTCTACTCTGAACAATTAAGGCTAAACTTTTATTTAGAACTTGAAACTGAACCTACTAAACAGGAACCACACGTATGTTAAAAACAAAGACGATAATACGATGATGACGACGACGACAACAACAACACAGCAACAAAACAATGATGATTATGACGGCGCTGCCAAACAAAACACGCCAAGTGAAGTCACGCATGCTTCATCATTGCTTCTCCAAGGTCCTCCGGTGCTTTCCTCATGGAAGGCTGCTGATACTGTAGTGCATGAAATGCTGTTCAACATCTCAGCGAGAGAGTTAGCCATGTGGGTCATGAGCAGAGCACGGAGTTGCTTCTAGCTATCGACGGCGGCCAAACAAAGGTTCACAATTGTTTTGCTGGCCATTTGTCCTAGCTATTGTTGTTGTTGCTGTTGCTGTTGTTGTTGCTGCTGCTGTGGTTGTTGTTGTTGTTGCTGCTGCTGTGGTTGTTGTTGTTATTGTTGCTGTTATTGCTGTCGTGATTCTTGCTGCTTGTTGTTGCTGCCTCCGTCACCATCGTTGCGTCGATAGACGTGCAAGCCACGTTCGGGTAGATAAATGTTTGTAGTTCTTCCCTATTGTGGTCGAAACCGTTTGGCTCGTTCGATCATCATCTTCTCCTCTTCAAGCGCCAGCCGTCGCTGCTGTAGGGTCAGCTCCTTCTCCTTCAATTCGTACCACTTCCTGGAAATGGAATGGCGGATCGCACCCAGACACACGGCCTTACATTTATGATGATAATGACGATAGTTGAGGCTCAAGACCGCGATCAGCACAACACGCCGCTGCTTCCTTTCGTCTGGCAGCAGCGTGCGTCGCAATTGCTGTTGCCTTATAAAAATGCACACCGTTTCACGGAGAGAAACAAACCAACCTCTCTTCTCAGCATCCAGCGGGGACCCCACCTAACATTCTACTATAATAGGCCCGAAGATCGCATGGCTTTTCGGAAAAACGTCGGGCGGAAATAAATGATAAAAAAAAACATATATATAACCGTAGTTTTTCCTCTATTATATAATCAATCTTAAACTATAGTATAAGGCTGAGTGATCTAGCCAGCAATCCCAAAGGCGCGACTTAAGCGATGAACTAGTATTACTACAAGGAGCCAACTATGTGTGTTTGCCCTACTGATCTCAATTTTTGGCAATGCCCAACCATCAATCTATAATACTTGCGTGTACTCGCCGATCTGCTTAAACGAAAATAAACCTGCATACATTAGAATGAAACATTATTTGGAATTATGTATTTATCGATTTAATATGGTTTGCATATATATATATATATACATATAGCACTGCCGAGTGTGCAAACGTATTATAAATGGTTAATAAATCATCACAATATATATATATATATATATATATATATATATATATATATATATATATATATACCTACATGTACTTTCATTCCAAGCGTTTTGACTCTAGAGGGTTCTTCTGTGAGTGAGTTCAGTTAGCTCGGCTGAGTTGGCCGACAAACAACAATTAACTGGGGCTCGATTTGACGACGCTGTCAAGATACTGCTAATAGATGTTCGAGTTACCTGAAGTGCTCTTCGTGAAGTCTTCTCTCGCTCTCAGCCATCTCCTTGAGTAGCTCGGTTCGCTCCTGGTAGGCTTTTAACATTCGTTTCGACGCTACCGAGTTCTGCTTCATCGTCAGCACGATACCTTCAACCCAAATTGTACGATATCAAGAAGAATGAATTTAAAAGACGACCTTACGAAAATATAGAGAAGAATTGATAATTAGAAATCAGCGTAATGAGATGGCAATCCGATCGATGATTAATGCCAGCCTCGTTATAGCCCACAAGTATATACTAATTACATCAAAGTAATGATTTATGTACGCATAAATGATACACATCAATTGACGTCTGGACCTGACAAGATGTCTTTGATGCGAACGTTCTTTATTATGAAGCGGTGAAGAACGCCCCGAGAAAGCGTGAGGCAAGGTTGACCCAGCACAAGACAGGTCGACCAAGGCTCGATCAAGCTTTATCAGAAAGCAAGTAACTAACTTTATGTTACATGAAGAATAGAGAGGGAGGGTTAGAGGTTGGAGCTTTCTGTTGGTGTATTATGACAGCGATTTAATGGACGCAATTGGTGACGAACGCTGCGTCTTGCGACGTACCCGCCAACGATGATAAAATGGAAAATGGCTCAGGGCCGCCCGTTGACGGTGGCATCAGGGTGCTTGTACAAGTCCTGTTCTCGAGCCAACCACTGACCACCTCGCACACGGTATCGATCATTGCCGAGCTATGACCGACCGACGCATTACGCGTTGAGTGCAAGACACACACATTTACATCCACACACACATCTGCAAACACACTCTGAAATGACTGTGGCACAATGGCAAATGGCACGAAACGAAGTGTCCTGCAAATGGTACACAACCACCTGCCCCTACGTCAGCGCAGCGACAGCTATGACCACAATCGTAACCCCAGCCAGGACGGCAACAACAACAACAGCGCCAACAAAATCATCTATAGCAGCAGCAACAGCGACATCAGCAGTAGCAGCTAAAGCGATGAAATGTTTGAATAACACTTCTTAAGGCAAACATGGCTTCTCCCACTTGAGCCAGTTTGGAACCAGCAGAAGTATTCAAAGAAACATCTAATGTCTCCTGTTAGCGAGCCTAACTACAGACTTTTAGCAGGTCCATTATCCTGTCTGCCTCAGTACTCGGGGTTGTCGTCATCGTCGTCGTCTTCGTCGTTGCTGTTATTTTGTCATCGTGCCACGTCAGTAATGTCTGTGCGACTTCAATCCAAGGTCTTGGGGACAGGCCAACTAAACCCGCTCAACGAGGCAGGCGAAGCGGGCTACGAACTCGATCATCGGTCCGTTGCATGCGGACCGGTCGAGTTACTTAGCCGCTGCCTTCAACGAGCATTGTTGTTAATCGTATGAAACGCAAGGCCATTGCTATGCTATTAAGCGTAGCAGCTGGAACGGTCGTCGACTTCGAAAACGATTCTCGACAAGACACTGGCGATGCCTGAAGCTACCCCTGCTGCTATTGCTTCTACAGTTGCGGGTGGGTGGCCACTGAGGTCACGATGGCGGTCGCTGGTGGCTGAAATCACCGTTACCATGCCCACCACCAAGGGAGAAAACACTGTTCGCCTGCTGTCTGCCGCGGCTGAATGACGACGGGAAGATATGCGGTCACGGCCAGCGCAAGCATGGAAGGAGGATGTCGATGAACAAAAATGGAGACGACGATGACAACGAAAACAAGAAAATAGAACAGGCAGCAGCAGCAATAGCAGTAGCAGAACACCGTAGTATCATGCAAATGTGTTCATGATACAGACACGCGTTCACGCGCGCATGTGGTCACGTGTGAGCGTGACGACCAGAAAACGCGGTCCATCGCCAGACAGTTATTGTCGTCGTGCTTGTTGTTGTTGTTGCTATTGTTGTTGCTGCTGTCGTTGTTGTTGTTGCTGCTGTCGTTGTTGTTGTTGTCGTTGTTGTCGTCGTCGTTGTCGTCGTCACTGAGGAACGTGCATCATAGAAGAGCGATGCACACGGCTCGCAACCTGCTGATTTACGCAGATATATCAATATGACTATTCGAATTGCACGTTTGTTTACTCTTACTGAACGTACGTATGCAATGGCGCGTACTTAAGAGCGAGACGAGAAAACACGCAGGGGAGCGAGCGGAAAAAGAGAATAATGGGAAGAGGCAAATATATCTCTTGCGCTGTTTGTCTTTAACACTCACACTCATATACCCCAGACAGTGGCAAGAACAATGATTGCGAAGACAACCACAATTATTAAGGCTACTCTTTACATTGAGCTTTTTCACGGACATGAGAAGGGAGACCTTCCGCTCCAAGAGCTAACTCAAGGTTCGTTTGCTCTTGGTAGACACTAGTTAAATGATTCCTCACATTCATAGAGACTGAGTACACTTAGTTGCAGATATGTATATACGTGTCTATTTCAACGAGGAAGCCCTGAGTGCCCTGGATAGTTGACAAAAAGTCAAGAAAGCTAAGCTATTCAACCCGCTATGCTACTTTCAGGGAGAGCAACCTCAGTTCTGCAATGTATTCAGCTCCATTATACGAGTGCTTTCCGTGAGGAGGTGGTCTGATCCATCATCTCTATCGTTAGAGGGAGCAAGCGGGCTGGGTCGGCCATCAAGAGGCGTTGTATCGGTGGAGACACGCTTTTTTTTTGAAGGCTTTCCGTAAGGCAATTGCCCGTGTTCGCTTTTTTCATGTCTTGGCTAATTTCAATCCACTCCGGCATTTACCTTGTTTAAATTGGAAACCATGCAAACCAATTTAAGAGTGGCCGGTCTGGGTCTCGAACCCAGTCCTCCCGAATGCAAGGCAAAGGCTTTGCCACTAAGCCATCTTGCTCGGCTTTCCAATGACACATACACAACGTGTACATATACAACAATTTAAAACTTTACTCAATTCTGCCAGGCTACTAAAAAGCATTCGACTGCGCGGCCGCAAGCATTGGTACAGTTCGTCTGGTCAGCCAATTACTATAAGAAAATATCCCTCCACACATGTTCTTCCTTTCGTGCTTTTCATGGCACATGTATATTGTCCGAGTCCAAGAGGTTATTTATAGAGAAGAGAAGAGGCAAGCCGTGGGGGTTCTTCGTTCTGGCTGCAGTGGTTATCGATGGCGGCGAGAGTGTGGTTTTTGTGTCTTGAGGCGGATAAACTTGTCTAACGCCAGTTCGACATGAAACGACACCTATGACGGTGGCAGTGCTGGCAGTACACACATATATATATATATATATATACATAGAGAGAGGGGGGGAAACGGTGAAGATGGAGGGGGAGAAAGAACTGAGCGGAAAGACGGCCAGATCGATGCCCAATGCGTTTCGCGCCAGTGGCTCCCACCGAAAGCCGACATTGTGTAGAGCTGGTTGTTTAAAATGGTTTTCATCTTCATCAGGGTCACATCAGAACCCCCACGACGCCCCACCCCACCCCACAAAACCATCACCACAAACGTCATCGCCATGACCACCGCTGCCAGAACTGTAATGATGCGCGTTTTTCATCAACATATGTGCGTGCAACGTAGTTATACAAGGTTGAACATTGCGTGCCGATGCCGATTGACGTCAAGCGCGCGCATAGGTACTGCCTAGATACGTGCTAGCCCGCAGCCAGCCAGCCTTCTGCCAGAATACGGAATGGATGTTCGAGGACATCAACTGAACTCAGGCCATTAGGCCAGCAGTAGCAGCTGTTCGACCGGACCGTCGGTTGGGCCGCGCCTACATCCAATAACCTCCCCCCCCCCCCCTGGCGCACGTGCATGCGTGTGCGTACGAGGGAACGCGGGTAGAACGGACCCGTCTAAGAACGAACGTAGTAACAACTAGATGAAGTACCCTTGAGTAGCTGTCAGCGGGTACCAGCAACGCGTTGCTAGGCAACCAACTGCACGTACCCTACAGCACATGCACCGACCATATACAACATCTGTAGCAACGGCGAAAGCTAGGACAACGACGACAACGACGACGACGACAACAACAACAGCAGCACCAGCAGCAGCAGCAACAACGACAACAACATCAACCAAAGCGGTGACAACAACAACAAAAACGGCGACAACAACAAGATAGGCATCAACTGCTAGAAGAACAGTAATCTCGAAAACAACAACAGTGATTGCTGTTGCTGCAACTACGAAACACAATAACAATAACAACAACTGTTTACTGTCTGTGCACACAACGTTTTTAGCCGGACTGGCCCAAAATATCGGCGACAGAACACGTACAGAAGCCCAAGATCTATCTCTTAGCGAATAGAAAGGAACGAAGAGTCTATATATATATATATATATATAATATATATATATATATATATATATATATGTTACATATCATGTGTTCAATATGACCAATCATTTACGGTTGGAATATGGCATTTGAGTCCCTGCAAACGTGTGCACCATCACGGGGGGGGGGGGATCCAGTGTAGAGACCAGCCATTTCTGAAGGGTTCCCCAAACCGAAGCCGCATTGCCCCGTTGAATATCCAGCAACAGGCGCTGTCTGAGGAAATCACCTGCTCGCTTATCTCCGCTGGCTAGAATCAGCCGCTTCACGACATTCTGTGACAAACTGCGAGTGGACGGGCCCGACCCGCCAACGATCACGAAGGCAAGTGGGTAAAACCCGTACGGGTACCCGATGTTGTGGAACTTTCTAGCCTTGCCTGCCTCGGCGAGAGGCAAAGCATGACCAGCCCATATATATATATATATATATATATTTACAGATAGCCGCAACAGTTTGAAAAATGTCGAAATTGTGTACTAAGTAGGATTCAAATTATCCTCCCCGTACACAGCTGTTTCTCAGTAATATTTAAATACATATACAGGGCAGAACATGTTCACGCATCAAGGTGTTTTGACGTTATATACTTTGATTTTAAGTCTGCTTTTGAAACTGTAACACATAGTAAACTACTGGAGTTACTGCCTAAATTTGGAGTAGGCACCAAAATAGTTGCATGGATAAATGATTTCCTACGTCAACGGACCTTCCATGTACGTGTTCATGATACACTGTCAGAGAAGGCTTATGCCACCTCTGGTTGCCCTCAAGGTACCATTCTTGGGCCACTAATGTTTATTCTTTACATCAATTCGCTAAAGAGTATTATTCCCGAAAACGTGCAATATAAGATCTATGCGGATGACGTTAAAATATACGGAAAAGCGGACTCGGCCGAGGACTGCAAAAAACTGCAAGATACGGTAAACAATTTCTATAAGTGGTCCGTTTCGCTAGATCTGAAACTATCCGTGACAAAGTGCGTTGTACTTCATTTTGGTCACGGAAATGCAGAGAACAGTTACACAATCGGTGGCCATTCTCTTGCCTCGAAAAAACTGATCAGAGACCTTGGTGTTATGACATCAATTAATATGAAGTACACCGAACACGTAACCGACATTGTTTTAAGAGCAACACAGAGAGCGAACTGGATTACACGCTCATTCATACTTAGAGATCCACATATATACTCAAAACTATTTGAGGTGTACGTATTGCCGATCATAACATATGCAGCCCCAGTCTGGAATCCATGTCTGAAAAAAGATCAGCGACTCCTAGACAAGCTATGCAGCAAATACCGACGAAAGATTGCATACAAGTGTGGAATTCCAAGCGATGACGTCCAGATTCCCAACATATTAGAAAGGCTGCGGAAGATTGACTGTGATACCCTCGCAAATATTGAGAAAAATCATACCGATCTGATGTTAAAGATGTTCAATATCATTCATACGACGACGCGTCGTGAGAAGAACATTCTTCCAAAGTTTGTAGCGACAAAGCAAACACTTAACCATATGTTCCCTTGGAGAGTAACCCGCCAACTCCATGGAAATTTGATGTTAACAGACTAAACATTTCCTTGAATAAAGCGTATTAATAATAATATGCTTTCGAATTTAGCATTCGAAGCTTTTTATCAACGATTGGCTTACGAAGCGGATTGCCAGGCAGGCGCACAAACCCCTACCTGACAAAGCCTTTTTCGTTATTGAGCGTGAGCTTTTACAAAAAAATTGCATCACATTATGAAAACATCTATGCCACCCAATGGGCGACTACACATATACCCCATTATGCAATAATAACAATCCCTTTATGTTGGATGCCGATGGAGAGTTGTGAATGCGCACAGATCTGGGTGCATTTTGTAGGCAGGAGTATTTCTGTTATGCGTTATTTCGTTATGTGAGCGACAACAACAACACCAACAATAACGACTTGCCCTGGTTTACTAACAGCATGTTGTTGTTACCCTGCATTTAACGAACGTTTGTAGTCAGAAACTTCAGCATTGTGCACGCAATGTTTAGGCAGGTTTCATGCGAAATCCATGCGCAGGGAAACGAGCTCGAGTAGATGTCGCCAGGAAACAGCTCACAATAGGCTTCCGCCGCAGCTGACCGTCGATTACAATAGATGTCTCACGCAATAGCAAACCCACCATCATCATTACCCGCACGCGCTATGTCCGCTTCTACCTTCTATGAAACGTCGTCCACGTGCCAAAACACAGACTGCCGTTAAAAATATAGTTCTCAGATACGTGTGTTGGATATAAATATATATATATATATATATATATATTATATTTTATTATTATTTATTTAAGTGTCGCAAAAATGTGTATATATATATTGTTTATTTCGCAATAACATTTAATTTGATGAAATGGTAGACAATTACAATACAATTCATTCATTATATACAATTTGAACACTTCAGCGACCGTCCCTCCGGGCGAAAAAGTGCAAAGACCGCCGATGCGTCTGGCAGCTCGCTGCGTGGATGTTTAGCGCATATCTGCGAGCAGAACCGGCAACGACATTGATCGCCAACGTGGTGAAATCCTTGGGTCGAGCATACCAAGTGATGATAGCCACTAATAATGTATCTTGTGTACACGTGCCGGCTAGTGCATGCCATTCTATCCCAAAGCTCCCTTGGAGAGGTACACATCCAATGCGCTACCTCTGCCGAGGCCTCGGTCCCTTTTCCCTGCCACTCCCACAAAAATTGCTGAAGTGGTTCTGTAATAGGTGGCCTAAGCCTGACTCTGATTGTTTCCACTGCCGGTCCGCAACCCGCTAGCAGGTACACGAAGCGGCTTCTTGCCGTCCGCGGCAAGCAAAGAACGCGCTTCATATATATTGTGAAGAATCTTTCTAGCTGCGCAAAATTTGCCGCTGAAAGATGGCCCCACACCCTGCCAAGGCTGTAGCTCCACAATGGCACAATCTTAAGCTCATAAAGACGCACGGCCGCACTCAAAACAATCGTCGAGGGTCTCTCACCTCTATGTGAATAGAGATAATAGCCGCTCGACACCTGTCGCCGATGTGTTGGGTAAAGGTCGTTCCCGTATAGTGTAGTCTCAGACCCAAATACGGGAACGAGTTGACAAACTTCCGCGGTTGGCCACAACAGAGTATTACATCTGCTGCGGCCAATCGACCCCACGGCGAAACTTCATGGCTTTCGTCTTCCGCGCATTTATTTGCAGGCTCTTACGGTGAAGGTAACTTTCTACTTCGCCGACAATTCGATATATATTTATATATATATATATATATAAGATTTCGGGCTGACCCTCAGCCAAGATTTAACGTCCACGGAACTGTTTTTCACATTGCTTTACAGACGGACCCCCCATAAATACAAATGTGCAACGGTGGGGCTCGAACCCGCGCACCTATGTGCCTCCTTCGGTTGCAAGGCGGAGACCTAATCCACCACGCCACCGGGCTCGACATATATATATATATATATAATATATATATATATATATATATATATATATATATATATATTCAAAAGATCTAGAATTACGTACCATGGAATAGACAAACAAAAAGACAGATCGTGTACCTTTTATTGTTCAGTAAATCCTAAAGCTCACATCTAGTCCAACGATCCTCAATAGCTTTTACACCCCGAGCAAAATATTTAGAATCTTTAGACTAAAAATACTCCTTTACGGTGCATACAACATCATTGTTGTTCTGGCATATCTTTCCCGGAAAAAAGATACTTGTTGAGGTTTCCAACCAGATAATAGTAGCACTGGCCATTTCCGAACACTATGGAGGATGTTCTAGGTTTCATCCGCCCATACGAATCGGCTAAAAAAAAACGGAGTTCGTCTTAAAAGATCTAGAGTGCTCGGTCGGCGTCGCGCTTTTTCATTTCAATTTCAAACCAAGTCTTCACGGGTTTTGTAGACTTCTAGCACAGTGTTCTTATCCGAAGCTGTATCTGGCCATTCAGAACGTGGTACATATTCGGTGCTCATACAGCCTCTTTTAAAAGACGCAATTCATTGGGTAATGGTACTGCACGACGATGTAGTTGGTCGCTAGTTCCGTAAACCGCATCAAAGTTGCCTTTCATTTACGTTGCAGTTAAGCCTTCAATTTTTGTTTTGTTTAATTACGGCATGATACTCCTCCCGGTGCTGTAGTCGGCATCAGCTATTATTACAGCTAGTATTCAATTATTGTTGTAGAAGAGTTTTATCCGGCACAACACGCTACACGGCAAACGGTAATGTGCGCGAACTCTAAGCCATGCCACTTAATGTTAGTGAACTAAGCGGACATACGTCAACAATGGTAGTTCAGTTTGGGTTGCAGAGTTGGTGATGCCAAACATAGGTTCCAATTGTGAGAGCGACGATCCATTCCAAGCCCTACTTGAGTCCCAGCGGAAGCCAGCTGTTCGAATGCTCAACTCGTATTTAAACACAAATACGCAAGGTACTATGCTCAAAGTACAAATATCGAACACCGACAATACGTCGACATTTTGTCATCAGTGCCACTACCACAACGAGCGTATAAACAAGATTTGCTTACATGATACTAAACCATAGACGATGAAACACTCACTCAAGTGCAGGCGCAAGAGCTGAAAGTTAGCAGTTCGCTTTTCTCTACCTTTCGTCGGGTCTAGTATTGAATTACGCGATGATCTAGTTAAGACTGCCGCACTGCGCGCTCTTGTTTAGGATATGATCGTCAATTAGACTACGTCACTGCTTAGCGTTTACGATAGAAGATTAAGTTAACTACTTAAGATTGAATTCATGACAGCTGGCGTCGTGTTTGTACCGCGTATACACAGATGATACCCACACCACCGTTTGATTTGCCCCAGACCGCTATCCTAGCAGATATGCTATAAATATAAACCTAGAACCTACCATTTTAGAAGACACTTTTTTTCCAATACGGAGTGCAGTGAAATTAGATCGTGTATAATGTACACGTTAAATATTTGTGAGTTAAATACGTAACTTTTCATAGAGTTCAATAGATCTTTCATGTAGATATATGGTTAATTTACAGACCAATCACTCGAATGGTTTGAGGGCAGAAGCGTATAAAGCTTTATCGGAGGCAACCCTGCTGCTGAAATGAGCATATGCGCGATAGGCAATTTTTAGATGTAGGTTCGTCTTGGTCGCTGCAATAACTACTACATGGGAGCACTGCTTCGTATCACTTCTGCCGGATGCGTCAGTTATCTTCATTTCAGGTACAGCTTTCACAAAATGTTTCATGCTGTATCTAAAGCATTGCACTGAGCGACTCACATGAACTTCAAACAGACGTGGATAGTATGCTGGCGGTATAGAAACTAACTAACTGCATTGTTGTCATTTACAGGGATGTCGCCGGTTCGATCCATGTTGTTGATATTGATTGAGCGGTGTTGATTGGGAATAGATGATAAACGCTGTGAGTCAGCGATCATGCTCCCACAAAGACTATTAAGGAAACCCTAGGTATCCCAGTATGGGTGCTTATGCTGCCGCTCTAACCGCCCATAGTCTAAAATAATGACATGCGTATTTAGCTATGCATGTCAAGAGAAGAATAAATCTATCGACACGCATGATTTCTCCACGGAACAACTCGTGCACCCAAAATGGCACCTTTTATCAAGTGATGCCCGACCATCCACATAAGTATAACATATTATCGTAATTTCACTTCTACACCTAATCAAAACCCCTCCCCCTTTATTCCTATAAAAAATATATTTATAAAAACATTTTGAACAAGTTCACCCCTTAAAATGAGTAAACTTAATTTAGGAACACCTGTATATATATGCTGATAGCCCAAATCTAGCGGTCATTCCAACCGCCTCCAATAATCATGCTTTAAGTTAATTATATTAAAATTCTGAAATGCCCAGCAGTCGACTGAGCATTTGCAATTTTCAACAAAATTATGTTCAGATTTGTTTGCGGGCAAAGTAGGCTCTCCCTACAAGATGGTGGGACACATACAATACTTGGTATTTAATTTAGTACGCCTTAATTACCTAGGCACTGCTACGCTACTCCACAAAAACCGCCAGTATTTTGTAGCAACATAGGGACGAAGGGACACAACGTACGTCTAGTCTAACCTTGGCCCTCGTTGTCGAGGCCATGACGTCGGGGCTTCCACCACCACCACCACCATCATCACCAACAACGTCGAGGCGCTCCGAGAGGCCGCCGTACAACCCGAAATATTCGTTGAGCTTTCTCGCCTCGTCAGCAGGTCAGCGGTGTAAGAGCAGTCAGTATCCACGCCACCAGCGAGCCGCAGGCCGAGGAGACGCCCGCTCCCGATGTGAATAACATGAGCCTTATTGCCTGCTCGTGATTAGTTGATCTATCACCAAACTATAGCGTGTACAATACCGTACTGCCACGGGTGGCCGGCAGAGAACGTACCTTCAACCGGTGTCAGTTTGCGCGTTCTCATAGCGGACAGGGCGCAATCAAGGTAGTAGAACTCTTCGCCAGGTCCGCCGCCAGGCGGCAATGATGTGCTGCTGCTACCCCGACACGATGCTGCGCTTGTTGTTGCTGGGGTGACGGTTGAGCTTGCTGTTGCCACGCAGCGGCACTTTCAGCCGCCTGATGATGATCGTCGTCGAACGCCGACGCAGCGGCGAGCGCCGATTCGGCCGATTCGCCGGCGGCCTTCCCCGTGGTCGCACGGCCGCCAAAGCCGCTGCCTGATGGTGTCAGCATCTGCAACGCAATATGACGCCAAGAGTGACCGTCATCGTTACTTTACGAACCTTACTGTTACTAAATGTCATTCGGCTAGCTTATCGTCGATGTCAGACCACCACTTGGTCCACCGCTAGGTCAACTTCTGACTGAATCCAGAGCTCAATTCTCTCTCTCTTGCAAGGAGAACACCTTTCCGCTTCCCAAAACGGGTGCGAAAAAAAAAACCGGCCCTAAGACTTCCCGTACACACGTGATAAGCCTCCATAAGAACGAAAATATGGCCGGGCCGTTAGTTTACACCTTATACGCATCAGGATATTAAAGTGTGCCGTCATTTGGTATGGTGAGTGATATTCTTTGAGGTGGGTCTGTAAATCAAAGGCTGTGTTGCGCCCATTAATGTTGTACTAGCAACTGACCTGCCGTGGGAGAGCTGCGCCCGGATTAACCATATATTTTAATAACAAGTTTGGAGTTGAATAAGCACAGGATGGATAATTTCGCGGGTGACTACAATGAATGAGTAAATGAAAAACATAGCTTTATTCATGAGTACTTGCAAATACACTCGAAAGCATACAGCCACTATACTGCAGAGGTTGCGTAGGGACTAGAACGAAGATCAGGTGCTCAGGTGTAATAGTAATAATAATATCGACGAAATGTTGGCACAGAAGATTTGTCAAAATGGCGAGCACAAGCATGCCGGTGCCCCAACAGTCGTACCCAAAAATCGGGCTACGTACTGTTCTTTTGTAAAACCTTCAGCGAGTGTTTTGAAGCGATGGATATCAAGAATGGTATAGACAAATTTCAAAATGGACATGTCAATCTGTACGACAAACCTCGTGAAATACGTCCAAACAGTAATGGACGACGGAAATGTGGCTCGTATAAAGGTTTCGATTGACGAAAACTCAAACCTAGCATATGCATCCTGGAATGGGTGTCAAGTCCATCCACAAAATCCTGCACGACCATCTCAGACCCATCAAAAAATCTGCTCGGTGGGTAACTTCGGATTTACCAGAGGATGAAAAAGAGGCGCGGGTCTTCCTGGTCCGAGAATTTCTGATACATTTTGACGAGGACCGGTCTCCATTGTTCCCGAGACTCGTCACAGGTGATGAGACTTTGGTGCACTTTTATGAACCCCTAATCAAGTCCCGTAGCTTGCAATTGTAAGGCGTTGGAGCGCCTCCACCCACAAAAGTGAAGAGCCAAAACCGGTTGATGACCGCCATCTTCTTCTCCAGGAGTGAAATTGTGGCGAAGATCAAACTCGTCTATTTTTCCTATTTATTAAGAAAGTGATACAGTTCCTATTTATTAAGAAAGTGATACAGTTCCTATTTATTAAGAAAGTGATACTATAGAATGCTTGCCAAAAGTTTTCACTGCGCTTACCAGGAAAATATCTATAGCACCTCTTAGACAACAATTTCTCCGCCATGACAAAACGCCAGCCCCACCAGGCCAAAACACTGAGGCTCTTCTCATCGCATCTGGAGTCACGCTATTCACCTGACTTGAAACTGTGGGTTTTCTCCCTTTTTCCGAAAATTAAAAAGCAGTGGGGGTTTCGATTCACGCGAAGCCATCAAGGTGGAGCTAGAAACCATTAAAACACCTAACGACTTGGAGGTGTGCTTCCATGAATAGATGCAACGAATCAAGCAATGTATAGACATTTGTGGAAAATCGACCGAATTCTAAAAAGCTAGTCTACTTCCTTAAAAAAGACGCACATTTATACAATGTTTTCTCCCTAAGAAGAAGAGTTAATCAAGTTCATCCTGTGAAACCTTTTTTTGGTAGATCACTTTGCGTCACTCTGCCAAATAGTTTTCTGAAAATAAAAGCGCTCAGTCACCTCTTTCCGGAAGGTTTCATCCATCGACTCCAACTGATCGAAGTATTTTGCGTATGCAAACTTCCGACCCTCCCGGTTGGTCTTCGTACTTGACCTTCTTGTGCATTTTCTTTAGTCGATTGAACTTGTCCTACAGATGCGCAGACAGAAAGCATGAAATTAGACATATACGCTTAGGTTTAAAGGTGGCCACTACAAGTAGCTTGACTGCCTACCCTGAATAATTCAACAGACAGACGCGCACACCCCTCACGCGTCCCCACGCGTCGACACGTAGACACAGACATATAGACCCACAGAGACTCATCGCGTGCGTGCCTACGTCACCGTTTGTCAAGTTAAATTATGATCGATATAACGCTCATCGGTGGGGTGCAGAGAGAACAAAAGAAAAATACTCGATAGGTACGCGGCATCTGTCCCCTAGCCCGGATCCCTCGTGGATGACTCTCAGCAAAGCGTCACCGTGGGAGCGAGACAAGCGAAAGGTCACGTGGGGCCCTGATTCAGATGACCACTGTTTGCCGGACAGCGTTGTTTGCCTAACCGGGCGATTGCTTTTCCGACAACAATTATGGGAACCCAACATAGACCAAGATATAATAGCAGTCGATATGATGGTGATGATGGGAGATGATTAGATAAACAGTAGTAGCAAAAGTAGTTATGTAAGTTCAATTACACTTTTCAATTTCAAAACGTAGTTTAGTAATAAAACTACATTGTACGAGCAGTTGAGCGCAATTTGAAGGTACAAAAGCAACAAGCAATCAAGGCGGTAGCCTTTCGCATCAAAAACAATGCAAGAGTCTTATTTTCAAAACACAATTGCACAATAGTAGAATGAAAATAGATCAAATAGCGTCTTTGAATTTACCACAGCAATATATGTGTCGAATTCATCACAGCAGTACTTGTATCAGCAGTTAAGTTAGTAAGTTGAGGCAAGCATTCGGTGTTTGGAATCCAATAAGGCCTGGGTTAGTTCGTGATACTTCGTAATATATTGAAAATCAGTACTAATAGGCAGGTACCCTCCATAGTGATAAATTCAGCGACTTATCACCGGGCCAACTGTACAGAAGAAAGGAAAATGATACGCCTACCTGGACCTGTTTGGAGGTGAGCGAGACATTAATCTGCTGTGCAATTGCAGTAAAGAGCTCCTTGAGTGTGTCGTATTTTCCCCGAGGGCCCATCTGAGGCCAAAAACTTAGATACAGCTGCAGCATCTTCTCAATATCCGGACGAGCCCAATCTGCGGATCAAGTTTTTACAATAATAACACAAATTAGTAAAATACAATGCGGAATCTGTTACACTCTTATTGGAATCTGCTAAGAGCATAGAATATACCTTACTGCTTAGGGTCCAATAAACTTTAATACAAATAGTACTCAGCTGCGCGTTCTACTCTAGAATTACATTTTCGCCTGTCGCCATAGAAAAAACTTCAAATGGGCATGTATTAATCGTAAGGTTTAATTATCTTCGACCAGGTGCCCCGCATACTGCTCAAAATGCGACTATTATGATTAAGCAAATTTGATCCTACTTTTCGGTAGTTTGACAGACGCTGCTTAAATGACGGCAGTAAGTAGTTATATTATTAGTATTATTGGATATTAATATAATCTAATATGCCGCGTAACCTGGTACGGTTTAACCACTATACAAGATATTACTGTAGAAAGACAAATGATACCGAAAATATGACTTTATGGAACGTAACTACAAACTAGAGGTCGACACTATGTCATTAACACGGTGGGGGTCGTCATTTAAACTGTTAATATAATAAAACTAGGAAATAATTAACGTTGCTGATCGTCTCACTTAAATATGTCCCTAAGAAGCCGCCTGTACGTGACCCCCCTCCAATAACTAACACCAAAGCAGCTAATATTTACAACAATTTACTCTGCTCGTTGCGCAGACGCGTTGCACTCCCAGAAAGTGTTGGACAACGTCTACCGTAAAGGGCTAACTAATAACACGATGCCCGCAGGCGTCCCAAAAACAATGTTTTTTTTTTCGCAAACTATACCTTTCTGATCTGAACTAACGCTTGCCTATAAAACAAGTGCCTCTTAATTATGTAAGCATACATCTAATTGGTGCCTTATAACGCGCGTTTTATTTATTTTAATTGCACTTTTATATGGGCTTTCTGTAACAACAAAACCCTGTGACAACGTGTAATGACCAAGCAGATCAGAAAACCAGAGGAGTACTGCAGACTAGCTAGCCAGACCACGCCGCCAGGTGAGAGCTCAGTTTTATTGAAGTTTCCAACGAGTTAACATTCTGTCACCTTTTGCTCAAATATACCCATTTATAAAAGTTCGGGGCGTTACATGGCAACCCTGATTTACAGACAATGACAAATTCGAGTCCCGGCCTTGCTGGTTATACGTGTTGGACGTGGTTATCATTGCCCTGCTGACATACCTCTGCTGGAGAAAGCCTACATAATACCAGTAACGAGAACGCGATGGCG
>QVRM01005772.1:0-37181 GCA_003439945.1 Dermanyssus gallinae | reverse complement strand
TCAAAAGATCATTTTTTCGCCAGCTGTGCGACCTCTGGCACCATCTTGTTGGAATCAGAGTTCACGCAACCATTCGGTCCGAATTCGGCCAAAGGCAATTAAGGATTATGCTGCGGCAACGCTCACGATTACCGTCGAGTGAAAAAAGAATACTATTCATTCTTTGGATTATTTGAGAGTTCTTGATTGCCCAGATGCGGTAGTTTTTAGGTTTATTCTTATTTTCACTCAGGTAGATTTAAGCTTCGTCGAAAAAAATATTGTCTTCACAAAATCAGCAATATTTTCAACCGAACGAGCGCTCCACGGTCGTCCATCCGGCTTTGGCACATCACGTACTGAGCCTACCCTGTTAAACTTTTGCAGAAGTGAATGTGTGATGTCCTCGACGCTCCTATGTTGGATAGAGCGAAAGCCGCAAGATGGTAGCTTGCGGAGCTACTATTATACGATTCGTTTTTCACTTTTCCGAATTTGCTTGTTCTACCACCTGTCCACACTCGATAGAGTTATGATAAAAATATGATAACGCCGTCGTGCATGAGACAGTTACATGTCAGATAAGTTTTTTTCGTGTGTCCATAAACGTATGGTTACCCCAAACCCAGGTCAGGTCAAACCACGTCCATTCAAACCACTTGGGCTTGAGTGGGGATGGTGTTCCTGCTCCTCTCAGTGCTCTTCTCAATTCATCTCCGTTGAGCTCCGCGTATATTGCAAGTCCGCCGGAATTTCCTAGGCAGCTTAATGTCGACCTCAAAGTCGACCAGTTCACCTCACGACATACATGAGAACGGCTCATAAAAGGTCATCTTTAGTGATATCTTACGTGTCTCTTTCAAGCTACCAGGACCGGTTGGCTTCTGATCGTTGCATCTGGTTGGATTTTCGATTCGGTTTTGCATTTTTGCTTGATAAGTGATTGCGACAGAGGGCCAAAACAGTGTGCCCTTTCTTATTATACCAAGCCACCCGAAGCCTATTGGAAGGCTTGCTCTTTTCCATATGTTTAGCATCTTGTTTAGCATAACCCTAGTAGTCTTGTCGTAAGTTGCAAAGCTTCCGGTGTAGATGAAAGTCGGACATGCTTGCAACATGTGGCTAAATCCTAGTGAATGAAGACTGTGCCTCTATAGACAGACTACTGCCTGGTTTTTCTTACTAACCGAATTGTATTATTATTATTATATTTTTTCCATACAATTGTGGGACCCAAAAGTGTACCCGCCTAGGCTCATCCCGAACCGCACCCCTCAATCCATAGAGCCGATGATAGCGGCGGCATTTGTGGCCACACACTACAAGCGAGAGTTGATGACGCAGAACCTCGCCCGCGTGGTGGTCAACCACGTTAGCACTAATTTTGATTCCAGGTCTCTGCTGAAGACTACTTGTGCCCATGCTGATCGGGCCCATCGTTTCCATGGCGACGGGTACGAAATGGTATCTTGTCTCCAAATCAGAGTATTTGCGTATTTTTGCGATCTCGGCATCTTGGGATTATCATTATTATTAGAAAGTATAGCTGCATATATATATATATATATATATATATATATATATATATATACATGCGTCTATACGTTCCTTTAATAATATATATATTATTAAACCGCACCGTTTGAGATATATATATATATATCTCAAACGGTGCGGACGTGTTCGTGTGTGGCTCTTGGAAAGTACAGCTAAATTTAGCATTTTGCGTGGAGATCCATAAGCATCAGTGAGCATAACATCTGTGAGTCTTTAGGATTCGATTACCGTGAAAAGTTATAGAGAGCAGCGGGACTAATTATTTAGAAGCAGTATCATCTTCAAAACAGTCATCATCATCACTTACCTCCACCGGAATCATCTTTACCTTTTGCCACTACCTCCGCCTTTGTCACTGTCTCTCGTCTTCAACATCATCACACCATCATTATAGTTGCCAACTTGTCTCTCCTAGCATCCCCACTTCTACCGTAAGTTTCATTAGAACCACCCCTTATCATTATTGTAGTACAGTACCGGTCGTATCAATACTCATTATCGACGCCGCTGTTGTCAATACTCCCCCTCCCCGGATACCAGTACCATTATTCGATCGAACACGAACTTCAGTCTGCCCGGCGACTGCATGAAAAAGAAACGGTATTTTGTTTGTAAACTGGCGTGGCGCTGCGATAGCTAAGCCATGCCGATGCAGCGAACACCAACAAAAGAGGTGCAACGTGACGTGCCTGCGTACGTGCATGTGGACGGAGAGGCGGATGGACGCATTGCTGGTCCAACCAACGATGCGGGCGGTCCGGCCCACCGTCCAAAGGCGGGATGCGGGAAGCGCGTCCGCATCAAGTCCTGTGGAAGACACTCACAGCAAAGATATACGTATCTCACAGGCAGTGGCTCACTCAGCGACCGTGGGAGTCACAAGCGAGCCAACCGAGGACAGCCGTGACGGTGAAGACGCTCCGGACGAATCGGAGTTTATCACGGTGACCCGGTCTAGGCGAGCTCGTGCGCCAAAGGTTGTAGTAGAAAGAAGAGGCAGTAATATTTTCAACGGACGACAACTCCTTGGAGCTACACTTCAACAATGTATGTGACTTTATCGCTAAGCACGTCAAAGGAAAGATGAAAGAACCGCGTTTTACAAGAAGCAGAGAAGCTTCTAATCGTAGTTGAGGCTGAAGAAGATAGAGTCCACGCTACTATCGCTTGAGGAGTTAGCCGACGTAAATGTATCCGCGAGAATCAGTGGAGGCCGATCCACAGTAAAGGGTAAAATCTCCGGAGTGCATCCCTCAATATCGAAAGCTACAATCTTGGCTGCTCTACGGCCTTGTGGGGTTTCCGAAGCAATACGAGTGAAAACTAAAGACCCGAAGACGAATATGGTATCGACCTCCGAACAGGTTATTTTGACATTCGCGGGTGGAAATTTTCCAGCTGAGGTTTGGTTAGGGTTGAAACGGCACGGAGTCGTCTTATATCGGGAACCCATGCACTGTTTTAAGTGTTACAGCATGGATCATTTTGCAGCCAACTGTAAACTTCTTAATCCGAGATGCAGAAAGTGTGGCTCTACGGAGCACCTGAGAAAGGATTGCAAAGCCCAGGACTCGGTGCAGCTTGTGTTTTGGAGAACACGAAGCCACCTGGGGCTCATGTCCACATAGACTAAAGCGCATGGAATTATTACAAAAATCGTCCCAAAATAGCATTGGGAAGCGCTTGGATGCCCCGTTAGTACCACTCTGTACACCTGTGGGCCACATACAGGCATCTGACAACTTCTCAAGGCGCACTTGGTCTTCGGTAGTAAAAATGGGATCAAAGTCAACGAGGCGACATCCAAACCTCAAAGACCCGAACCACCGAATGATCCAGCACTAACAAGTGCTCCACCCGCGACCGTCGAAAATAATTTGATGGTGATTTCAACGACTATGCCGATGTTGAAAGATATCATCGCGGAAACAGTGGCTAGGGCCATTCAGGAAGTTATCCCGAGCATTCTGGGAGGGCCAAAATTTTATTGTACGCAGATGATGTAGTAATCTTTAGTTGTAGCCTTTTTAGAGCGAAACAAGCAATGGATCGGCTAGTTACATTCATGCATGAAATGGGGTTAAAGGTTAATTGGGAAAAGACAGTAGATATGAAATTCCGAAGGGGCGGCCGTCTGGCCAGGGATGACGTTCTTCAAATCAGGGGAAAAAAAATTAAAATTTGTAAATAAATTCACATACCTAGAACTCACCTGAACAACAAGGGGCAATAGTTTTCGATCACACATCCAGGAGAAGGTTAGGAAGGCCACTATCGCAGCCGCGGCAATTAAATGTCCACATATGCTTTCGGTCGATGCAGCAGTAGCTCTTTTTGGGATACAGATAGCACCCATCACCACATATGGCATTTCACTAATATGGGATAAGGTGGCAGTAGACGAATTGCGTTTAATCGATGGGGTATGGTTTTTCTTTCTAAAGAGGGTTTTTGCGCTTTCAAATACATGCAGAAATAGGGTGGTCCACGTGTTGGAAGGTGGCCCACTGCTGACAGAGGAGCTACAAAAACAATGGAATCTAAAGAAAACGTGCGCCTTTGACGTTTATATGCGAAACTGGCGAACCAAAATTAACGAGGTGGACATAGGAATTTACGGGACAGCAGCAATGAGAAGCACTGGGTGGAGGGCTAGCAGGGTGAAAGATCGTCAATTAACAACGGCCTTTGCAGCGCACGGATTTCATTACGTTTTATGCAACGTGGAGAGCTTCCATGAACCACAAGACGAATGTCGATGCAAATAATGCTGGAGTAAATGTGATAAATACCACGCCGCGATTTGTCCGGCGGTTCGGTCCATAGCAGAACTGGCAAAACGCTAGATCGATTGTTGTGTGGACAACTTTGATGTAACATAAACACACTTACCCAGCCCGGGTGTTAATAAATAAATAAAAAAAATTAAAAATATATTGTATATAAATAGGTAAAAAGAGCTCCAAATTCCGGAAAATGTACAAACATATATGTTGTTTGCAATTAAAATACGTTAATGAAATCGCAATAGTCAATATTAATTTTTTAAATATATATATATATATATATATATATATTAGCCTTTATTAAGAATACAGATGGAGCGACAATTGTGTCCTGAGAACGTGTGCACTGGGAATATTACTCTATCTCGTATAGAGTGGGTTGGGACCACTTCAGCAGCGTGCCGCGGACGAACGCCGCGTTCCCGCGTTGGACGTCGAGGTCGAGGCGCTGTCTCAAGAAAGCCGCAGATCTCTTGTCTCCAGTTGCGAGGTTTATCTGCTCGCCGACTCTGTGGAGGAGTTTGCGGGTGAGGTTGCCTGGGCCGCCCAAGGTCTCAACGGCTAGCGGTTGAAATTCATGTGGGTACCCTATTGAAGTGTATTTTGCGAGCTTCCTTGTCTCGGCTAGATCACCAGCGTAACCTGCCGAGGCCGCCTCGCCACCGACCATTGAAGGTGCTAATGAGTGGGTAACTGTGGCGTCCCAGACAAGCATCCTGCCCCGGCTGAAGGGGGTTAAAGTCACCCCGTCCGGGCGTTTGCCGTCGTCGGCGGAAAGACCCTGAGGCTCTAGAATACATTGAAATCCGCTAGATCGGAGCGCTCGGCTAAAAGTGTCGTTAATACTGGCATGTCGGGCACGCCGTCCTACACTCATGACGCACGACAACCCATGATGGACTAACTTGTCAACAGGTTGACCACACTTGCATTGATAGGAGTTACAAGATCACAGCCGAGCCGAAGTCCTGCCCCGATTCGGGTAGTTTCGTCGTCCAAAAGGGTGCCCAGTGGGGCGCTTGGAAGCGCATGCAGCCAGGCTCCGGATCCCTTAGCGGCGACCGCCCGAAGACGAGCCTCTGCGGCGTCGTCAATGGCGTCCGCGAGTAAGCCGCAATATACTTTTTCGTGCAACAATGCGCTCCAGTCGTCTTAGCTTCGAGGATTATCCGGGGCACCACTGCAAATTGTCTTTAACTCCTCTTGAAGGCGTTTTGTGAGGTCCTTGTACTGAACAGCGCCGGCTTCGTCTAGAAGTGCAATGACCTTGTTCTCAGTCATTATTATTATTATGATTATTATTATTATTATTATTATTATTATTATTATTATTATTATATTATTATTATTATTATTATTATTATTATTTTATTATTATTATCCGTTCAATCAATTGTTACTTGAGGAAAAGCCGATAGCCTACTTTCGTAAAATAGATGCATATACAAATCGGTATTAAGTACTTCCGCTTACGCAATTGAAGAGCCATATCAAGATGTTAGCGACTGTTCCATTGACGTGAATGTATGTCAGTTACTACACCACTACTACTACTACAACAAATACGCCTACAACTAATACTTCCACTACTGCACCTACCACTTTTACTACAAGTGGTATCGCTAATGCTGCATCTACCTTGCTGCTACCAGATATGCGCCAATCAGATAGAGCAATCAACCGACCGGCACCAGATCGACGTCTCCGACGGAACCATAGAATTTGTTTGCGACAGATGTTAACGACATAACTACAACAGCAACAACAACAACAACAACAACAACAACAGCAGCAGCAACAACAACAACAACCGCAGAAGGAACAACATCAATAACAACAACGACAGCAACGATAACAACAAAGGAGCAACAACACCAACATTAACTAGATGACAAACTACTTACGCCCGCCTGTGAGCTTAGCCTAAGCATGAAGTTTCTGCCCCCCCCCATTCCATTGAAGAAAAAAAAAAAAAGAAATATATTTATATATATATATATATATATATATATATCGAGAGAGAGAGAGAGAGAGGGGGAGGAGGGAGGGAGGGAGGGGGAGAGAGAAATTATAAGTTTATCTAATTGTGTTTTTTCTATGTATCTATTTTATTACAGCACGTATAGGACTCACCACGCGAATCAGAGCGAAGTCGTTTCGCAAAGTTCTGGTAGCCTTGACGCAAAGTCCAACGCCTCATAATCGACAAAGCGCCAACGATCCCAGACAAGTGGCGCTTGTCTTCAATGGCGGCGTTGAAACAAAGTCGTGCCCTATATATATATATATATATATATATATATATGTATAACTTTTGTATTGGTTAACGTCCTCTGCACAAATCTAACATGTAGTCCAGATAGCAAGCATTCTTTTTACGGCTTGTCGAGTAGTCTCCGAGCACTGTAAGTAGTCGTTGACGAAGTATTTTTTTCCGCGTGTTGTTCCGCTGTCATGTTGGCGACATTGGTGGTGTTGTGACCGCCATTTGCAGATCCTGCCACTCAGTCAATTATCCTATGAGTGGTGGTGATGCGATAGACTATCTGGCGCCTTTTGCGATACATAGGTATACATATATATACATATATATATACATATATATATATATATATATATAAGGATACCTCTCACAAAAGAAATTCGATCAGGAGGCGCATCTAGATGACTTCCACGAGCCGGCCGTGTGCACGCGGCCGGCAACAAGCGGCGCCATCTTTTTGTCAAAGAGGTGTCGGTCATCCATGGAACGATCGGTAGTCGGCGCAAAGTCTCATCAACTCTCGGTCTATGCTTGTATGCTCTCTCTCTCTCGCTCTCTATGCTCACTGTCCAGTGCCAGTCTAATATTGCTCATTGACTCTTCTTTATAATATCGTTCGAACTTAGCTTGGGACTGTTCCGATCAGTCGAACGGACGCATTTGTACGATTATTCGTAGAGGTCGAAAGGAATGCCATTGATCGATTCATCATTCGCGACGCCCGTCTCTCAACTCGCGGTGTATCGGTGGCGGAAAATGTGTATCGGGTCAGAGCTGTCTGCAGTTCTAGCTAGCACAGTAGGTCTACTATCTAGAGGCTGGTGCGGCAAAAATCTGCCAATAGCTTTCTAACAACGACATTGTCCTGAAATGGTGCAGATTTTGATTAAAATGATAACAAAATAGATAACAAAAAATTATATATATATATATATATATATATATATATATATATCTATATATATATATATATATATATATATATCTATATATATATATATATGTGTATTTATCTTGTGTGTGGTGTTTTACAGTGTACTCACAGAGCTTCATGTGTGCACGATCTGGCCTCACAACTCTCATCCACGGAGTTGTCTCAAAAGAATTTGCTCAGAGCACACTGAGCTCTAACTACGAGACTCCCTTCACGTCTCTGGAGAGCTTTTGCTGGCCTTCAACAGGAGTAATGATAAACCTAAAGAAAGGTAACTTCATCATTATAGTGGCCACGAAAACATTGCACTATTAGACTTTACTGTGTGTCACCGTAGCTTTATTGCACCTGGGTCGTCGTACCACGACAATCGAATGAGAACGCGGAACACGCTTAGATCGAACAGAGACGGATCAAGTAACATTTTAGAAGTTGATGTGTATCGATTCGTCATGCATACGTTGGCCCTTATAAGCAAGTCTAACTAGAACGCTTACTTTACTCGAAGGTTGGCTACCGCACTGAAAGCGGATGCCAGATATTGATGCAGGGGAGAATGTTATTATTATTATTATTATTATTAGAACAACAACTGCCTTCCGTATGCGGAGCAAACGTTACATACATTGACAACGCCGTGGTCTGGATGCTTACCACCGAAACGAGGACGTTTGTGCGAACCTCGTAAAGATCTATTTATTATTCATAAAATTTGTTTCTCGAATTGTTTGGACTGTCGGGACGACCGGCGGTGACCTCTAAGCTAGATAAAAGCACCGCTGCTCCTACTGACAATAAAAGATTGTTTTTATTATTATACCATCATCCATTAGTACTGGATTATTACAATGAATGTTAACAAGATGACATACCGTATATAGACGACAAACCACTTACACCGTCTCTGAATTTAGCCTAAGCACGAGATTTCTGACCCCCTTCCCATTCCATTGGGGAAAATAAAGTTTTGAACAAGTTCTTCCATCCCTTTTAGATGTATATATATATATATATATATATATATATAATTTTTGTTGACAAAACAGTCTTTTCCGGACGGCAAATTTATTCAAATTCAGTAATTCTTCATTGAGCTTAAAATTTCCATAATTACACAAGCTCAAACAATTGTAATAATTCGGGGCATTTTGCAGAAAAGGCTATCGCCCGTGTCTGCCCGCTCTTGTGAGTGTGTCAACATCCTTTATATTACATAACGGTATTTAGTAGAATGCTTTATTTATGTTTTAATTGTGCTGGAAGACTCATCTAAATACACATGTTTTAATATATCCGGCGAAATTGAACAAATCTGTTGTTTAAGTTTGGTTTTGCATTCCTTTGTAGGTAATTCGAATACATATATATATACGGGGGACTCGTGCTGCATAGAAGTCCCCCGGGCCGGACGGTTAATGCCCCGAGTGACACTCGGTGGTACCGTTCCGGGACGCCTGCTGCCTTGGCTTAATAGGCAAAATGAGCGAGAAGTGGCCACACGAACGCAGACCACCGGTCGAGAGGACCTTCTGGCCCCGTATTTTACGGGGTAACCCCTGCTCTGGAGTGGTCCAATGCCCTTCGGGGAGAAGGTATATTCCGGGGTGTAACGCGGAATCGCGAGGTGAACGCGTCTAATCGGTACGGTGGAGTAGTGTGGTACCCCCATTCCAAACCTCGATAGGGGGGAGGGTGGGGGATCTGCTGGCCTGTCAATTCGGGCTGGTAGGCACTCCCGTTCGGGTCCGCGCGTATTAAATCGCGGTTAAAGGGCGGGAGTGTAAGTATTTCTCTCTTTTGGTATATATATATATATATTACGGGCAACAACAGCGAAGTAAAACGAAAATAATTCGGATAGAATAGTTACAAGTAAGCAGTATAAACGTGTACGTCTAGTTAAGTTGAAATTCTTGGTACTCATAGTGGCAGGAGTAGTTTAATCATCCTAAACGTGCGTAAATGCATTTTTTCCTGCTTACGAAGAAAAACGTCACTGTATTTGCTGCTGCTGCTGCGGTAGCGGAACAAGACCAGACTGCTGATAGGGTGCGTTTTGGAGGAGCGATGTCAGGTGTTGATCAAGTGTGCGAGTCGGTCGACGAGGCATTTGCAATGGCACTTACGTGCCTCTCTCGAACTACAACAGCTGCGTTCGATATCCGGCGAGATTACCACGTTCATCATTTGTCTCGCTCATTATTTTTTTCCGTTTGACGAAGTACCGCAAAATTTATCGCGATGTTTGTCTCGCGACGACCAGGAAGAGATGAGGTGTTTTCATCTAGTCGTCTAGAGACACGTCATTAGTAATATCCGTCTGGCCGTCTGACAGCCTACTGGCGTAGTTCTAGGTTCTAAGTTACGTAGTTTTAGTATTGAGTCGGCACAGAGAACCCTTTCTTTCATTCTTTCTTTTAAGCCACTCACGTAACGACTCGCCCTTGTATGTGCGTGTGTGTGTGTGATTCCCCGCAAGTGTATCTTGGGCAAGCTGAATACATTTTGTGGTACGTTTCGATTTTGCGAAGGGCTTTCCAAGCTATTTGTTTCAGGGATTAAGAGATCTCATCAATTTGTTGGTCCCTCTTTCGGAACTTCTCCTGAACTTGTTTGAAAATCCGGTAATTTTATATGGGTTTTTTCTTCACAATACATTCCTGTGATGATGTAGAATGACTCAAACCCTAAATCTAAATGCACCACTGAAGTGTGTTATCTTCTGTTCTAATGCGGACATGTTCGAGCACTAGAGCACTAAAGTGCAACTATGTGGGTAAAATGTATTTTGTTCTTCTCGGAGAATAATCTTGCTATAATACTGTTCAGAGTGAGGAAGAGATCTCATCATTGTATCATCTTTTTAAAGACATGATATTAGACCTTCTATCAAATAATAAAAGTATAGGAAAGTATCCGGATATTTTTAAATAAATCATTATTGCATCAAACTCACAAGCCAGCAACTCTCGTCCTATATCGCTTCTTTCGAATACAAATAAAATACTAGATTTTTTTTTATGTAAGCAGCTCATTTACTGACTATCTAGAAACAAACAACATGAATCATAAACTATTTTCGGTACGGCTTTCGCAAAGATAGAAGTAGCGAGTCTTACACAATTGCTCAAAGAAGGCGAATCGTATATAGCGGCTTACTTTGACTTATCTAAAGCAGTTGCTACTGTTAACTACAACAGACTAACAAGAAAACCTAGAAGCCCATTGGAGTTACGCAAACGGCAACCCTAACAAACACGAAACAGATTTTTCCAAGGCCTATGATAAAGCAAGTAGCGCAGCAAAACTGCTCTCTAGTGTGCCTCAAGGAAGCGTATGTAATTTATTCTATACATTAACAATATGATAAAGTATGCCTAAAAGTATGTTCTGTCAGATTTTGCTGATGATTTTTGCTGGGCTGCGAAGACGAGGCAAAGATCCGTTGTCACTTATTAGTAAAGCCCGTCGTCATCTAGTCATCAAGTGCTTCACGTTAGATGATGTTAATAAACTAGTATTGAATGCGTCAAAAACCCAATTTATAACGTTTACGAACCGGCACATTTAACAATGATAAGAAAGTATATTACGGTTCAAATTTAGACTGCACCTGTTGTCATTTGGACCGGAGCGATTCGTACAAATATCTATGTTAACAATGCAAAATAATTACACATTTTATAAGCACGTTAATGCGTTGTCACAAGAAGCGATGTAGTGTAGCGATCCTGGCATCACTTAGAGGTGTCGCATTATTGGCGATGCCTAATTGGGTGTACTTCGCGCCGATTGAGTCTAATATAGGATATATGGTGCCAATATTTGAAGGTACTTTTAAAAACTAACGATCGATTCCCTGTTACAACTACAGAGAAGGTTACTAGACAAATTGCCGGCCCACCCTATTTGGCGCACGCAAAGTCACAACTTGTTCAAAACAATATACTTTTGTTTTGTTTTGGACACTTAAATACAAACAAAATATGCACACACTTATTATACCCGCAATATTAAGTCTATAAATCATTTCGGTAACCCCTTGCAAAAAATGCGAAATCAGAGCATTGCAATTCGATTAGTATTTTCAACCCACCATCACAAGATATATCACATTTATTATACATGGAAATCAATGTGGTATAACAAGAAAAATTTACCTACCAAGATGAAGGTCCACTCAAAGTCTCAAAGCGATGTAAAAATCAATCTTGAAATCAATCATGCTCTGATTTGAGCCCGTGGAGGTGTTTCTTATTGATTGACAAATATGCCTGCGGCTGAATGAATTACGCACCGGAAAACCTTAATTACAAAGCAACCACGGATTAGATCGCCATTAATTTGGTACCAACATGATCGTCATGGAATGCGAATTTGTGTTAGTTTTGAGTGCTGTGAATGGTTATAGGGTTATGATTTTGAGGTATTGGGCGTGGAGGCTAATAATATAACTGAAACGTTTGCGAATTATCGTCCTAAACGGTCATGTCACATCTTCTAGCCGGTGTCGTATGTCCTTCGGAAAGGAGCAGACTTTTACGAATATGATGATGTGCTTAGTTTCTGTGTAGGAGATTTAGTTGTATCGAAATCGCACATTTTGTTCTTCCTATGTCGAGCAACAGCACGCGTTACATATTTTTGTAATTCCACTCTCACTCCAAATCAAGACCTCCCAGATACCATATTCTATTAGGAAACATATTTGCTTTAACAAGCTCTTCAAATCTTATATCGCTTTTCAATATTTTCCGGACACCCTAATATATATATATATATATATATATATATATATGGTCGACTGATGTTTGGTGTACAATTGTCAGGCGTGCCATCTAACGGCTAACAACGAGAACAGTTAGCCATATGTATTCAGGAAAGACCGAAACGTATATTTTGTTATGTGTAACTATACAGATGGGCCTGCTTCTCGCTCAACGAAGTGGAAACGCGCCTTCCAAAGTAACCGACCATTAGTGTGCAGGGTAACATGGCACGGTTATCACCATTATATGTGCCTCAAGGTCACCTATGTTATGATATTAACGACTGTGTGTGTGTAAGTTTTGTGGTGAGTGCAACATCTGTCGATATCATGTTCTATATATGTTCGGCACTAGACTCAAACTCGTTACAGGCGCGTGTGAACGAGATATTGTTATAATTTCGTAGCAAGCCATGTGTGTCAATCGAATCCTACTACCAACAACTATGGTGAATAAATATGATAGGTGTATATGTATTGATGTAATGCAGGTTGGCTCACGTAATTTTGCTCCATTTTGTGTCGTGCGCAATTAATTACAGAGTAATCTTAGATGTTCTCGTCATAGACCTAGCAATGGACCTTTTTTATGAAGCGATAACTCTGAAGTAGTTTTAGTAACAGTAATGTTACGTTGGTGACCCCCTGTCCCTTAGTCGCCTGATTTCGCATCAGCAGATTACCTTCTGATCCATCCAAAAATTAAGATCTAAACTCAAAGACCGTATTTTCGACTCTGCTCCAGAATTTTAGCGTAAGTGGGCCGCACGTGTTGAGGCACAATTCCAAAAGGATTCTGCTAAGTCATTTAGAGACCTGTGTGTCCGTGTAAAGTAGATGTGTGAGCTAAAGAGGAAAGTAAACGAAATTATATTAAATTTCTTTCCGGTGTGTGTATCCTTATCGTGGCAGTCCGAAAACATATTAGACCCACTGTATATATATATATATTTATTAGTGTGTGTATGTGTAAAATGTTTATAAATATTCTACGCAAGAATTCTTCTAGATCGGGTTAACCAGAAACTAAGGTAATTACGAATGCAACACGCTAAGCATAGCGCGTTATTCAGGGTGTCGCACAACGTATCGCCACGCACAACTCGCCAATTGTCAATTCAAATCAATTGTCAATTACGTTTTTAAATACGTTTAATAAATTACGTTTATTTTGATACCGGGTTACACAGGAAACTCATTGGCGATTATCCACCATGCGTCGTGTCGGTCGATCGAACCCACAGCTTCTGACATCAGAGTCACAGAACATCCAGTCTGCGGGACGGAGTGGTGGAATACTTATATCGGGTTTCAACGTAAATAATCAACGTAAATCGGTTCAATCTACATATCATCGACTACACGATCATCTCATACCAACGACGCGTTAGGGTATAGAGCATTCGTCATAGTAAGTCTCATTAAAAACTTTCTTCTGAATTGCCTATTGAGTCAGTGAGAGTCCAACTAAGCGCAAGAGACATACCGCGTCTCTCAAAAATCTGGCAATTCCTTTTTTTCTGTTTATGTATCGTTCTTGTTGTTATTATGATGTGTTCTGACAATGTTGTTTTCGTTATTGTTGATGCTGTTATTAAGGTTATTGTTACAGTTGATGTTGTTATCGTTCCTGTTATTGTTGTTTTTGTTGTTGTTTTTATTGTTGCCAGCGTTGTTATTATTTTGTTGTTGTTGTTGTTGTTGTTATTATTTTGTTGTTGTTGTTGTTGTTGTTGTTGCCCGGTCTTTCCCAGAGGTAACGCTGCTGCTGCTGCTAGCTAGACAGACAGTTGCTCTCTTTTCTTCAATCCTCCATTCGGTGGCGAATCGAAGCGGCGGTGTTTTTCCCACCGAAGAAAAGACTGAATTGTCCACGTTCCGTTGACGTCCAACACGATTTCGAAACAGCAACGCCAAGATGTGGCGCCAAGATGACGACGATGACGACGACGACAACGACGACGACGACGATGAAAAGACGAACCAACGACGGCGACGCCGACGACGCCGACGCCGCTGCCACCGCCACCGCCGCCACCGTGTGTGAGCCAAGCAGACGCTCGCCGGCGATATGACGTAGGCCGTCAGTGACGGTTGCCAGTGCATCATCTGGTCTTTCATGCACGAGATGCAACGACGTCGACGCAACGCAACGCCACAACGTCAACAGCGATGACGACGACGACGATGATGACGTTGATGATGATGATGATGATGGTGATGATAAAGATGATGATAATGGTGATGGCGATGATGATGATGATAATGGCGTTGATGATGATGATGCGGGAACAAACATGGGTGCAGCCACCAAATGCCGTCTTCTGTGACTAAACCCGCTCGTCAGGCACCAGCAAGCCGGCGCCAGTCAGCCAGGCAAACAAACAACCAACCATTTAGCTTGCTTGCTTGCCGGAACAACAACAACGATCAGGTCAAATCAATCGCCCAGCAAGCATACAGAGACCGAGAGAGAGAGAGAGAGAAAGGGTGAGAGGGATAGCTGCAAAGGTAAGCAGATGACGCTGCCATTGTTGAGCACTAGTGCACGTCTGTGTCTACTGTACGTCATTTCATTTGATCGATTGTTATTGTTGTGTTTGTTGTGTTTGTTGTTGTTGTTGTCTTTGTTGTTGTTGTCAACGTCGTCGTCATCGTCGTTGCTATTGTTGTTGTCGTTGTTGCTGTTGCTGTTATCGTGTTGTTGTTGTTGTCAACGTCATCGTGTTTGTGCATCGCGGTGACCGGCTACCGCTGCTGCTGATGCTGATTGTGATGATGATTTGGGCGGTGGTGGAATGGTCATCATGAATGAAGACGTTGCTCTGATGCTCGCACTCTGATGGGGATAGCGTTGATAGCGACAATAACTACAACAGTGACAACAACAGCAACAACAGCAACAACAACAACAACAATATTAATAACCGAAGAAAACTATCGCAGAAGTGGCAACAACCATCACAACGCCAGCCACCGCCAATATGAAACCGCCACCAACAGTAGCGTTGATCACCACAACAACAACAGCAACAACAAGAACAATATCAATGGCCATAACAAGAACAATAACAACATGCCGACAGTACTAATAATGATGATGGTTACTTCCATGGAAGATTTCATGCGTTTGTCCATTATGATTATTGTTATTTTCACCACTTGGTACGACAGTTTCACTGTCAACGTTACAATTGTGAGGTTCGAACGTATTTGATCCGCGAGATTTTGTTGTTGCAGCCGCAGCAGCTGTAGTAGCTTATTGATTGCATGGCGCCAACAAGGGCGCCAGCAAGGGCGCCACACACTGCGAGAAGCAACAATCGTTGTTTTCTCAAAAGTCGTCTTCTTCGACCTCCTGCTCCACTCCATCCCCCCGCGCCCCCCCCCCGGTCAGCCTCATCGTTTTTTATGCTTGTCTTCATTCTACTCACCAGATTTCGGATAAACCTTGCTGTTTCGCTGCCGCTGCTGCTGCTGCTGCTGCTACTGATGCGCTCTAGTGTTTTCATACTACGACTATCGACACGAAATTATAGGATCCGGATCAGCGTATTTGTTGTTCTCTCTCGACCTCTCTCCCTCATCGACCGAACTGGTCTATTATGATCGTTATTATTGTCATCATTCATGCCGTATCACATAATCATGTATTTAATTTGACTGAGTATATGAGCCACTCAATTATGTGTTGCTCTGCGCACCGTAACGCGCTCTAGCCAGAGAGACGCAGGGAGAGAGAGCTAGAGAGAAGGTGTTGTTATTGCTCTAGTGTGTTGTCGAGTGTGTCCAGAGCCAGCTTGACGCCGCGCATAGCCACGCAGATGTGTACGAGGGAAGGGAGCGGCATGTAAGCAGGCTGGCCATACAAGTCCGTCGATCGGATCGGCAGCTGACGTCATGTATGCACGCCACGATCAACTCAACATGTCATCAATGGCTAGCCCGAACGAAGTCGACATCGGTGAGAGCGCAAGAGGATTCAGTGATGATCAGCCTCACTGGTGAAGCTTCGGCTTGGGTATTCCTGAGAGCCTGTCCGTGAAGTGCAGCCGCGCTCTCTCTCTCGGCGGCCGAAAGCGAAGTCGCCAGGAGCGACAAGACATCACGCGACAAGACATCAAACCGGCGCCCGAAGTCAGCCCGAAGGGCCGCAGAAGAACGCGGCAGAAGAGAGGCGACATACGCGCAAGATAACTTGCTGGCTGAATGTGGTGACGCGGTCTAGGGGACTAGTGCACTAGTCATGCGTGTCATTTACCGGGGTGTCGCCGGTTCGATCCTCGCTGTTGTTGATCGAATTTTCTTTGAGCGATGCTCATTGAGAGTAGACGATAAACCATACCGCTGAGTGTCAGCGGCCATGCTGCCACAAGGGCTGTTGGGGAAACCCTAGATATCTCAACATGTCCGGCCCTCGGTGCATTGTGCAGATATACAACACGGTGAGTACCGAGCACGTAGGGAGCGGAGGATGGTCTAGAATTAAAAACAACCTCCTTAAAAACAAATTAATTTAAATTGCCAAATGGTCCTGCCAATCAAGCAGGGATCAGTTTGTTTGACGTCACAACGCGTGCTTTGAAAGAGTGCCTTAAATAAAAAAGAATTGTGGGAATGTTTGTGTTTCATTCTAGACTATCTTCCGTCTCTTGGAACAATCGCCGAATCGAAATGCATATATGCATATCCATTAAATAAGTACATGTCTCAGAAAATAATATAGACATTAGATAATATAAGTGAAGTTGAATACATATCCATTAAATAAGTATATGTCTCAGAAAATAATATAGGCATTAGATAATATAAGTAAAGTTGAACGGAGGTCCCGGCACCAGGTAAGTATAGTTGAATACATATCCATTAAATAAGTATATGTCTCAGAAAATAATATAGGCATTAGATAATATAAGTGAAGTTGAATACATTTATTTATGAATACACATCTCCAAAAATTACAAATATATTTATGAATGTAACTAAAAAAACTGCGGTAGATAGTGCAATACTAGAAGCGTTTTCTAGCTTCTTTGCAAAACGTGCTTTACTGGCTGGTGGAAGAGCAACTCGGGATTATGGAGAAAGACAGTTAGCGTAGAAGACGAGGTTGGGTGGCGGCCAACAACGTACTTTGTGGCGACGGCTACTGCCTAAAGCCTATTTGAACTCGTTCTCATATTTAGAGTCCAAGAGTCTATATAATATACATTAAACGACGTAACTGCATACATCGGGAGGGCTACTAAAACAAAACCAGTTTATGTCTGTAGAGACGGTAGATCACGTTGGAAAGTGCTCTTAGTCGACTCAGTAGCGCGGGTCTTTATACACAGACCATGTTCTCATAATGGCTTATCTCTGGGCCGTTTGTGGAGTCACCCCCCCTCTCTCTCTCTCTCTCTATATATATATATATATATATATATAAATTCAGGCAAAAACGCGCGGATTTCATGACGACCATTTTGGCATCAAATCTATGACAACACGAGTCGTGATTGAGTGCGTGCATAAACGACTTAGAGTGATTTATCTCATGGAGGGGAGGCAATTTATGCATGCATGCATTCAATCTTGACATAACCACGGATCGGATTGCCGTGAAATGCGCAATGTACATTTGAGCGTTGCCAATTGTCGTAGAGTAGGAGGACTGCTTGTCTTGCGATTGCACGAAATATGTAATCGCACTATTTGTGCTCCTATGACGGACAAAAACACCAGTGTCACGGATTTTAGTCATATCACTCTCACTTAGAAACAAGACTTTTCAGAGACCATGTTTCATTGGAAAAAATGTTTAGTTTAACGAGCTCTGCAATTATTTACATCGATCTTTAAATATTTGCGGGAGACCGTATATATATATATGTATATATATATATATATATATATATATATATATATATATATATATATATATATATGACTTAAATTCTGGCTTGGGTTGGTCCACTTAGCCAGTCATCTCACCGAGGCGGCATTCCCCCTCTGAAAAATACTGTAGATACCATCGGCTACTGCCTGAAGGCTGCGCTTCCAGAGCTATGAAGAGTGAGATATCTGATGGCGTGCCCTCCGGAAAACCTTAATTACTACACAATCACGAATTGGATCGCCATATAATTAGCACGAAAATGACCGACATGCAATGCGCATCTGCATGTATCTCCTTTGAGCGCTGTGAATAGTCGTGAGCTATGATTTGGAGGTACAGGGCGTATAAGCTAATAGTAGAATTTTAATGTTTGTGATTTCTCTTCAAAACGACCATGTTACACCGTCTAACCGGACTCGAATTTTCTTACAAATACGACGGAGTGCTTAGTTTATGTATAGAGTCCCGCAATTGCACATTTCGTGCTCCTATGTCGGGCAACAGCCCAAGTGCCACAGATGTAAGTAATTTCATTCTCATTCCGAAACAAAACTTCCTCAGAGACAATCAATTCAATTAAAAAAAAGAGCTTCTATGGTTCAGAGTTACAAATATTATAACGTATATATGTTCGGACTTTATGAATAAATTAGTTAACAAAAGTAATTCCTCAATTGACCAAAGAACTTCTTTTGCACCGCAGGATCTTTGGCGCAGTTCTGCAAGAAAAACGGTTAATAATCAATCGAGGCCAATATTTATATATATATATATATATATATATATATTTATATATATATATATATATATATATATATATATATATATATATATATATATATATATATATATATACCTATATATATATCTATATATATATCTATATATATATATCTATCTATATATATATATATATATATATATATATATATATATATATATATAGCCTCTCAAACAGTGGTCGGTAACAAAAAGTGGTTAAAAGTACATTATGGTACTAGTTGGTGAATAGGCATCGCGTTAGTCCTGAAACACGCAGCAATTAGTTAGATTTGCATGGACTCATTTAGCCGCCCTCTATGCAAACTGTTCACTAATACCCGGATATGAAATTAAAAAAATAGGGTTTGTTAAGTTAAAACCATGCAAAATAGTATTAACCATCTCAGAATCATGATTGTTTCAGTCATGTGCCGAGTAATGCGAAGATTTGCAGTTTCGTAAACCAGAAAAATGGAACTAAACATTTTTTTTTAAGTTTTCGGATCAAGCTTAAATGTGCTCAAATATTTAGGCAAAACACATTTAGCAAGGGAAGTAGCATACCGTTGCACCTCTGAATCATCATATGCTAATATGCCACCGGGCTACTCAATTTACATATGACTGTAGTACGGTATATGACTTACTTAGCTTTGAGTACTATGCGTGCTCATGGTATTTGCTAGTAAATGCAGGTATCTACCGATGTCCAGAACAAGGTCGCGTATCATCTCTCCAATATAATGTGCAGGTATGTATACTGAGACGTTTTATATTTTAAACGCAGTGAGGTTTGGTTAACTCCGCCATGCGCGCGTTTTTAGTCAATTAAAACATACTCCGAGGGTTTTCTGCAACGCTGAGTAAATAGACGAGTGCCTGAGTTTGCCATGTTCTACTTCGATGGGGCTAACCTTCATGCTCTGAAGGAAAGACGGAGGCCACTCCAGGATACACTCAGGTGTCCAGAATGGGCGGAGCAACGTGCCTCCGCTACCTTTAACAGAACCAACATCTGCTTGTCATGTTTATAACATAGACACTTATACAGTTGTCAGCTGCTCGCGGCATGGCATTCGACCATGGCAAACCAGGTGATGAAAGTCATAAGCTATGGATCCGGTATAGACGTCGGGATTGTCACATGCAACACCTGCTTAGATGTGGGAGGCACTGAGTATATCCAGGGTTCAACCTCGTGTCGGACCTGTTCAACTTAATTTTCCCATTCCGAGATAAAGCGCTCGAACCTCAACCAAATTATCTCAACAACTGGTTCACAGTCTGGCATTAAAAACACAAAGCGGTTTCTTACCTGCATTAACAGGCAAAGTACTCGCATACAAATGGTCTAGTTTCTGAGCATTTGCAAGAATTGGCCAATCCTATCTCACCACTAACAGTTGTATATGTACATAGGTTGGCTGGTGCGATGTAAGCCCATGCTAAGCAGAGTAAATCATTAAATTCTAAAAAAGTAACAACTTCTTTAATTGACTCATAATTATTTTTTGCAATGAATTTGCAAGGCATAGATCATTACAGAACCAGTTATTAGTTTATGTATGCAGGCAAATAGTGACTAAGCATCAGCCACATTTCCGCATTACTAGTTAGAGCTTCAGCAGAACGCGTACATCAACAGAACAAATTCCTTTACTGCGTATGTTAGCTCGCCGAAATCAAAGGCTAATTCATCAATCAAAAAATAGTTTTTTGGTACAAAATCTCGCCCCATCATGCAAATGATTTCTTCTGTCCAAGTATTTATATATATATATATATATATATATATATATAGCATATGATATGGTGGACAGAACAAAGTTGTATCAAATCATGTTAGAGGAGGGATTGGAGAGAAGCTGGGTGGAGTTGCTAGAAGAAATTGACAGGAATAATACGGTAAGAATAATAATAGCAGCCGAACAATCTAAAGAGTTTATAGTTGCTAAGGGGGTCAGACAAGGCTGTCCGTTGTCATCAGTGTTTTTTTTAATGTATATAGAGAGAATAGCACGAAGGATTAATTAGAACAGGTTTGGGATGGCAGATAGGGGAAAAAGGTGCATATATCAAGACACCCGTGCTGCTTTTTGCTGACGATATGGTAGTGTTAGGACGGGGTACTAGCGAAGTTCATCAAATGTTGAATGCATGAGGAGAAACAGCGGAGGAACTGAGCATGGCGTTTAATGAAAAAAAAAGCGCAGTTTTAGTATTTAATGGGACTAGGGGGGCAAAGAAGCTTGTAGTACAGGGAAAATAATTGGATAATAAACGTCAGTACAAGTATCTTGGGGTGACAGTGACTACAGGGGATGATTGTTTAGAGGAAGAAGAGATAATAAGGAGGAAGAAGGCTGAAAGAGGAAGGAATGCAGTAAGATGTAAGGGCCTCTGGGGGTTTAATAAATATATAGTAACAAGGAATATATGGAAGGCCATGTATGTGGAGGATTGACCTTTGCTAATGCCTCTCTGGTCCACAGCGCAGGGTTGAGAAAGAAGTTAGAAACAATACAAAGAGAGGTGATAAGATCTGCATTGGGTTGCCGTTTTAATTGCGCCAGGGAATTCCGTGAGGGGAAGGGGGAATGTCAACAGTTGGGGTTACAGATGCAGCTGGTAAAGACGGCACTTAGGATTAAAACAAAGTGGGATCGCAGAGTAGAGTTTGCAGCTAGGGAGATTGGGTACAATTGTCAGCAATGGGCAAGAGTGAGGGTATCAGATAAAATGGTGAAATTGAAGGTAAACAAGTCCTATACCGACAAATGGAATTTGGCGATGGGATCCAAATCAAGTTTGGCAACTATGTATGGAGGGGAAAAGCGGGAAAGGGGCGGGGTAGAATGGGTATACGATAATTCAAGAGCGAGTGGGCTATTGGCAGATGCTAGGGCAGGGATGTTGGACACAAGGATACATAGAGCTAACGAGGGGCAAACTACAGAATGTCGAGCATGTGGGCTAGAGAATGAGTCAATCGAACATATTATTAAAGAATGTATAGCATTAGGGGGAGCAGAGATATAGAGCTGGTGGATGCCCTAGCTCTAGGACCAAATGCTAGAAATGACCTGGTCGATATTACAAAGAAGAGGTTGTCACAATGGAAAGCAAATACTCAATAGGTATTGAAGTAGACATGGATTATATGTATGCGTAGGTAATATATATGCTGCCGCTCTAAGCGCCCCTGATATAAAAGGGTGACATGTGTGTTTAGGTATACATGCCAAGCGAACAATAAATCAATCAATCAATCAATATATAACATTGCAACATATTAAATGCATGCAGATCGATGTCTACATCGCTTAACCTATTCATCCAGAGACAACATGCGTTCATTTTTGCTTTCTTTGTCCTGTCGAGAATCCACAGTTGCAATGGTCGAGATGACGCGCCGGCCGCGCCCAAGCGTTTGCGTGCGTCATTGACTTGACGTGAATCAAAACGGATGCACGTCCTATGCCTGATACGGCGTCTCGATAAGTGTGCTAGTATCAAAACAGCTGTGCAGTCGTCGTACAGTGAAGTGATACGTCGCCGCACTAAAGAGGCCACCGTTGGGACGACCACGAAACCATCAAGCGGCCAACAATTATAGAGGAAACTTACTTGGAAGTCCGCCCAAGTATTTAGGGCGCGTCTATACGCATGCATATATATATATATATATATATATATATACGGATACGTGTTTTACATGTACATGTATTTAATTGACGAGATATATATATATAAATATATATATATATATATATATATATATATACGTTGGACGACGATATACAGCTGGACGTTTTAGATCAATTTATTGCACGGAGCCAGAAACACACACGAACGCACTATAGGCCACCCTTACGGCGAGCATAGCACACACGACGCCCCCCCCCCCCCTCCCCCCGCCCCGTTGCAAGGCCGCATCGGCTGCTTACCCCAACACACGGTCGAGACCGAAGCTTCCGCTCCGAATGTCAAACAGAATCTAGACAACAAAAAAACGCAGAAGGGAAGAAGCAAAAATAACAAAAACAGGAGGAAAAACTTAGCCAGACAGGTTAAAGAGATCTAGTCTAGTAGGAGGACGCAGATTGCTAGGCCCGAATGGTTGTCCTTGAACTGGCTGATGCCGACGACGACGATGACGACGCTAAAAAGCGAAGGCAATGCGTGGCTCGGCCCACGTGAGAAACCCGTTTGCCAAGTAGGTCCCCGACATTACCACCACAACAACAACAACAACAATAACAACTGCGACGTCGATTTATATTGCCATTTCGTTGAACTCGTTGCTGCACGTGCCGGTGAACTTCATATGATGAGCTCATATGCGGCCGTTACCGTTGTTGCTGTCAGTGTAGCTGGTTGCTGTTGAGTTTGTAAAAATCGTGCGTTTCTGTCGTCGTTGTAGGTAGGTGCTACCCCAAAACGTCTGCCAAAAAGACATTCGTGACATTACACTCGCCGTAACATTCATTGCTGTTTATAACATCGTTGGTAGTTTTATTTTCAATCTTGCCTTGGAGATTAGTTGGGGAGCTGTGGCGTTATTAAACGCCGTTGAATGCGTCGAATGTGCCAGTGTGTTGTTCACTTTCAACTGAGTTGACTGTATCAGTTCATCAATCAATCAATCAAATTAATAAAATACGTATGTTTAGATCTGTCTTAATAACCAACTAGTCGGTAGGCATCAATGATACTGATTTGAAACAGTATGGATGCTACTTCCAACTTGGTAGCGAATATGCCCGTCTGGCGTGACAGAGAAAGAGATTTCTACATTTCAGCTGTATATATTTTTTAAACAAACAGTAATCCACACCAACCATGTGCGCAATTTTTATCAACTCGGGCAGGCCTACGTAACAGTCTTAAATTTAAAATTTATATCACTTTAAAAAGTTTTGTAAATTTTCTATGCCACTAAATTACGGACAATTGTGTTTGGAGTGTCTCATGTTATAGTCTTATAGTATTTACTATACGTTAAACCGAATGTTTAATTAATTTGATAAAAATTTAACCGCAGACTAGATTCTAAAAATATTGGCTAATGGAAGCTGCTACGCTATAGCCTACCAGCACGACATTGACTGGAACAAGCAGCGGATCTAGCGGATCATATTAACATTTGCTTGCAAGAAATTTGTGAAAAAAATCCACTGCGAAAGACGATTGACTGGACCTCTCACTGTCTGACTGAATCTCATGTAAGTCTTCTGAAAAACTAAGCGACGCTCCTTTATACCACAGACGTTGACTTGGGCCCGGTGTGACCTCGCATAAATGCTATTGACCAACTTTACACACACCACTTATAAAGAACACTACCGAAAATTGTGTTTTATCTCACTACACGAAACGAGTGTGCTCACTTCTGGCATCGCGTAATCTCATTAGATATCTATCCAAATACGAACAAAACTGTAGTAGTAGTGTAGTCAGGGGGCCGGCTGGTTAATCTGACGCTACGGATCATTAGCTACAATCGCAGCACATTTATTTCGGCTCGAACGTCTAAATGCAAGTTTGACTTAGTTAAAGTAAATTAATCTTTTTTTGTTTTTGTTTGCATTGCTCCCGTCATTGTGTTACGTTTAGTTATTTATTGGATACGTTTCTACCTATAGAGTAAACGAGGATTTGGTCTGCCCAATGAAAGGGCAAATTAATGTACATACAGCAAACGCAAACCATTATAATGTTAGACAGGGCGTCGCAAGCTAGACATTGTTGACGACATGGCGGTTTATAAAAACAAGATGAAAGACCATTTTGTCGTATTCATTTCGTAAGTTGTTAGGTGCGATTTCTTAAGTGGTTAGCTTGGATTTCAACAATCGCAACGTCACGCCATAATTACCTACATTCAATTATGCTACGTGATCAGAATTTTGGGAAGGTAAAAACAATGCCGCAAAAACGAGACGTTTATAATACAGGCAATGGAAGTTGTCTTCTTTTACTTCTGTTAAGTTGCCTTTTTCCCTTTTTCTACTTCTCGTTCTGCAGCTCTAAGACAACGTCTGTAATTGTCACAGACGTCTACTGTCTGTCATATGCTTTGCATAATATGGTTACACGCCTTACGTTATTAAGATTAGCTATATCCAAATGTAATCCAGCCGACTAGGAATAAGCAACTAGGCATTTATTTCGTTTCACCTACCTCTCTAGCCCGCTTCTTCTTTTTAATCTAATCCAGAAAAATAGTGATGGAAAATGACAAAAACACACGCGAGGCAATATTGGTCTTCCCCTTGAAATCCTACGAACAGGGTAATCCACTTGCAAAAGCCGATTCTGATATCGAAGACGAGTCCAAGGGAAGTTCCGCCTGACTTTCCGTTGACGATGGACGTTTGTGCAAGTTCGTCCGGACAACGACTACGAATCGGCGAGCACTTAATTATAGTTGTTGCCGGGGGACATGATTATGATATATACATATCATAATCATGTCTCCCGGTATGGCGGTGGAAAGAGGTGATTAGTGTTACTTGATATAATAAAGCGACGATGTAGGCAAGACAGCGAGTGGTGACAATCGAATTTTTCTCGTTTTCTTCTCTCTCTCCCTCGCCGGCCCTCTCGCTCTCTCTCTCTTTCTCTCTCTATATATATATATATATATATTTATATATATATATATATATATATATATATATATATATATATATATATATATATATATATATATACGAGCTAATTAACAGAAAAATTAAGTATCGTCAATGTTCGTTCTAGAAACACCTTTTAGCCATACATTTGGCCGGCTGCGCTTATTTGTCGCCTCAGCTCCACTATGACTGATTAGTCAGAGCTGCCAGAGCTTAGCATGGACGGATAGATGGATGCGGTTCCACTTAACATATTAACCAAACCGATATTTGTGTGTGACTCTTTGACAGACAATCGTCCGATTAACATAGGAGAGGATGTCTGATTTTAATGTGTGTCATTATAATTATTACGAATAACGACAGAATTATTCGTCGCGGCCAGTGAACGAGTGCTTGCCAAATGTGGGTCTTGCCAAATATATGTTTATATATAAAAATATTTACACATATGTATATATATACGGTGGCCTAATTGGTCTACGGCTGAATACCATTTGCGGCGCACTACCCTTTGAGGCTTGTATTAGGGTCCAGTTGACTTATATTTTCGGGAGCTTTCGGGAATGCTTGTTGCACATATGTCACGAGCAGCTAGCGTGACTCGTGTAAGGCTCACAAACCCACTAAACCCGTATTCTTGCTCACCCTCAGACTCATCATTACTTGGCATGACTTCGAAACCAAGGAAAAGGCGCCTCCGTCATCGTTTACTGTGCGCCATCCCATCCTCACGCACCGTGTGGTTCGTCCAGATGGGTGAGAGCAATGCCAAATTTAGCCGGTCTGCGTGGATGCGTCAAGACCCCTAGGTCCCAGCTGTTCACCCCCCTCCCCCTGAGCATCTTGTTTGACCACTGTGTCGCTCAAATCTCTCCTTTCTGTGTTTTTTTTCAGAATTACCTTGAATGTAAAATTTGCATGGAACTGGTGGAAAGCGTGGAGACCAGAGAGACCCCTCAACCAACCCGCGCCCCGTGTTGCCCAAGAGCCTGCAGCGCAGAACGGTGTGCTCGACGACCTTCACCAGAGTCACACGTCACACCGATGGTAGTGTTAGACGTTTAAATATTTATCAGGTACTTCTAGAACTGACCCTTTCCGGTCAGCAGCTGCGTCGTACATTAGAATAGTTTGCCGTTCTGGCAGCCGTACCACACTTCCGAAAGGCACGTTATCATTGATCATCCTAGGTCTTGCCTCCGCTCATTCCTCCTGCCAAGTCGCGATGGTGGCACTCCTTGCCATCAAGTCAAGTCTATGTAATTCGCCTCCTTTCTGATTTCTGTCGGCCGGCCTGCCATTCCAGAGGTTGCCCCTCGCATCTTCATTCGATCCGTTTGGTACACAGCCTCTGTCCTGTCAGGCGCAAACGACGCCAGCGCCTCTATGCCGCTCAGGAGACAATCGATTTTGAACATTCCGTCGTATGTCTGATTCCAGAGCACGGATCTTAAATCGAATCCTGTGGGACTCTATCTGTAAGCTCGTACTCCTGACTCTCTGCAGCTAGGCCTCGGTTACTTAGGTAACATAACATTATCCAGCGGAGGTAGACGGGAATTCCCTTCCTCTTCATCGCTTTTACAACTACTTCCCGGTTTATTGTGTTGAAGGCGCACGAGTTCCATTGTTTTAAATGTCTTCGTAGTCTCCTCACTTGCTCGTTGCAGTGCCCTCTTTAAGGCTTTCAATACGAACTGGCTTTTCCGGATTCCATACGGAGCCTCCGATAGCAATCCCTTGGCATCCATCTCTTTGATAGGAGGCTCACAAAGACGTTCTCTGCTTCGTCGAGCTTGCAGCTGTTAAACGACGGCGGCAGGTGCCCTAACCCATGCGTACTACCTGCTCGATTCCCCATTTCGTCGTGGCTTCCATACATTAATGGTGAGGTGTGCAATGGGTGCTACATTATCTTCTGACTAAATCCACAATGTAGACTCTGGATAGCTGGGGTTTAATCCCATACCACCACGTCGTGGATGGGGTGATTCGCTGAGTTGCTACGTTGGAGAGTGATGTAGCTCAAACCGAAGATTCAGTCAGCGACCGCTTCGTGCAATTAGAACGCCTGCTCGTCGAAGTCATGGCCTGGCTCAAGGAAGCCAACCACTCTCTTCGCCGGTGGAATCAGAGAAGCTCTCCCATGCTTCCCGGGCATGCAGCACTACCGGCGTACCTGTCGATTCTTTCACTAGAACAGGCCGAGAGGGAAACTCTGCTGCCATGGACGCGATGAGAAATGCGTTCGAGTTGGCTCGGACGTGCATGCCCTCACGATATGGGAGTACTCGTTGGAGCAACACCGGGTGTTAGTAGAGCTCTGTTAATTCTTTAAAGTCGGAGGTCTCTGCGGCGGCTATCGTCCTGTCGATGCACGTCTGTGCTGCTGCCGGATTCGCGAGAGTGCTACAGACGCATATTGGCCCGGGGTCAGAGGACTGAGAGGCGTTTGTTCCTGCGCCTCGTCTCTGTCTCGACATCGAACCGTCCGTCACACAGTGTCAGGTGCGAGCATGATGGCGTCTATTGCCGACGTGGCACGGACGCAAATATATATATATATATATATATATATATATATATTATTATTAAAATAAAAAAATAACGATTACATACGAATGCAAAAGCACACATATGCAGAAATACAAGCGTCATTGCGTTACACGGGCGCATCCATGTGCGAACAGGCGTGTGCACGTGCGCCAAGGGGTGCTAACTAGACTCATGTTCCGAGGACGACGACGACGACGACAACAACAACGACGCTGATCAGAGGAAAGAGTCCAGTGCATTCAACATCCGGTCTTCTCCTTCTTCTTGATTCTTGAATCGGTTTTTATTCTGCTCGCTAAGTCATCTAGTCGGGAGCATCATCAGATCCGTCCGTGGCTTCAAGGACGTCCAAGACACCACTTTGTCTGCGCGACAGCCGCAACAAACAGCTCCCGGCAGCAAACACTAACTGGTGACGATGCCAACATCGACATGCACGTCGTTCATTGTCACGAAGTCGTTCGGTTCGGTCAATTCCCTCTCACTTCTTATCGTCGCTCGTTCTATTTTCCCTATATATCTCTCTCGTTCTCTCTCTTGTGCGCTTTCGCTCCTCCTCCTCTCTCTCTCTCTCTCTCTCTCGCTTCCTCCTCTGTGCAGAAGTTGTGACGTCACTGGAGTTGGCCGAGACTGCAAGTTCACGCTACCACGGGACCACATGGCGGGGAACAAGGAAAACCTCCCACGCTCAGTGAGCGAACGTTGGAACGCACCGTGAGGAATCGCTGCCTAGCCGCATGGCATGTCCTGATCGTGTCAATAATAATAATAATAATAATAATAATAATAATAATAATAATAATAATAATAAAAATAATAATGATAATCATCATCATCATCATAATTGTAGGAGTGATCTATTACTACTACTACTACTATTACTACTTACTACATAAAATAAGCAGTAGTGCAACAAACATTCTGTTTGCGCCGCACAAAGGTTCGTAATAACATGAAGCGTTTTTCCTCCCACGCCGTGTTGTCTTCTACTGTGAAGACGACCTGCGTGAGTGAGACAAAAGAGCCTGGCGTTGGTAGTGGCGGTCGTATTTAGTTCTTTGCAGCGTAGCATCACAGTATTGAACTCGCCGTTGACGTTAAAGCACGCAATAGAGCAGTTTGTTGCTATTATTAGTTCGCGCCATAGCGCTACACCTAATAAATCGCAGCCAGTGCAGACTAATCATGTCTGAAATGTATGTTTATATCTATACATAGAGAAACTTGTTTATGCTTAATCACACACTCATTCAACTCATTCAGCGCGTCGATGCGAGTCGACAATATGACGTGATATACATATTGCGCATGCTCGTTCGTCAGTAGTTTTAAAAAAGGTTCTAATGTTGTCAACTGCAGAATATGTATGGTAAATCATGCGTTTTTACCGAACACGATGGTGTGTATGTCTGGTTTATATATATATATATATATATATATATATATATATATATATATATATATATATAGTTTAGTATATATTTATATATATATAGTTTAGTATATATATATACTTTACTGACTGGAGTGAGCTTCGTTTTACACCCGAACGCTGTTTAGATCAAATCCTAAACAATCCCTGGTCTTACTAAGATTACGAAACAATCCGCGTAAAATGCATGTCAGAAGTTCAGGCTACGCAAAAGCGTCGGAATGTCAGTTATGTATGTAAGTGCCTACTTGGGTTTAGTTTGTGTCTTAGTACCCCTATTATTGTCGAGCCCGGTGGCGTGGTGGCTAAAGTCTGCGCCTCGCAGCCGGAAGAGACACATAGGTGCGCGGGTTCGAGCCCCACCGTTGCACATTTGTTGCACACATGAGGATCCGTCTATGAAACAATGTGAAAAACAGTTCCGTGGACGTTAAATCTTGGCTGAGGGTCAGCCCGAAAACTTTACCCCTATTATTATTGACAACAGCTCAAGATCTTTCCATCAGCGGGATCACCAGGTGCGGGCACGCACTTTGATGCACCGCGAATCAAGAAACATGATCAAAACGATGAAAGAAGGGATCCGGCGGATGGCGCCGCGGATGAGGCCTCTATCAGAAGCAGACAGTTATATTCAAAAGGGCTTGACTACGCTAGGAACCAAAACAAATATATATTTTGATAGCGAGCTTTAAAACTGTTCTACTGTGTGGCGGCGTTGTCTAGGGGACTGGTACGTTAGCCATGGTAGTCACCTACCGGGTTATCGCGGGTTCGATTCCCAATGGTGATCGAATTGTCTTTGAGCAATGCTCTTTGAGAATAGATGCTATACAATCATATACCGCTGAGAGTCAGCGACCGTGCTGCCACAAGAACTGTCCGGGAAACCCTAGAAATCTTAACATGTCCTGTCCCCCCTACAGACAAATGCTGCAACAAGATATATATATATATATATATATATAAATAACCGGAGCTTTTGAATTGCGAATACCCGGCTGAGACCAGAAAACGATATTTTAGCCCTCTCTATTTGTCGACATATTAAGTCAACATACGACTTATTTAGTTTTTCACTTTAAATTGTCAGACACTCCGTTATTCACTTTTATGCTTGCGTAAGGACAACTTTGGCTCAGGACAATTTGGCCGCCATGCTTCGTTGGTGCCCGATAAAGGCATAAGTAGAACGCCGATCCATGCGGTCAGTGTATGTAGTTCAAGATCGTACTGCTCATACTAAAACGCAAACCTTATGTTCTGACAATCCGTCACGACTCAGCGGCTGCACCTCATATACCGACAATGGTTGTTTTAAATTAGCGACGAAAATGCTAGCCTTTAAAAGTGAACCCTAAATTAGTTTCTCTTAAGAGCAGATTTGGCCACAAACTAAACGAGCAGAAATCTAGAAAAGTACAGTTATAAAAAAATTCTGAAGAGTTCAATAAGTATAGTAAAAGCAAGGTTAAGTTTAAATCGTCTATCTGAATGGCTTGTATGAGACAAGTAGGAATCTGACCTAATGTCATAGCAACGCATTCAATTAATCTCGTCAATAATAGTTTTATTGACGTGCCCAACATGTTGACAATGTGTCAGCCTTTATTCGAATATGCATTTAAAAATCATCGAACCAATGAACAGACCCCCACAATATATACAAATAGTGCAAGTATAAAAAGTTTTATATAACGATAAAATTCCGACGAAGAGAAAGACTGGCCAAAAGCGATGAGCTCCGACTGGATTCAGAAATAGTCGAAATCGTTCCCTACTTTCTCTACCTGGGGGTCGTGTTTTCTTCACGTGGCACAAGCATCTCCAGGCATGTTGAAGAAAGAGTCCGAAAAGGCCTATAATCATTTTACAGTGTCAAGGACACATGCAGACTGTCGCTGGAGGTTGCTATAAACTTGTTTAACCTGAAGATTGCACCCACAGCATCTTACGGGGTTCAGGTGAAATGACCTTATCTCATGAGATCGAACCTAAGGGCGTTTGATCAACGCAAAGCCAGTTTTCTAAATAAAGCATTGAACGTCCACCGCACTAGCCTGAATAGGTTAGCCTCCCACGGCTTCGTTGTAATGCCAAAGTAATACCGAGCCTGGGGGGGTGGGGAGGAATCCGGGTTTAGTGGGTTTGCGAGTCGCACACTAGTCACGCAGGCTGCTAATGGCGCATGTGCATCATGCATTCCCGAAACCTCCCAGAAAGAAGTCTCTCATCGCCAGAAGTTACTTAAGATACGATTTAAACCAAGTCGTTACTTCCGGTACGCAGTCAAATTGTTGGAGCGTCTTAAGAAGCATAGAGTAGTCAAGGCGGTCGAACGCTTTGGCTACCACTAAAACATCCCTTACTGGAGGATATTACAAGGAAGGTTGCAAGCAGGTCAATACATTTCAACTGGCTGGTGGTACTGTAACGGAAGGGACAGGATAATAAGGAAGCGGAAAGATCAAGACAAAGAAGTTCATTTAATATATTTGACTGTACTATGCACCTGCTGAGATTCATTGACGTTAGAGGAAACTAGTTAGCGGGTCCTTTGAATGTTCTATGAAAGTTGAGTGGTTTAGTAATGAAACACAGCGGCGAGAATTGGGCCGTTGGCAATGAGCCCGGACTGACCCCAGCCGGTGACTAACGTCTAAATAACACACAAGTAGGATCTATTGTAACTAACAACTTAGTTAAGTAAATTCGCTAAGTTGTTAGTTACTATAGATCCTACGTCTATGTTAGTCTGCTTCGACACCGAAATATATGGTCAATGTGTGAGCTCCTGAGAAAAGTGAGTGTAAACCCTTCAATCCCTGTGTACGTCCTGTGGTCTGAGACCCCTATACATCAGACTTCTCTACAAACTGAAATATTGAAGAACTTACCTTGTTCTCAAGTTACACTCTGTGTATCTCTCAATCTGTGCTCACAAAAAACGTGGATCTCATCTCTGACTTCATCTACTCCACAATCTGCGTAAGATTGCAACTATCCGCTGGTGAAGTGTCCGCACTGAACTCAAGCACCCAGTCATACCGCGATCATAGGAATAACAATTTTGTTACATTAAAAATTCACTTTTTCGAACTTCAACTAAATATAACTGGGTGGTAAGAATAGAACAACAAGCTGTGGTACATTGTGACACATTGTGATACTGTGTGATACCGTTGCTCTCTTCGAACCTGCAATTTAACAACACCAATAACAACAATAGCAACGAACAGCTGACTCGTATGTCTGACAACAAAACAGGTGGAACAACACGAACGATGATGGAAAATGATGATAACCTATGGGTCCATCTTGCCAAGTGTACAAGACTCTCCTATGCCGAAGCCTTGTTCTGGGAGGTTTCGGGAATGCATGATGCACATGCGCCACTAGCAGCCTGCGTGACTAGTGTGAGACTCGCAAACCCACTAAACGCGGATTCCTCACCACCCCCCCAGGCTCGGTATTACTTTGGCATTACATCGAGACCGACCTTATGACGATCATTAGGTCTCTAGTTGAGCAGGTACAAAAAATTGAATGTTACCGTCCGAACTCTGGTTTCGAAAAATAATATCCTACTGGAAAGAAATCAGCCGTTAGAGAAGAAATGGACAAGCTATTGAGTAGTCAAACTATATCTCAGAGTATGAGTACTAGGTCTGTAAGCGCCCGCTCCGACAGCCAAAAAAACCGACAAAGTCACCAGAGAGGTAGGAAGATTGGCACATCTGAAAGTTATCAGAAATCATACAGCCGATCCCAAAGTAGATCGCAGTCTAGAGGGCGTCTACAGTCTTTCAAAACAATCTTCGCACTATCTCAAATCGTTCACACATGACCGCCGGTAGCAAGGAAAACCGAAACCGCAGACGCGTTCTTGTAGTCCAAAATCAAAAAGAGCAAGGACCGAACGCTTTGCCTAGTGTTTCTGTACGACTTCGCACGGAACGCATTTTTGTGTCAGGTCAAGAACCAGAACTTAAAGCAAGCCTGCTCCATAGCCACCTGTCGAAATCAGGGGTGTACCCGATTGTGGTGAAGAAGATAAAAACTCGTTTTGTTCACTACAGCTCCTTCTATGTTGAAGTTTCAGATACAGACGTAAATAAGATGTTCGGTCAAGAGGTGTGGAATGAAGGTGCCGTAGTCAAAATCTTCAATAGACGTCTGAGAGAGTCTGATGTGATGGAGATGCACCCTCACCAATGACTGAACGAGGCACATCGGCGGTCATCAACCCTGGTAACGGACATGCAATGGAACTCAAATACGGCACCGAATTGTGAAGTAAATAATGAACTCAAATGTATATCTATAAACGCCCGATCGCTAGCCAAACCTGGAGCTATCGACTGTCTACATGCGTTTATGGAAACTGATAAGACTGATATTGCGTTCATTACTGAGGCTTGGCTAACCGACAGGATAAAGTCTGCTGAGTTAGCTGCCTGTGGAAGATACGAAGTCTTCCGTAAGGACCGTGTTGAATCTACAGGTGGAGGCGTTGCACTGCTAGTGAATTCTAAGCTTCCCTGCGCTGAGGTCAACCTAAGCAACACTTCCTCTGAATTAACTGCGCCAGATTTATTACTGGTAGAAAAAAGAGTACGACTTGTCTGTACATATCTCAGTCCGACCGGCTCGCATCTTAAGCGGACGACAAGATTAGAGAATCTGATTGCTGATCTACAGAACATCGTAGCTGGCGACATAAGCGTTGTTCTCTCCGGCGATCTAAATCAACCTAAGATAAACTGGACTGATTGGTGTACTGCAACATCATCACGGCAAACCGAAGAATCGACTAACGGTGCACTCTCAATTCAGGAAAGATTTCTTCAGTTTTGTTGTGAATCTGGCCTGAAGCAACTTGTCGCTGCTCCCACTCGTGGACAGAACTTACTGGACGTCGTCCTGGCAAATGATGACTCAGTTGATAACATTTCTGTTTCAGTACCGCCAATAGCCAGCGATCACCAAATGATTACGTTCACCATATCGTGCGGTTCTATCACCTCTGATGCCTGTGATCTTTGGTGGGACTATGACAAAGGTGACTACGAAGGGATGATCACTAATCTAACTGCGACAAACTGGACTATGTTTTTCTCAGCCTGCCCTAACGTGGACGAGATGTACAATAAGTTTGTGGGTTACATGTCCTTCCAGCTTATTTGTGCCACAGAGGGCCTCAGACACCGATAAAAAGCTAAACTCTGGCATTCAACGGGTTAATCGCCAACTGAATAGAGCCACGCAGAAAAACGGTCCAGCGCTACAGAAGAAACTGAAGAGAATGCTGCATAGACGGTATTCCAGCTTTGCCTATAAAAATGTGGCTACGATGTATGCATTCCACTTTCTATGATTTTCCGCCGATCTCTGGAGAAAGAAACTGTACCTAGTCTCTTTCGGTGTGCTCTTGTATGTCCGGTACACAAACGCGGAGAAAAAGTGATCCGAACAATAAGAGGCCTGTATCACTCACCTCCGCCCCATGCAAACTATTTGAGAAGGCCATCGCCGAAGAGATCTATCGCAGAAACACAAATGCACAAGGCCTTATTTCGAGGGAACAATTTGCGTATCGTCCCCGCTCACTCGACGCTCTTGCAACTGCTCGAGACCCAAAATGACTGGTGTCTTCTTTAAAATGATGGAAGAGCATTTGACTGTGTGTACTTCGATTTTTAAATCTGCCTTCGAAAGCACCACACACTCAAAGCTGCTTAAACTCCTGCCGCAATACGGAGTTGGTAGTCGTATAGTTAATTGGATTAGGGCTTTTCTGTCGGATAGATTTTTTAGAGTTAGGGTTAATAATTGCCTATCATCAACGGCAGAAGTCACATCTGGTTGTCCCCAGGGTACCATACTTGGGCCATTAATGTACATATTGTATACTGACTCGATGAAACACATGATACCTCAACATTGTGCAGGTTAAAATATATGCCGACGATGTAAAAATGTATACACCTGTAGATAATGTAAATCATATTGTTTCTTACCAAGAACACTGGACAAATTTACAGAATGGTTGCAAAGGACTTGATCTTGAACTGTTGGTGGATAAGTGTGCTGTCCTTCACTTTGGCCACGACAATCCTGCATATATATATATACATTAGGCACTAAGGAGTTTACTGCAAAAATATCTATAAAAGACCTAGGCGTGTTAACGGCATCCAATTAAGCTATGCTCCTCACATTCTAGAAGTAGCAACGTCGGCTACGAGGAGAATTAACTGGATTCTGCGTTCTTTTGTAATCAAACAACCCTCTCTCTATGTAAGACTATATAAACAATATGTTCTCCCGAGTTTGGTATATGCCTCACCTGTGTGAAATCTAGGTTACTCTCGTGATAAAAAGATACTGGCCGGTATTCACAAAAAGTTTGTTAAACGTGTTGCATATCGTTGTAACATTAGAGAAAACGACGTTAAATGCGACAATATTGTTGAAATATTAGATAGAATTGACATACGCACGTTTCTCGCATATGTAACGGCCCGAGCAAGCAGTGAGATTTTTTAACATGAATGCTACAAACACTCGCTCGAGAATCAATATCCAGGCCAAAACGATTGCCAGGAAAGCGATCGTTAACAAAATGTTTGCGTGGGCGCTTAGTCCGTAAGCTTAACCATGTACAACCCGCCGCCTGAAGGCCGACTTGCGATAACCTTCTTCTGTGATCTCAATAAAGCCCCCCTGCTAAAGGGTGTGTGCACATATTTGCCGACGACCCATAAAATATATGTATATATATATATATATATATATATATATATATATATATGTATATATATATATATATATATATATATATATATATATATATATATATCTTTGGAAATATTTGGTGTGCCTCATAGAGGAAAATCCCCCCTTCTATACAAGGTAAGGCGAACCCCATAAGTACAAATGTGCAACGGTGAGGCTCGAACCCGTGCACCTATGTGTTTCGTCGGGCGGCGAGGAGCACGCGAGTGCATTACGCCACCGGGCTCGACTATACACGGTACCTAGACATATATATTACGCTTAATCTTAATTTTAGCCTTCACATTACCAAGGTTGTGGGGGCATCATTGCGCATATAAATATCATCTTCCGCTGTTTCATCTTAACGACCCTCGTGTGGTACATTTACCCTTATAAATCGCTTGTTATTCCTAAACTCACATATTGCTCTCCTGAATGGGAACCCCATCTGTCTAAACACCGAACGCTAGCGGACGGTCCAAGACACGTTCTTAAGACGCCTGCGAATCAGGTGCTCTCAAAGCGTGGTGGTGTAAATTGACTCACTATCATAAAAGGCAACATATCTGCTCTAACGTCACTAGGCAAATGTGAATTGCTAAGACCTTTTTTGATGCACGCTCCCAATAATTTAAGGAGCGATCAGTTACTACAAAAAGCCGCGGCGCGGGGTGTCTGTTCGCAAACGAATTGTTTGCTTGGCGGATGCCAAGTGGGTGCATGCAAATTCAAATAGCACTCGCTTAGTTGGCGATTAGTTACGTTTTTCTTCAGAATTACGTATACTGAGAACAAAACATATATAACCACGACAACTGCACCACACTTTACGTGATTATAAAGGT